>CM037778.1:72300423-72350423 GCA_021229015.1 Solen grandis
ATTCTCCCACACTAGGGCAAAACACTGATAAGTGTAATGTACAATCATACAAACCCCAAAGCCACAGATTACCATTCTATGGAGTCTTCTGAACATGGGTTAACTTTAATTAAATGCTAAAAATGTTTTTGAAACAAATGAATATCAAAAAATTCTACAGAGATGACTAATCTTTTTATATAAATGGGAAACGCAGCACCTTTAGATGGATCATTTATTTTGGGAACACATTCTAATGGATAACTGCTATTTTCTGACAAGAAGAGGGCACAGAGGCCCTGGATCGCTCACATGGGTATGATTCGTATGTGCTTATTGCTGCGAGACAATTAGTAACAGGTACAGGTAGAAGTAGATTGGCAATGGAAATTATCAAATAATAAGAAATACTCTCATTGTACATGTATACCAGCAGTCTCAGAGGAGATGCCGTTTAAAGTTTTCACTATATACATTTAAGGCAAATTAGCCCTGCACCTGGTGGCCATGTTTTTTTACGGATCGGAATAATTTTAGCAATCTTGGTAGAGGGTTACCATAGGAACATCTGTACTAAAACAATTGGCAATATGGCCAGTAGTTTTGAAGAAGATGATTTTTAAAGTGTTCATAATTTTTTTCTTTCTGTTGTCATGGCAACCAGAATTCTACATCGATCAAGTTTATTTTAGCAACTTTTGTGGAAGTTCACCCAAGGATCATCCCTGCCAAGTTTAATCAAATTCAATCCAGCACTTTCAGAGGAGATGTCGTTTAAAGCAAATTGTTGATGATGGAAGATACACGTTAGACGCAGGGTGATTACAAAAATTCACCTTGGGGACATAGTGCTCAGGTGAGCTAAAAATGATAGCACAAAGCAGGTACTGAAAAGGTCTCCAAATGGCAATCATGGTGCAAAAAGGCACTTGCATAGTTATTTTTAAAAACTGAAGTATTTTCTATATTCCTAGATCAGAAAAAATAGCTGTATTCTAAGTGGTTTGGACAGCCTGTTAGCCCAGTGTTGATTTTTTTAATATTCCTTAGCATGTTCAAGTGATCTTAAAAGTTTCGCTAATGTCATGATATTTTATCTTTATCTTTTGCAAAATGATACTTTGATTTTCCTAAAAATCTAAGATTTTTTTTTCGTTTTTTTTTTTATTTTTTGGCAAGAGCTTTAGGCTTTTTTTCCCTCAGCGCTTACAAAAAATATGGCTGGTGGTAAAAAATTATGGTCAGTTATGCAACCAAACACACAGCTATTTCTTTTTAGCCTTAGTCACATTGAATCTTTCAGCACATTGTATGTGTTCATGAAAAAATAATCACAATTTGAGTTTATGATCTTGGTAACATTAATACTGGTCCCCATTTCACAACATACAATCATTTTGACTGTTGTACTCTTCATAGCCATATGTGTAGGGCATTACTCCACTTTCTTCTTGCAAGTAGGGTCCTGGTAACAGATCAAGGAGATAGAGCTCTCTGGCCGACTGGCTGTATACCTGGGTAGCAAAAAATGTTGACATATCTTGTTACTGGTTGTAAGAATTCAAAGAAGTTTATTTTATAAATAGGTCTCAAGCCAAAAATATATTTTTTTTTATATTATACATAAAAGTTTTGTGTAACCATCTCCGTGGCAGGCAATTTCTATTTTGTGTATTGTTACATTAATCTTTTATTTACATCAAATAGTTTGTGTGCATGATCAGAAAACACAAGTCCCACTACAGTCAGTACAGCATCACCCTGTAAATGATAAGACCCGCATTCAACTCCTGACCCTCGAAAATAAAAACTTGACTTACATACAATTATGCTCAAACCCAAAATAATGCCTTTAAATTAAGTATAGATTGGAGTATGACATTTGAGTTGGAACCTGAAATTGCGCTGCATTGTTTGAACCTGAGATTGCGCTGCATTGTTTGAGCCTGAGATTGCACTCCACTGTTTGAACCTGAGATTGTACTGCATTGTTTGAGCCTGAGATTGCACTTTATTGTATGAGCCTGAGACTGCACTGCACTGTTTGAGCCTGAGATTACACTGCACTGTTTGAGCCTGAGATTGCACTGCACTGTTTGAACCTGAGATTGTACTGCACTGTTTGAGCCTCAGATTGCACTGTATTGTTTGAGCCTGAGATTGCACTGCACTGTTTGAACCTGATATTGCACTGCACTGTTTGAGCCTGAGATTCACTCATGTTTGAGCCTGGGATTGCAATGCACTGTTTGAGCCTGATATTGCACTGCACTGTTTGAGCCTGATATTGCAATATATCACTAACTAACCAGGACAGCCTTACAGTATGTACACATTTTTTACAGGCATCCAAGATCTGAACTTCAGTTTACCATTACTGACCTCTCCTTCCTTAACTGGAATGTCTTTGTGTTTTCCCTGTTCAACCACCTTCAGACACATGTCTCCTTTCACCATGTAAAAGAGCTGTGTAAAAAGAGAATATATTGGTCATCTTATACAAAACATGTCCTTTTTAAATAAATGTAGTCTAATTTGGTGTAGAATGGTAAATGGCTTATGGTATAAATGTAACTGATCACTCTCAATCATGTGAAACTTTATCATGATCCTTTTCAAAAAAGAACTGAATAAACTTGATATGGCAACACTATAAACCCTGAATCTAATTCCTAATATTTAACTTGTTTAACCTCATCAGGGGCAATAATCTGTCATGAACTTCCCAGGTGTAAAGTACTGGTCCATCCCAGGATTCATTAAGAAGGATTGACATATTGGCAAGTTTCCCAATTTACAGAGAACAGAATAAGTTTAAATATAACATAACATTGTGAAACATGCACCATGTCTATCCAGAAAGATGGTTAAATAGCATATATAGTGGTGGTTGCCTGTCAGACCTACACCAGTTTTCTCCCAAAGTTTTGTAAATGTCCACATATGACTCCACCTAAACCACTGAAAATAACTTAATTACTTGCTAACACTAGGTTTTGTATGTAAGATATATAAAGTTTAAATTTCAAGATAAGATTAATTGATTTTAAGGACGCCATGGCCAAGTGGTAACATACCTGAATACGGTTCAAACCCTGCTGGGGGCAAAGATTTTTCATGACCTTTGCAAAGTACTGGTCCAACCCAGGAACTGTCAAGTGGGATTATTAATATAATTTGTAGAAACTTGTTTGCAAATTGATGTAAAATAAAAGTTTGAAAAAGGGACTGACAGTCCTTATAAACCCAACACAGACGCTACCTCCTCTCCCTCCTCAATGTGATAGTCCTTCCTCTGGTTGGGACCTCCCACATAGAAGGACTTCATCTGGCCATCGTTGTGCCTGGAAATACAGCGCTAGTGCTAACTTATCGCAGCTTATTCACAGATGGTCATTGATTAAGAATTTGTTATTTGACTGTATGTGTAATGGTAATACCAATCTTCAGATGCATGGTCACCCAATGCAACCATCCGTGATTGTTAAAAAAAATGGGTGGTTTCCCAATCAAAGGCAATATCGTCATAGATGGTATTCAAACTATATTTAGAATTATAAAACCTATATATATTTAGATTTTCTATTTTCATTTGCCGTCACTTGGCTGATCACATCCACTCTTTATGCATGCGCTAACTCCAGAGGCTGAACTGGTGAAGATGACATGTTGCAGAATGTGACATCTGGTGCCACAAGCACCTGCTTTGGGGATACTGTATTCTATATTTAACCGATTTTCCTGTGTAATGTGACCTACACTTGCTTAGTTTATTTGTCAGGAAACAAAGACTTCAACAATATTGATGAGGGACAGTAGAATTTTCTTTTTTAAATTCTACCAAAATCATCTGTGAACAAGCTCCATTAATGTCAAAACCTAGGTACCACATTATATATAAAAGCACCTATCAATGTTTTGAGCAGCATCCTGACCTGGGGAAATTTGACTAATTTTTTTTAGTCTAAATCCCCACCTAGGGCATAGGCAATTTGTAAAATATCCACATTATGTGCTTGCCAAAGAATATTTCCAGGGACTCCATTCCCATTCTGTCTTGTAAAATTCACATCAGGAACAATCTTCTATCTAAAGACTCAAGTATGCCTGCTGCCCCCACCCTGGGGCAAAACACTGACATTACATGACAACATTGATTATGGTACATATCATAAATAGTGTTTTGGGGGTTATAATAAATGTAGAAAAGCATATTGTTGAGATGATTTCTTTAGGTTTGTAGTCTATTTTCATTTTTTTTTCTGTGGGTGGTCTAAAAACTAATAACCCTCATCATTTTGCATGTGTACAATTAAAAAATTCAAAGCCCATGTTCATCACAAATGAGAGTTATCCACTGCAACACTAAAATAGGAGGTAAGTAACTGCAAATCAATGTACTGGCTTTTTACCAATGACCAGCTGGGTCAAATGCAGGCTGATGTGGCAATGAAAGGTTACGGATATGTGTGTATAGTACTCTCCATCTCCATTCCTGAGAGCACAATGTACCAACACCAAAGCCATTCTCATCTTAGTTCAAATATGTATTCATAAATAAGTATTTATCTTGGTCCAACAGTAATTTTCTTGCTTTTGAGAATACACATGCATCCCTGATGTTGTTCACAGTAAGCGATGGCAAACCGCTTTCCCTGCTGAGCGACCATGGCTTTGTTGGAGGTCTGTTTGGACAAATCAAGGGCTGTCAACAAAACTGTTTCAGCTTATTCAATTTCTATATACATTTTGTGGTCATCCCTACACATGGCTTTTGGAAACTGCAACTAATGCATTCATCTGTAAGCTTCCAGTCACTTTGAGGTCATAATAACATGCAAAATAGTCAACAGGAAGCATCAGTCCTCATCCATCATTCATTGTATGTCCACTGAGAATTGTTTAATTTACTGTAAAATCATTAATTTTTATTGACATTAAATTTTGTTGGTTATGTACCTAAGGGAATTTCGTGGTACATTTATTTGTGGATCTATTTTCTGGAAAACATGATCAGAGGTCTATATAACAGACAAGTTTTCATGGGGATAAGTATTCTTGGATAAAACCCACCACGAAATCAACGAAAATTAGTGTCCTATGAAAATTCATGATTTCAAAGTACTCTGCAGAAACTTTTGAAGGTGCTGATTGAAAAACCCATTATAAAATACCGGTATGTCAATTTGTATGGTCTCTTGATATGAATAATAGTTGCTTTGCTTATATGGCGGATCCATAAAGTTTCTTATCTAAAACATAGCATCCGACTAAGAAAACCAGACTGAAATCGGTCTAATCCAGAAAAAAAATACAATTTGACATGCATGTCAAAATGTTTTTTAGACAGGCGAAGACAGTCTTATGCAGTGGGAAATGAAAAAGAGGCTTGGATTTGCATAATTACTGCAGCTGATTTAACAGTACTGTATCACTCAACACAACAGACAGAATGTACCAGTACTAATGAAGTAAGGTTGTGACCTCATCAGTCTATCAGGGCCATGACCCTCACTTCAGATCATTATGAAACAAATCAAAGTCCCTGAGAGACAGCAGGCTAGGTTACAATCAGTATCAAGTTACTTTCACAAAAGTGGTGTTTATATGACAATTTTAAAGTGTGCTTGCATGTATATCATAAATGTAACTGGAAGATTCCAAGTTTTCTTTTTGTTGTTCTTCAATGTCAGAAAGATGCTCAAAATAGTAACAAGAATGTTCTTTGGAACCTGCTGAAGTGTGGTGGAAAAAGTGAGACAGACAGATGACGGTAAAGTGATCCCTATGTGTCACCTCATCTTACAGCAGGTGACACAAAAACATGTGCACTTTTGTGTCAGTCCTGCTGTAATCAGTGGTGTAAGTAAACTGTTGTAGCGCGATTCCTTTGAGAAGGGGGTGTTTGTACCAGATTGTCTTTATTCATTCCTTCCACGCAAAATAAGACCAATTTTATGAAAATCCACCAAATTTCAAAGGAGTTACGGCAATTGAAACAACACGATGTACGTTTTCGGTGGAAGAAGTTACCTAGCTACCTTCTTATTATATATAATGTCATTATTTTTTGTAAATGGGCAGCAACGTGCCGGGTACCTTTGGCTAGCAGTGCACCATTTTAAATCTAAATGTCAAAAGATAAATACGTACTGTACCATTCATTCTTGATGAACTAGTCTATGAACACGATGATGGGTCGCTGCAAAAATTCCAATAAAACGGTTTCAGATATCCTTAAAAAGACAAAAGTTTACTGATCTAAAATAGTCGTGTTAATACAATAACTGTTGACAGGCCGTTAATGTGACATGTACAACCGCCTGGTTCCTGGTACCCGAACGTTTTAAAAAGCGTCATTGTAACTATGAGGATCGGTAGCATGTAGCTTAAACTGCACGAAGTGTGTGTCGGTCCGGCAGCAATCATTGAGCGAGTGGGTTGGACTTTTGAATGATTGACGGTCTAGACCTATAAATTCAATTTGTATATATTATACACCTTATTTCGTCCTATATATAAAGTAGCGAGGGCCGAAAATGGGTCCTCATTATATCGTCTGATACATGTATCAGTGCGGTAGCGTTTACACGTGCATTGGTCACGTGACGTAGGCGATCTTTTACATAATCATACTGCCAAGTCTGATATTATGAATGTCAGCTCACATAGCAAGCTATTTATAGCAGACGGACCCAAATTAAACAATTTATAACTCTGATAATGAACTGATCTACATTTGATCAGAGCGAAAATAACAACAAAGAGCTGTATACAGTCAGAAGGCGGAGTCAACGCGAAAGTATTCATTCCTACGCGTTACGCTGGTTGCCTTACTGCACATGCAGACGCTTCAAGTGCAGCCAGGGGTGTCTATGTAGTGGCGTTCTGTATAGATATAGACGCAATCAGAATTCAATTTAGTATCAGGCATACAGTGGGTGAAGTGTTCCTTCCAGGCATTTTTAGGTAAGAATCTATTTTTAGGCATTGATCTAGATCTATAATTCTATATTTATACATGTACATATTAATGGCTGTTGTAGCCACAGGTACTGTATCTGGCTCGTTATCCAATTTGACCTATAGTACATGTATATAGGTCAAATTGGATTACGAGCCCAATACATGTGGTTGTAGCTAGGTAGGTCTTGTAACCAATGATCACATGCAATCAGAGAAATTCATCATAGCAGCAAATAACTACATGAATAAACTTGACACAAATTGGTATCTTGATTGGGCTATGTACAATGAATTCATCTAGATTATATGAATTCAGGTCTATATAGCTTGACACATTGACATTATTAGTTCATTTCACATTTTAAAACGGTTTTACAGTCAGTATGCAGTTTTGCAGTCCATGGGGTTTAACATGTAGCCATTCAGGGCATCTTTTTTGATCACTGGGAATAAAGTTGTGTGTGTGTTTGGGGGGGGGGGGGGTGTCAGCTGATCTGTCTGAAGAATAGAATTTAATTGGATAAAACTTCACAAGATTGGTCAGTCTTCAGTACATAATTATCATAAGTATGTTTTGGTCGGAAAAAATATCACAGAGTATGGCCCTTTATATTTTTAATGCAATCTTGTCTGTGCTCCTTGCTTGAATTGGATGAAACTTCACAAGATTGGTCAGTATCTATAATCTAAGTCATCAGCACAATTGGTTCAAATGAAATATCACAGAATTATGGCTCTTAACTTTGTATTTTTGACGCAGATTCTGTACAGGTTCTTGTCAACACTTTTATCTCCAAAACCCCTGTCTTGAATTGGATGAGACATAAAAGTTTGACAGGATTGATCAGTATCAAGTCTAGTGCTGCATATCATCAGCATATCCAGAGTGCCAGGATAGCACGTACAGTGGTAACTCGCTTTGCTTCTCACCAGTGCATCCTGTGTTCAGTTCTTGGTCAGGTATGTGCGAGGGTACATTGGTCGCCCGTCAAGACACATGAGTTTTCTCCGGATTCTCCGGTTTCTTCCCACAATAATGACCACATACGCCACCACCAGTGCCATCAAGAGTGATTAATATAAGTTGTGATAACTTGTTTCATAATCGATGTAAAATGAACAAGGCAGTCCAAAGGACAGCTATATCTTCTGCTGCCACCTTTAAAAAGACTGACCATTTTAGTACTACTGATACAGTGAGGTTTAAACTGCATTTCATGCATTAGGATAAGACAACACAAGACAAGATAGTATTTAGTTTAACAAAGTGTAATAATATTTTGATTAGTCTTTACCATTAATGATATCACAGGTCAAGAAATGATCTGCGTAAGATAGTGGAAACACTTCGGACTGGGTATCAAAGTTAGAGTACACATGGTCAATCATTCCTCCCTGGATGTGAGCGGACTGATATATATGCTGCTTAAAACCATGACCTTGACCTTGAGCCAACATGGCTGCCACCTATGTTCTGCACATTGTCTCACTTTGGTTTACATTTGAGGAAAGTTTCAAGAAAATCCCTCCAGGGGTATAGGAGATATGGATGGATCGAGCGGACAAGAAATCGAGCGGACAAGAAATTGTAATGAAATTAAATGTTAAAACACTTTACCTTCAAGTGTTACCTTGACCTTGAGCCGACATGGCTGCCACCTGTGTTCTGCATATTTTCTAAATTTGGTTTAAATTTTGATTTTTGTGGGTAAAAGTTTTCAGGAATTTTCCTGAACTCCAGGTTTTTCTGATTGCCAAATGACTTCTTATTCTTTATAAAATTATATAAAAAAATTGCTAAAATCAGGATTTTCATTTTTCAAACTTTTACCAATGAATATCCATGCCAATACCACAATCTGTGGCAGTTAGAATTTCATAGACAGCACAAAATTTTCTGTCCACTGAAAGTTTGGAAAAAAAAGTTTCAGTTCAAGTGCTTTTTTTTTTTAATTTTCCAGGCATACCTCCGACATTATGGAACAGAACAGACCCTTATCCTTGTTCTGGAGAATGTACATCTATGGTCTACACGGTTACTCTGTAGAGGTGATGTTTACGGCAGTTTTTGACCTTGTATTTCATGGGAACATTAAACTGCAAGGCCACAGCAGTATCTGGATCATGCCTATATCTGTTGTGTCTGGACTGGTATGTGAGAAGATTCATCTGTGGTGCCGCAGTATGCGGTTGCCGCTGTATGCCAGGGGATTTGTGTACATGATATGGTGCTACATATGGGAGTTTACCACGGGGATTACGCTACAACAGTTTGACATGTGTCCTTGGGACTACTCTCATTACCATGGAAATTTCATGGGTATAATCACGCTAGAATACGCTGTCTTCTGGTATATATTAGGGATCATCCAGGAACAACTGATAATAAAGTACACTTATTCTCTATACTGGGGTCCAACTCATGTAGATTTTAGAGTTGATAATAAACTAGAATGATTTATATCTTAATTTAGCTTGTTATCAAAAGCAAGATAGTGATTTTTGATAATGATTAAATGTGGACCAGGATATATTTATGACACAAATTAGATAAATTTTCACTGAATGTTAGTAGATAATCACATTACACTTTTGTAATTTATGGAACATTTAAATTTATTTGACAGAGCAGAAAATGAATACTTCAAACAGAATGCATTCAGATATTTATTTTGTATCTTGGGTGTGTGTTTAGTAAAGAAAGGTTGAACAAATGCTGTGTAAATGCATTATATCACCTATGTTTACTAATTTTTAACATGTATGTATATTGTTTTAATATCAAAGTTAAGCCGGTGTGAAACAATAAACATTATTAGTAGTGTACAATATATTTTGTAAAAGAATGCAAAAATATGTTTAGTACATACATAATAGTTATGTATATATATATATTTCTCAAGGACCATATTTATTTTATTATCATCTCTTTAAGATGACTTGTATACATCATTTTATCGGGTTTGAAAATAAAGTACAGGGAAACCAATTGATCTCTACACATGCATACCAACATTTTTCTGTGGGACAGGGGTTTGTTGATTTATAGGATATTTGATATGTTCACAGTACATTTGGACGGGGCCTCCATGGCCGAGAGGGTAAAGTCACTGACTTTAACATTCACTCAGCCCCTCACCGCGCGGGTTCGAATCCTGGCAGGGTCATTTGGATTTTCATGTGAGGAAGCCTTCCAGATGGCTTGCGGTAGGTCGGTGGTTCTACCCAGATGCCTTTGTGCATTTGGGGTCTTCCTCCACCTGTAATTAGCTGGACGTCGCTATATGACTGAAATACTGTCGAAGCGACGTTAAACTCAAATAGTCAAGTCAGTACATTTGGATATTAAATTGACAATTTTGATTATTAACCAGGTATAGTTTCCTTTTTCAAATGACTAACATTTTGTTTTTATTGGTTAAGTGAGATACTTTAAACACATATCAGAAGGATGGAATATATATGGCTTTGTGATTTGATTTCTGAATTTGAAATACATTTTGTATTACTGTAGAATTATATTGAAAGAAATTGAAAGATTTTTTTTAAAAGAAATCCATCATTAAATCATCATCGTGGTCCTTCAAATGCTTATAAAGACTTCAGTGCAGTTGCAAGCATCTATTGACTTGGAGTTGCAGGCTCTTTTGCTCAAAGTCTAAAAAGGCTTGCATTTACTAAAACATTTCCATGACCACTTGATGGACCATGATCGCAATTTAATGATGGATGGATTACCCGGATGCAAAAATACCCTATGCATTACAAATACATTGTACTTTCCTTTCAGCAAGGTTAATACACATTTTGTGCAAAAGGGAATGATATTTCATGAAAATGTGCAATAATTTTGAGGACTTAGTAACGCTTGAAATCCATATTGACTTATTTTATGAGAAACTTTGAAGTCTCTTGATGATACCATGTGGCAATATAATGTAGCTTTGCATTTTTTTATGCCTCCACCAAAAAGGGAATGGGGCATATAGATTTGACTTTGTCCATCCGAAAGTCCCGAAACTTTATGACATGCATAACTCTAAAAATATTGGTAATACAGACTTGAAAATTCATTGATTTATTATTTAGGACATGAACTTGTGCACCTGGGTATTTTCATTGAATCACTGTTGCAGTTTACAGAGTTACGGGCCTTGACTTGGTGAAAATATGGAATTTTATGTTTGTGATGTGTGTAACTTCGATAGTATTTGTACTACAAAATTTGAAACTTCATGGATATATTATTCAGGACCTTATCTTGTGCAGCTTGGTATTTTCATCGAATCAGTGTTGCTGTTGTCAGAGTTATGGGCCTTGAATTTGTGAAAATTTGGAAGTTTGTGACACACATAACTCTAATTGTATATGCTCAGGGTATGAATCTGTGCACCCTTTTACTAACAAAGTGAAAAATGGGGTCATCCGTGTCCTGTGGACACATTTCTAGTTTTAAATACTGTCTATCAGTTTGTCATTTAGAACTATATATATTGTGACTATATTAAGTTTGAAGGTACATTTACAAATTCAAATATATTTTCAAAATATTTTGATAAAAACTCAGAACATATTTTTGCACAATTTTGAAATTACAATATTGTTTTGAGTGAGTTTATTTTCATTTAAACTTGATGTGTATATCATTTTCTTTTTGTGAACAGAAGCATACATTTTTTTTTACACAAGTTGCCATGACTTTTCCTGTTATAATATAGGCATATAATAATGTATTTATGTATAATGAATTCCATTACAGTGATTATCTCCCTTTACAGTTTGACATTTTACCAAATACTGTTCTGTTTGTATTTCCTTTATGCATTACAAGACATGTGTAGGTATTTAAGCACAATGTCCTCTCATTTGTGTTTTTCTTTTTAATTAATTTTGTTATAGGTGTTTAAACCGTCTCTGGTGATCAAGTAGTTAGGGTGTCCGCCTTTGGAGTGGGAGGTCATGGGTTAGATCCCTGGCCACAAGTAAAATAATAAACTATCTTGACCATGGTCATTTTACGACATTGGTACTGGTAGTGATCTCTTGCAACGACTGCTTAGATGTTTATTTCTTAATTGTGATGTTGGTGAGTAAATGTTAATAATGGAATAAATCCATTAAAAATAGATGTAATTCTGGTATTTTATATCACTGGCACTTGACCAAACTCTCCTCCCCCTTTTTTTCAATGTTGTTAAATATGCTGATCACCAAAATTATTAAGAAATATGTGTATAATAAAATACATGCATGTAGGGGATGAGGGTCAAATGCCATTGTTGTAGAAGTCGTTAAGTTACATGTTTGCATGTAATAACTGCATGTATTGACTTAATTATCATGACAAAATGTCATCATGTATAAGGTAATTAGTTTGTTTCTGTATTCTGAAT
Organism: Solen grandis; assembly: GCA_021229015.1. Classification (NCBI taxonomy): domain Eukaryota; kingdom Metazoa; phylum Mollusca; class Bivalvia; order Adapedonta; family Solenidae; genus Solen; species Solen grandis. Next base: position 72,312,762 of record CM037778.1, read on the forward strand.
GAAAGGCTTTAGAGCTTTTAACCGTATTTAACCCTTTCCCTCATATAGACTCATTTTGACGCACTCAATAGGTACCACATAAAGCCTGATCTGCAGAAAGCCAAACTCAAACTTACCAAATTTAATTAAAAAATCCTCATTACCAGACCCCTGAGGAGCAGCGAACAACATAAAACCTGATCAGCCTGCGAGTTACTCGCAGGCTGATCTGGTTTTATGCTGTTGGCATAGGTCTTTTCATGGTATCCTCTATGAGGGAAAGGGTTAATGTTTTTTTTAATTAATTACTGATATTTGTTACTTTCTACTTTGAGACATACTTCATGCATGTTATCTGATTGTACATGTTAAAATGCAAGTACTTCATAAATGATATAATGTTAAATACTGAATGGAAACGAATACATCTTGTAATTTTTAAATACATAATTCTGAAGAGGGGAAATTATTACATGCATGTGCCTTGATCCAGTGGAAAAGTATCAGACTGCAGATCCGAAGGTTGTAAATTCAAACCCCGTTGGGGGCCCTGAGAATTTTTCATGGCCTTCCTAGACACAAAGTACTGGTCCAACTTATTAACTGTTGAGAGGGATTAGTATAAATAGTAAGAACTTGTTTCCCAATCAACATAAAATAAGATAAAATTAAAAGTGGTTATGTGCATGACCATCAATTTGGATCCAAAGGTTATTGGTTTGGACCCTGTTTTCATGACCTCTGTAAGCATAAAGTACTGGTCTCTCCCAGGAACCATCAAGAGGGAATAGTATAAGTTGAAAGTTCATAAAATGATTTAAGTAAGGAAGGGGAAATTGAATTTGTTATTAATTTTAAGTTCATGTGGATACTATAGTTTGGACTTATATTACTTTACTTGTTGCTAAAGATACTTTTGTGAAAACTTTTTAGGGATGCCAACACTGTTGTTGTTAAATTTCTGGTCTTTAGTTCTATAGAAATACAAGCGGCCCCATTTCATTACGCTTTGTATGGGAAAAAAATCTTCCTTTTAAAATGTAGCGTAAATTCACGAATGTAAAGATTCCAGTATATTTTTCCTCTGATTTTTTTTTTCTTTACAAAAAATGTTGTGTTTGTTTAACGCAATAAAATGGGTCCATTTTTTCATATTTTATGTGAAAAATAAGACATTAGTAGATACTATTTAGAACAATACTTACGACTAAGATCAAATTTGATCAAAGTTTCGTGAAACGGGCCCCAGGATGTTTGCATATTTAGTTATGTTTTAAGATTTTCTAGTTAACTTACAATAAGGATAGTAAGCACAAAGATGTGGCAGAATTTTGTTTACTTTACCAAAAGTTGTTGTTCATATTTTAATTAGAAATCACCCTTGGGCTTGAGTAAAAAGAGCTACTGTCCAAGGGGTTCAGGGGTTTAAAAAAAATACTTAGGCCCGAATGACAGTGTTTCAATACACCTGGGAAAAGAACTGAGAATCATTTTACCCAGAGAACTGGGTAATTTTCCACACAGACCTAGTCAAAGTTGTATTAAGAGGCCGCTTAAGGGACTGCCAAATAGTAGTCACTTAATGAAATGGTCCCCTAATAGGAAATTTGGAAATCCAGGCAAACAAGTCATACATGTACAAACTGTAAGCTTATTTGTATCTTAACATTTTGTTATATTACAACATGAATACGCTATAAACAACAAAAAAAATTGTTGTTTTATACCAATGAACATCAACATGATTATCTTTTGTTGTTTCTTACAGAATTTTTTTTTAGATGTAATATTGAATTATTCATTGGTCCATGTTATCTAAATATCACAAATATAAACAACTGAGTGAACCAATGTTTATTTAAATGAACAGTAACTGAGAATAACCAGCTTATTTTTAGTATTTTATTTTAATATTATACAGGAGTATAACCACATTCACATCAGTTATAAGTGCCATAATGTATGCTGTATTCTAGCAAAGAAATTTTACTGTGTCTTCCTAATACATGACATTGAGATGTTTTTGTACCCACAAAGGTTTTAGTATTACCTGTATTTTATAGTATTATTTTATACATTATACAGTCAACTCCCGATACACTGGCATTCGATATACACATGTAACAGCAAATTTGGGTTCTGGCAATAGAAGTTATGGAACCAAATTTATTTGTTCTTTATCTCTCTCTGTATAATGACAAATTCGGTTTCCGGCACCAGCAGCAATTTCCCGAATTTCCTTTCAAAGCATATTACTGTTCCGATAATCCAGCTGCCTCATATAACCGCAATTGGTCATCGCTGAATTGTTAATCCACACCCTGCCAGACAACGCCTGTTCATTGAGTATCAAGTATCATATATTGTGTTTGGACACGCATTGTGTGTATAGGATCTCATTGTTTTTGAGTTTCAAATAATGGTCATTGTATTGATTGGACTTTGTGCCAATCAGTCTGAAGCATTTAAAAGACAAGACAATTTAGCATGTCATGGTGGGGAGAATCATCTTCTTTTCGATAAGGAAATGCAGACTACTGTAATAATAATGTTTAGTGGATTCATGAACTGGTCCGCTTCATCGTCGCTGCTTCCTTGCTTCCAGCAAAACATGGGGAACCAGATAATCTCTGTTTGCCGGACTAGTATACCGCCTATTTAGAGTCTGGGTACCAGTCGCCAAACTGGTACATGTAAAGTGAAAGAAGCGATCTTCTCTAAAACAAAATAGTTTATTAAGATGGTTTATTCACAAAATTACAAATACAACAAATGAATTATAATAACATTTACATGTATCCTGAATGTTCAGTTAGCTTCTAAATGAATATGAAACTTGATTTTACCGACTTTCTCACTACACTTAAGTGGATGGGGTCTTGAGATGGGATTTTTCCATTAATCCGGCAAAATCGATATACTGGCAAAATTTGAATTCATATCTGCTGGTGTATCAGGAGTTAACTGTATTATATGTGTTTTGTTTTGTTATCACTCTATTTTATTGGGAGTTTTAATACAGGGCATTAGATGTTAAGATACTGAGCCACATACCACTTTAATACATCATTTGAAACCATACTCTTGAAGGTATTGAAAATCATAAACTCATACTTAAGTGTTCTTATCATGCTCAACTTAGTTTGTTCAGTGAGTTGTGTTTTCATCGTATTTTAAGCATATTTTCAGCTTAGTCTAATTTTGTACTCAATTTATTATGCTTGAGACAGTGTTTTAGAACACTTTTTTTTTTGAGAACACTGCTCAAATATTATACTCAGGCTTAAACTAAAAGTTGAGCAGATATTTGAGTACTGGTATAAACCTAAGGGGTTTCTCAAAAAAAAATTTGAGCATTATATATATGGGACATAAAAAAAATCGTGAGAAACCCCTTTGGTATAAACCTAAGATCATACTTAAGTATTTTTTTAGAATCAGGACCATGTCAGACCACTGAAAACCAGACTAACGCAGTTCTCACCTTTATAAACAGGCATGCAATTCATTAACTTCTCAAGTTTAGCATTTTTCTCAACTCAAAACTAACAATCTATAGCTAGTTAATTTATTGACAAAGGAAGGTGTATATTGCATCGTATTGAATAATACTGTCTTGTTCCTCTAACATTTCATTGTGGAGGCAATATGGAATATGAGGCTTTTGAATTGAGGAAAAATATCAGTTTAAGGTTTATGGTAAGCAAGACCAATTCATCTGGTTTCCATCTCATCTCAAATGTATTCAGTTACATGCAGGCTGATCTGCTTTCATAAATTAGTAATATATCTTTCACTTGTTTGAGATTTAAATTTCCTCACAAAATAATATATTTGTTTTGGACAGTGGGTTGATTTTACCTCCTCACTTTTTCATGTTTGTTTTTTAAGCCTTTGTGAGAATACATATGCCTCACCTTTTTCCAGTTTCATGATTATTTCCAAGTATTTCTCAGGATTTTTTATACACCCCTATTCATTCCTGGAATAAGAAACTTTTAATATCTAGCAGCTCTTTTTTCATTTTCTTGATAGTTTACACACCAAAAACAATGACCATTATATAAACACGTGTGTCATTGTTTTTATATATTACAGACAAATCAATAATATTCCAATTATATTCAAATTGTATTTAATATGATACGGTTCCATTTATCATAGTTTGTTTTTTTTTAATTTTGAACAATAGCACATAACTTTTAAGTTTTGAAAATAAATATACTTTATAAATTTTGTTGTTATTTCTTGCTTATACCTGAAAAAAGAAAGAAAAAAGAATGTCCATAGGATGTGCATGCTGCATGGTAAAGAACAATTATACAATATGTTTCAACAGTCATTCTTCATATGTCAGTATGTCACAGTTCATACCCAAAATTAATCAGGTCACAGGTATCATCTGGGAAGTCCTAGGAAATTTTATTATATCTCAGGATCATGCCAGCTATGTTCATTGATCCTTTACCTCATGAATATTCATGTAAAAAAAATACGACTTCATGAATATTAATGGCCTTAACTTTAAATGATATATGAAACAATGGATTTTTCTTTACTGTTCAGGCTGTGTAAAAGATACAATATTGTATGAGCAAACAGAGGACATCCTGATCAGACAGCTTCTATAGGATCATGATTACCAATGTATCAGAATGAGTCTATAGGATCCATGAGTCTGAATGGTTAAAATGCTGATGTATCCAGGCCTTAAGACAGTCGAGGTGCAAATGATTTCTGCATTTGGAGTCAACATATCTACCAGTATACTGGATCATGCCATAAGTAACTAACTGCAGAGTGCTTTCAGAGTTAAAGACTGGTTGGAAACTGGTCTGAAACGAAATGCTAAGTGGCAGCCATTTGGACTCTTGGCTGCAGACAGATACAGATAAGCAATCAACTACATGTACATGTACCAAGAAAACAGCAACTGGCTGGTCAGGTGTTTAGAAAGACAACTTGTAATTGTATTTTATTTTTTTATTCATGGCAATCAATGCAAACTCTACTTACAAACATAAAAAAACCTTTTTCCAAGTGTAAAATCAAATTTATGTAGAATCAATCATTTTAAGATGTTTTTTGAGAAGTTATGTTTTTTGTATGCGGTAACTTTAATCAATAGGACTTTTAAGCTAACTACAAACAAACAACAGGTATTTATTGCATTTTAAATACCTCTTGGTATGTCTTGCAGTTCAACCAGAACTATCACTGAAGGTGATGAATATCCCCTACCATGTGTTTTTTTCATAGACCAAAAGAGTAAAAGATTTTTAAAGTCAAATCATGGGCCATAATTCTTTTTTTAGAAGATGCGCATAAAAATTTGTTGTGCACATTTACACATTATTAATGCATATGCAAAGTTTGAGCTAAATCAGTAAAGTAGAAGTGGTTTGCATCACAAGATTTTCAAGTCAATTCAGGGGCCATAACTCCGTCATTCTTTGGATGACGCACATATAAATTATGTCATGCACATCTGCACATCATTATAAATGCACATGCAAAACTTGAGCTGAATCGGTGAAGTAATGTAGAAGTAGTTAACATCACAAGATTTTTGCCAAGGACAGATGGACAGACATCCTGACAAACTGACTTATATATATACCCTCTAAAACTTTGTTTGTGGGGGTACTGTAAACATCTAAACTTCATTTTAACATATTCAATCTAAAATCTGAAAGCTTTAACAATTTAATAATAAACTATATTTTTATGAGTTTAAAAAAGCATCCTAATTGAGCAAACATTCATACATTTTGAATTTCTGTAAATGAAAAATGGCAAATAATGGCACAAGCTAAGTAAAAAAAAAAAGACAACTTTGAAATATAAATGCAGTAACTTATCACGAAATAAATAATAGCTGTACATGTAACAAAATTAGAAAACAAAATGCTTCCTAGGAATGCATTGTCCTGTAGGTTAAATTCAACAAAAGCAATCCCATTAGCACCATACTTAAAAAAACAAGATGGTTTATTAAACACAATATATGCACCTATCATCGTTTTGCCCCATGGGGGGAGAAGTGGGTTGACCTCGGAGAATTTGATATTTTTAGTCTAAATCCCCACCCTTAAAAAAATTAGGCACTGACAATTTGTCAAAATCACCATAAAATATGCCTGCCAAAGTCTTATTTCCTGGGACCAGGTAACATTCTGTCAATGAAATTCCAACTGTAAGAAACGGTCTTCTGTCAAAAGCCCGTGGTTACCCATTTCTCCCACCCTAGGGCAAAACACTGATAAATGTAATGTACAATTATACAAACCCCAAAACCACAGATTACCATTCTTTGTGTCTTCTGAACATGGGTTAACTTGAATCAAATGCAAAATAAAATGTTTTTGAAACAAATGAATAACAAAAGATTCTACAGAGATGACTAATCTTTTTATATAAATGGGAAACGCTGCACCTTTAGATGGATCATTTATCTTGGAAAAACATTCTAATGGGTGACTTATATAATTTTTTTTGACAACAAGAGGGCCATAGAGGCCCTGGATTGCTCACCTGAGTATGATTTGAATGTGCTTATTGCTGCGAGACAATTAGTAACAGGTACAGGGAGAAGTAGATTGGCAATGGAAATTATCAAATAATAAGAAATACTCTCATTTTGTGTAATTTTAATAATAAACAAGAGATGTATATCAGCGGTTTCAGAGAAGATGTCGTTAAAGTTTTCACTATATACATTTAAGGCAATTTAGCCCCACCCCTGGTGGCTGTTTTTTTCTTACGGATCGGAATTTTTTTTTAGCAATCTTGGCTGAGGGTTACCCTAGGAACATCTGCACTAAAACATTTTGCAATCTGGCCAGTAGTTTTGAAGGAGATGATTCTTAAAGTGTTCATAATATTTTTTCTTTCTGTTGTCATGGCAACCAGAATGCTACATGGATCAAGTTTATTTTAGCAACTTTTGTGGAGGTTCATCCAAGGATCATCCCTGCAAAGTTAAATCAAATTTAGTCCATCAGTTTCAGAGATTTTGTAAAGCAAATTGTTGACGATGGAAGACGCATGCTAGACACAGGGTGATCACAAAACCTCACCTTTAGAACATAGTGTTTAGGTGAGCTAAAAATGATAGCCCAAAGCAGGTACTGAAAAGGTCTCCAAAAGGCAATCATGGTGCAAAAAGGCACTTGCATAGTTATTTTTAAATACTGAAGTATTTTCAATATTCCTAGACCAGAAAAAGATAGCTGTGTTCTAAGTGGTAAGGACAGGCCTGTTAGCCCAGTGTTGAATTTTTTTAACATTCCTTAGCATGTTCAAGTAGTCTTGTAAGTATCGCTAATATCATGAAACTTTTATCTTTTGCAAAACAATACCTTGATTTTCTTAAAAATCCAAGATTTTTTTTTTTTTTTTTTTTTTTTTTTTTTTTGGCAAGAGCTTTAGGCTTTTTTTCCCTCAGCACTTACAAAAAATATGGCTGGTGGTAAAAATTTATGGTCAGTTATGTAACCAAACACACAGCTATTTCTTTTTAGCCTTAGTCACATTGAATCTTTCAGCATATTGTATGTGAAAAATAATCACAATCTAATTTTATGATCTTAGTAACATTAATACATGTACTGGTCCCCGAATTTCACAACCATACAATAATTTTGACTGTTGTGCTCTTCATAGCCATATGTGTAGGGCATTACTTCACTTTCTTCTTGCAAGTAGGGTCCTGGTAACAGATCAGGGAGATCGAGTTCTCCGGACGACTGGCTGTATACCTGAATAGAATAAAAAATGTTGACATATCTTGTTACTGGTTGTAAAAATTCAAAGAAGTTTATTATATAAATAGGTCTCAAGCCAAAATTAAGTTTGTTATATAATACATGTTGACATACATTACAGCTGTGTAACCATTTCAGGCAATTTCTGTTTTGCATAGTGTTTCATGACTCTTTTATTACATTAAATAGTTTGTGTGTGTGCATATATGCATGAGCAGAAAACACATGTCCAAGTGCAGTCAGTACAGCATCACCCTGTAAATGATAAGACCCCCATTCAACTCCTGGCCCTCAGAAATATTTGATTTGGTACCAAAACTTGCGCTGTATTGTTTGAGCCTGAGATTGCGCTGTATTGTTTGAGCCTGAGATTACACTGCACTGTTTGAGCCTGAGATTGCGCTGTATTGTTTGAGCCTGAGATTACACTGCACTGTTTGAGCCTGAGATTGCGCTGCACTGTTTGAGCCTGAGATTGCGCTGTATTGTTTGAGCCTGAGATTACACTGCACTGTTTGAGTCTGAGATTGCGCTGCATTGTTTGAGCCTGAGATTACACTGCACTGTTTGAGCCTGAGATTGCGCTGTATTGTTTGAACCTGAGATTGCGCTGTACTGTTTGAGCCTGAGATTGCGCTGTATTGTTTGAACCTGAGATTGCGCTGTACTGTTTGAGCCTGAGATTGCGCTGTATTGTTTGAGCCTGAGATTACACTGCACTGTTTGAGCCTGAGATTGCGCTGTATTGTTTGAGCCTGAGATTACACTGCACTGTTTGAGCCTGAGATTGCGCTGTATTGTTTGAGCCTGAGATTACACTGCACTGTTTGAGCCTGAGATTGCGCTGTATTGTTTGAGCCTGAGATTGCGCTGTACTGTTTGAGCCTGAGATTGCGCTGTATTGTTTGAACCTGAGATTGCGCTGTACTGTTTGAGCCTGAGATTGTGCTGCACTGTTTGAGCCTGAGATTGCGCTGTATTGTTTGAACCTGAGATTGCACTGTATTGTTTGAGCCTGAGATTGTGCTGCATTGTTTGAACCTGAGATTGTGCTGTACTGTTTGAACCTGAGACTGCGCTGAATTGTTTTGACAATCTAGCATCTCACATGCTGATTATAGAGGGAATAGAATTGTAGGAAAATGGTCATAGCCTAGAGAGAGATGTGCAAAAACATAACAGGTAATCACTGGACAAACAGAAATCGCTGTTTATGAGTAAAAATGGTGGACAAAATGTAAAAATATATGAAAAATATACGAAAAATGCTAAAATTTTCTGTGCAAACAAAGTAAAATCTAGCATCTTTTAAAATTTAAAATAAATTTAAAATTAAAAAAACTAGAGTGCAAACAACTAATTTTGGACGATGGATGGACAGACAGACAATGGACATTCATCGATCCTAATAGCTCATCCTGAGCACATGTGCTCAGGTAAGCTAAACAAGAGGGCCATAATTGCCCTGGATCACTCACCTGGTATCATTAGGCTATGTAAAATCAAGTGAACCCTGGGGCAGGGCCAATTTTGACCCCAGGGCCATGATTTGAGCAAACTTTGTAGAGGTCTATTAGCCCATGTTACATACCAAATATCTAAACTCCAGGCCTTGTGGTTTCTGAGAAGAAGATTTTTCAAGTTTTTTCCTATATTAGCCTTTGTTTAATCAAATGACCCCTTGGGCGGGGCCAATTTTGACGCCAGGGTCGTGATTTGAACAAACTTGGTAGAGACCCACTAGACAATGCTACACACGAAAATATCTAAACTTCAGACCTTGTGGTTTCTGAGAAAATTTTTCAAGTTTTTTTCCTAAATTAGCCTATGTAAAATCAGGTGACCCTATGGCGGGGCCAAATTTGACCCCAGGGTCATAATTTGAACAAACTTGGTAGAGATCCACTAGACAATGCTACACACTAAATATCTAAGCTGTAGACCTTGTGAATTCAGAGAAAAAGATTTTTTAAGATTTCACCTTTTAAAATCTATTTTTAACTCCTTTGACCTAATTATGCAACAGACCGGAACCATTTGACTAATTTTTATAGGGGATCACCTTAGGAACATCCTTGCAAAGTTTGATCACTTTCCCATCAGTAGTTTCAGAGAAGAAGATTTTTAAGTAAATTGTTGACGACTAATGACTGACGACTCACAATGACAGATGCCGAACAAAGGCTGGTCCCAAAAGCTCACCTTGGCACTTCGTGCCAGGTGAGCTAAAATTCAAAAGCATTTCTAAGAACTGGAAATCTGTCAAATTAGCTATTAGTATAAAGTTGACAGAAATCAACATTTTAAAAAACATGTAAGGATTTACTTGAGAGCAGACAAAATTCAGTCTAACAAGATCAGACAACTATAGTTCACAAAGTTAGCATTCTTACTCTTGTCCCTGTCGAACCAACAGATTATCTCCTTTGGTCATTTCAATACCTTCCCGCCAGTACTCACTGTGCTTGAGCCTTCCTGTAATTGAATAATATGTGCATATTGGAAAGCAGAGTACCATTATCTCTATTTTCATTTTTTATTGTAAAAAAGACTTAACCTGATCTGAGCAAAAATGTGATCTGAGCTTACATACATATATCTGTGATCTGAGATTACATACATATACCAGTATGTGTGATCTGAGATTACATACATATATCTGTGATCTGAGATTACATACATATATCTGTGATCTGAGATTACATACATATATCTGTGATCTCAGATTACATACATATATCTGTGATCTCAGATTACATACATATATCACCATTACATGATCATCTCATTGTAGAATTAATTTAATTTTTCCTCTTTGTTTTGAGTCACATACATGTGTACCAAAGTTTTTATATCATAGTTGTTTTGGTTTGTTTTTTTAATAGGGGTGTTATCTTACTGGGTCATTGAACATTGAACTGATTTCATATTTTGGAAGAATTATTGTTTTATTTCTAGAATCTTTTGCAGACATTTTACCCAAATTTATTCCACATCAACTATTCAATAAATGAATTCCTTTACATCACCTGTGTAAAAAAAAAGTCTTTATCACTTTTGATGGTTCCTGGGTTGGACCAGCTCTTTGAAAGAATCTTGGCTCCTGCTTAACTTTCAGATCTTAAGTCAATGAGCTTTATTACTGGACCAGAGCATTCATTTCTTTTAATTATATATATAAATGTCAAAGAAACCTTTGATCGATGGATATTCAAATTTATGATTTTATGAATATCAATTTACTGAACTTAAAATGGTGTATGAAACAATAGTTTTTTTCCCTTTATTGTGCAGACGGTAGAATCTCAGCTACCATACTTTATGAACCAGCAGAAAAGACCCTGCTCTGATTGCCAAGGTTTTAAAAAACTTTTATATGATGTAAAGTTTAATATACTAGAACTATCACTATAGAACATATTAATTATATTTCACCAAAGGACCGGCAATGCCTGGTATAATTCGCTGATTTCAGTAACCAATCAGTGATTGGGAAAAAATCTCAAATGTATATCTATTACCTACTGAACAAAGTGTAGAATTATACACCATCATATAGATTAGGTGTTCGGGAATTGCTCGTGATTTTTTGTCACTTTACATCACATTCCGGAGTGAAATGGTCTACAGCACCTGAAATCCTTCTGTGTCTTCATATAATGTGAGTGTAGGACAGGACAGGACGTGATGGGACAGGACGTGATGGGACAGGACGTAATGTGACCTATCAATGATTCCTATATAGCCCCCCATGTCTGTGAAGCATAGATATAATAAAGGTAAGGTCTACTAAACTTTCATCATACATTGCATTCTGTTGGGGCTAAAACTAGTACCGGGGCCTTTTCAATTATGATATCTCATGAACTTCTTTTCTTGATGATACGGCAAAAGCCAATTCATAATGATATCCGTTAACATAATTCTACACACTCTCAAAGAATTATCTTCACATGCTTCAAGATAGACGTTTTTTTGCTTGGGCAAAGTCTGTATCATATTGAAATGTGTTTGTTATTGAAGGTGGTATAGTGTTGTTGATTTTTCATGCAGTGACGACATACATATGGGTACCTGCCGGTAATAGCATAACAAGTACCCAGGTAAAAAAATTGGACTTATTTCAGCCCTACATTCTGTACTTACCAGAACCCAGATGAAGGTTTCAGCAACCTCTACCTTTTCTGTATTCTCTCCTTTCCCGTATAAATACACCTGACATTCAAAACAAAAGAGTTTCCATTAAGATGATAAAACCATTAGTTCAAGCATAATTTCATAACCTCAGATTATCAGTTAATGTAAAAAGAAATATAAAAGTTTGACATTTCATGCTGTTTGTAGGATAAAAGAATAACTACAGTCACATACAATTATTATGGTTCTATAGATTTTCTGGTATGTCAGTTCATTTTTTTAAAACAAAGACCTATTCAACAGAGATATGAAACTGTTCAAAATAATGTCTTGTAATGAATAAACCTGTTAATTGAGATTTAAACGAGATCTTGCCGAGAGGCTGAACGTCTTGCAGGCACTTAATAGACAGACGCTTTACAGTATCATTCATAAAAGAAATCTGCAATCTAAACATACATATTTGGTTTAGATGGCAATAAATTGAAAAGAAAGACGGTGATGGGTCACATTATCAGACATGTAACTTAAGGAAAAATTCTCTTGACTTGCTCTTTACCTATATCAGAGTTGCAGATCTCTTTTAGGTTATTAGGTCTGTGTTAAATAATCCTGAACATAGGTCTGTTCAACTCCTATGTATTGGAGGACTCTAATGTTTGGGTTAATTTTTATATTGGACTCCAACTTTCAGAATACTCATGAGAACCCTGAAAATCATGCAGATACAACCATCATTGTTTAACAGGATATTTTCATAAGCAATATTACTTTCTGTCCAATCTTTGTATAATAAATAATGGGTTTTTTTTCTATAATTTAGGGATAGCAATGAATACCTATTTTGGTATTTGAATATTCAGTAAGTGTTGCAAGCAAATATTTGAATGTTCGGATCAAAATAAGAATCACATCCTCCGCATTATTCCAAAACTGGCTATGCATTCTAGCGTTAGTTTGAATTCACTTTTTTACTTATAAAAATCAGTTTGATGTGTTTTTGTTTGCATATTTGAATGCACTGATGTTCATTTATCTTATTATTCTACGTTAATTGAATATTATGACATTAATCTTCTACCATGACACCTTTCGTACACATAATAATAATCCGCAATTAAGTGTTATGGTTTTGGTACATTTCGGACCACTTATCCTTTCATGAAGATAACAAAGGTCAAAACGAAACCTTAAAGATACCTTGGATATCTTTGTGAAAGGTCATGAGGTCCGAAACGTACCGGATTCATTTACACTTGCTTTACTTTTAGTTGAATTAATTAATGATAACCCATTAGTAATTAAGTAATATTACTTTGAACCAATGAAATTCATAGGAGTTGTTATCATGCAAGAAAAACAAACAACTAATTACTCTATGTGTAGACAATACTGTTGTGAAAGAAAATCAAACAACTGATTTCTCCATGTACAGACAATAGTCTCATGAAAGAAAAACAAACAACTGATTCTCCCTGGGTAGACAATACTTTGTGAAAGAAAAACAACCAACTGATTACTCCCTGTGCAGACAAGTCTCATGAAAGGCTTCCTTAAATTTGAATATTTTCGTATTTAAAAACCTTGACCAATCAGCTCTGTTAGTTAGCCCTTGTTGATTGGTTGTTAATGACACAATCAAAATTTGCAATCTTGCCAGCAATTATTGCCATGCGCAAACGACTTAGTGAGGGCAGGCTTGTTAATTAGCCACTGAGAACTTTGATACTAAGCAAACAATGGCCGTCTTATTGAAATATTTTACAATTTGCATACTGCAGACAACTGCCTAGTGTACCACAAGAGTGTGCACATATGGCACTTGTACACACAGCAATGTCCTAACAATCAATAATGACACTTTATACGAAGGGTAAATGGAAGATAAAGAAAAGAAAAAACACATACATATTGTAATTTTTTTTTATCACAGAAAAATATTTTCTTCCAATTATAATAAAAAAAGCCTATTTTAAACGAATGCAATTATCCAAATATTCACTGCCATCCTTAATTACATAAAAAAAATAAAATGACTATCTTAACTTGAACTCTTAACACTTTCCCTCGTATAGACTCATTTTGAAGCACTCAATAGGTACCACATAAAGCCTGATCTGCAGAAAACCACAGTTAAACCTTACCAAATTTGATTATAAAGTCCTCATTTCCAGACCACTGAGGAGAAGCGAACAGTATAAAACCTGATCAGCCTGCGAGTTACTCGCAGGCTGATCTGGTTTTATGCTGTTCGCATAGGTCTTTTCATGGTTTCCTCTATGAGGGAAAGGGTTAAAAGAATGAACTCTTGTACCCATCTTTCTCGGTAATGGTTAGAGCGTCTGCTTGGGAGATGGACATGGGTTCGATTGCCAGCCATGACATACCTAAGTTTTAAAATATGGTATTGGTATAGCTCCCTTACCTGGCATTCAGCATATAAGGGTACTTTAAGGTGTCATGATAATGTAAATGGGTGTGGTATCATGCCACATGTCTACGGCGTGATACTGCAGTATGGCACACTATATCTGTCTCAAGTAGTTGTTGTTGTATTTGGGTTTACCGTCGCTGCGATAGTATTTCAATCATATAGCGACATCCAGCTAATTACAGGTGGAGGAAGACCCCGAGTACACAGAGGTACCCGGGTAGAACCACCGACCTACCGCAAGCCAGCTGGAAGGTTTCCTCACATGAAAAATCCAAAGTCCCTACCGGGATTCGAACCCACAGCAGTGAGGGGCTGAGAGATTTGTAGTCCACGACTGTAACCGCTCGGCCACAGCGGCCCCAAGTGTCTCAAGTAGACAGTCTCCAAATGACTGAAATACTGTTGGTGGGACGTTAAACCCAAACAAACAGACTAAACTGATCTCTGTACCTGGAACTGGTGCGTATAATCATCCCTCTGGAAGAGTTTGATGAAGCCCTTGCTGTCTATCTCTGCACGGTTTTCACTGATGAAGTTGTGAAGGTTGAAGGGCATCTGAAGGGACAAGGTCGGGTTTAACTTTACAGGGGGGTCCTTTTGAATGGTACCTAGTTAGAAATGTAGGACACATATATATTAACACTTTACCTCATGAATATTAATAGAATGTAGGACACATATTTGTTAACACTTTACCTCATGAATATTAATAGGAATGTAGGAGACATATTTGTTAACACTTTACCTCATGAATATTAATAGGAATGTAGGAGACATATTTGTTAACACTTTACCTCATGAATATTAATAGGAATGTAGGAGACATATTTGTTAACACTTTACCTCATGAATATTAATAGGAATGTAGGAGACATATTTGTTAACACTTTACCTCATGAATATTAATAGGAATGTAGGAGACATATTTGTTAACACTTTACCTCATGAATATTAATAGGAATGTAGGAGACATATTTGTTAACACTTTACCTCATGAATATTAATAGGAATGTAGGAGACATATTTGTTAACACTTTACCTCATGAATATTAATAGGAATGTAGGACACATATATATTAACACTTTACCTCATGAATATTAATAGAAATGTAGGAGACATATATTGTTAACACTTTACCTCATGAATATTAATAGGAATGTAGGAGACATATTTGTTAACACTTTATCTCATGAATATTAATAGGAATGTAGGAGACATATTTGTTAACACATTACCTCATGAATATTAAAAGGAATGTAGGAGACATATTTGTTAACACTTTATCTCATGAATATTAATAGGAATGTAGGAGACATATTTGTTAACACTTTATCTCATGAATATTAATAGGAATGTAGGAGACATATTTGTTAATACTTTACCTCATGAATATTAATAGAAATTAATGAAGGAAACATCCCCATGAATATTCATAATGAGTCTATATGAAGTAAACTTTTGAACCAAGTATCCTGACAGAACACCTGCTTTTGGAATCAAGATAGAACACCTGGCAAGTCAATTCCGGAGTCACTTCCCAGCTTTTGGTGTCCTCCAGATCCTGGGACACCGTAGTGTCGACCACTGAACAAATTGTCATGATATCTTGTAGAAAATGCTTAAAAGTATTCTTAGAAACTATATTTGATCATTACAGAAGTAAAAAAATAGTTGAAAATCATTACAAGAGCACATACTGAATATCAGCATAATCATGCTTTTTACTGATTAAGATTTAAATAGATTTGTTTTATTTCGCAAATACGAGTATTATCAAAGCAATGATTAGTGTTTCAAAATTATTATTGTTTGTTTTTTGTTTGTTGGGTCCCACTGACAGTATTTCAGTCATTTGGAGACAATGTCTACTTGAGACAAATATAGTGTTGCAATCCTGCAGTATCACGCCATAGACATGTGGCATGATACCACAGCCAGTCACATTATCCTGACACCAGGCCAACCAGTCATGGAACTACCCTTGTATGCTGAGCGCAAGCAAGGGAGCTATACCAGTACCATTTTTTTCTAAATTTCTATTGAATGTTTCAAGACAGGCATATATCAAGAGAAAACTAATATTACCTGGCAGTGGCTTTCCTGTCTTGCACTGTTCAGATGCAAAAAATCTGGTAAAAGAAAAATAATGAAGTCATATCATGGCTAGAAATAAGTACAGTCTAATATCATTTATATTTCATTATTTTACATCAAACCTTCAGATAATAATGAGGTTTTCAAAAGACAAGAGCTTTCATTGCTGAGAGCTATATTAAGATTTCAAAAAAAAATCAAAAAAAAATCTATACACTGTGGGCCCAGCTCACCTCTTGATGATAGGGCCAAGTTGGGAACCAAGGTCCTCACAATGAAACCATTCTTCATACAGGGAATTTAGGGTGGCCTTTCCATTTTCCTTCACAAAATACCTGCATAGGTAAACATATGAATATAATCAATAAGAATTATTGTTCATATTTCAAATCTGTCAATGAACAATCTCATTAAAACCATATCCTTACTGACTCACAGCGCTATGATCTGAGAACACAGCCACAGAACCATGGCAACAACATGTCAGTATCAGGACCACTGATAGTTACAGTCATATGGCCATCAAAGTTTGGTAGATACTTTTGCTTGGTTACCTCTTTCTGAATAAATTGCTCTTTTGGACATGTAAATATGTTGTTTCCATGTACTATGACATTAACACTAGCTGCGCCATTTTTGGAGAATGTAGGTTTTTTATTAAAAATAACTGTTATATATGTAAGTAAATAAAACTGCAATAATCCTCAGATCGACAAGAAAACAATGAGAACGTAATTACACATATAATTTTATGAAATGTAATTGAGTACATGCCGAGACTATAAATAAACTATGGATTAGGTATAATATGTAGAAAATTGCTACCCGGATTATTTAGGCATAGTATATGGAAAATTGCTCCCCAGATTATTTAGGCATAGTATATGGAAAATTGCTCCCCAGATAATTTAGGCATAGTATACAGAAAATTGCTCCCCGATTATTTAGGCATAGTATATGGAAAATTGCTCCCGAGATTATTTAGGCATAGTATATGGAAAATTGCTCCCAGATTATTTAGGTATAGTATATGGAAAATTGCTCCCCAGATTATTTAGGCATAGTATATAGAAAATTGCTCCCCAGATTATTTAGGCATAGTATATAGAAAATTGCTCCCCGGATTATTTAGGCATAGTATACAGAAAATTGCTCCCCAGATTATTTAGGCATAGTATATGGAAAATTGCTACCCGGATTATTTAGGCATAGTATATGGAAAATTGCTCCCCAGATTATTTAGGCATAGTATACAGAAAACTGCTTCTCTGGATTATTTTGCCATAGTATACAAATTTTGAAATATTTGGGGGTCTTTCAGATATTTTGATGAAAAAATGAAAACCCATCCCCATCCCCACACCAACAATTGCTGTTACAATATGGACAAATAAAGCAATTTTCTCTAGTATGCAGGTTGGCAATTTACTATAACAAAATGCTGGTACTGCTGCTGACTAATGGTGACTTACCTCAGTCCATCCGATTCATCCATGGCTCTCTCCCTCTCTATCACAAACCCCACCGTGTCTGCCTGTCTCTGAGGTGAGTGGGCAATACTGCCAGGCAATAAGAAGATCTGTTAACACATTCAGTACAGTCTTAACAAGAGTGCTGCTGAGGTGGAGCAATATATGCCCGAGGGCAAATTCAGATGAGGGCATCATAGTACAAAGTATTGTTTCTAACCCTTTCCCTCATATAGACTCATTTTGACACACTCAATAGGTACCACATAAAGCCTGATCTGCAGAAAACCACACTTAAACCTTACCAAATTTAATTACAAAATCCTCATTTCCAGACCACTGAGGAGCAGCGAACAGCATAAAACCTGATCAGCCTGCGAGTTACTTGCAGGCTGATCTGGTTTTATGTTGTTCGCATAGGTCTTTTCATGGTTTCCTCTATGAGGGAAAGGGTTAATATGAGGAATTTTGTTGTTGTTGCAAATGTCATATAAAGATGATCTTTCTTAAATGTGGATGGAAAAAAAAAAATTAGTTTTGAGCTAAATAATAACATTTTCTGTTATTAGAAATAGTAGAAAAATAACTTATTGATGAATAACTTCAGTAGATTGTAACAAAAATTGAAACTGCCCTGTGTTTTAATATTATACACTTACAAGCAAGACATGGAGTATTTCAAAAGTTATTTGCGAGACAGTACTTAACTCTATAACATCAGTGGATTGTAACCCAAATGGAACTTCACCTGTATTTTGATATTTTATACTTGTGTACCAAACATGAATTCAATAGATGAGGACTATCAGCAGAAATTGCAAGGAAACAAAATGTCTAAGGTAAAGTCCCTATAATTGTTCAGCTACGTCTTGGACCACTTAACCTCTACCAAGATAACCAAGGTACCCTAATGAAACATTAGGAAACCTAATTTAAACTCACTATAGCTCAAATCAGTAGATTTACTAAAAGCATTTGGAAAGTTATTTTTGTTTTTTAAGATTCCCCATGTTCAGTACCAGTGTGACAGGACGGCACATTCTTGTTAACCCTCAAGGCACGCGATAAAACACCTTATTTCGGAAAGTTGCCAATCTCTGTTTATAAGTCTCTGCCTAAACCTACCTTGAGTTCCAAGCACAACACAAAGGGAATTATACCAATACCATATTAATGACTTTAGTATGTTGTGGTTGGGGTCAAACCAATAACCTCCCAATTAATGGGCAGATGCCCTAACCACTAACCAACCAGGACAGCCTTACAGTATATATTTACAGGCATCCAAGATCTAAACTTCAGTTTACCATTACTGACCTCTCCTTCCTTAATTGGAATGTCTTTGTGTTTTCCCTGTTCAACCACCTTCAGGCACATGTCTCCTTTCACCATGTAAAAGAGCTGTGTAAAAAGAGAATATATTGGTCATCTTATACAAAATATGTCTTTTTAAATAAATGTAGTCTTATTTGGTGTAGAATGGTAAATGGCTTATAATATAAATGTAACTGATCACTCTCTATCATGTGAAACTTTATCATGCTCCTTTTCAACGAAGAACTGAATAAACTTGATATGGCAACACCATAAAACCTGAATCTAATTCCTCTCACTTAACTTGCTTAACCTCATCAGGGGCAATAATCTGTCAAGAACTTCAAAGGTGCAAAGTACTGGTCCATCCCAGGAATCATTTAGAAGGACATCGTCGAATTCCCCCGGCTGACTTATTCTGTTTCACTACATGACATCAGGCCGTCCTGATGTCATGTGATAAGTCAGCCGGGGGAATTTGACGATGTTAGAAGGATTGACATACTTGTAAGTTTCCCAATTTACATAAAACAGAATATTAAGTTTAAACATAATATTGTGAGACATGCACCAGGTCCATCCAAATAGAGAAAGGTAGAGAGATGGTAAAGTAGCATATCGTGGTGGATGTCTGTCAGATCTACACCAGTTTTCTCCCAAAGTTTTATAAATGTCCACATATGCCTCCACCTATACCATCGAAAGTAATTTATTTATACTTGCATCACAATGTTTTGTATGTAAGATATATAAAGTTTAAATTTCAAGATAAGATTTATTGAATTTAAGGATACCGTGGTCCAGTTGTAACATACGGAACCGCAGGTTGTGGGTTCAAACTCTGCTGGGGGCAAAGATTTTTCATGACCTTCGCAAAGCACTGGTCCAACCCAGGAACTATCGAGAGGGATTTCTAGTATAAGTTGTAGAAACTTGTTTCCCAATCAACGTAAAAGAAATGTTTGAAAAATTTCGAGATATTGACTGATAGCCCTTATAAACCCAACACAGACGCTACCTCCTCTCCCTCCTCAATGTGATAGTCATCCCTCTGGTTGGGACCTCCCACATAGAAGGACTTCATCTGACCATCGTTGTGCCTGGAAATACAGCGCTAGTGCTAACTTATCGCAGCTTATTCACAGATGGTCATTGATTTAGAATTTGTTATTTGACTGTATGTGTAATGGTATTATGTCTATCGATACCAATCTTCAGATGCATGGACATCCAATGCAACCATCCCCAAAAAATGGGTGGTTTCCCCATCAACGGTAATATCATCATAGATGGTATTCAAACTATATTTAGAATTATAAAACCTATATTTAGATTTTTATTTTCATGTGCCGTCTCTTGGCTGATCACATCCACTCTTCTCGCATGTGCTAACTCCAGAGGCTGAACTCATGAAATCGCAACCCTGAACTGGTGAAGACCACATGTTGCAGAACGTGTCATCAGGTGCCTCAAGCACCTGTTTCGAGGATACTGTATTCTATATTTATCTGATTTTGCCGAAGTTGTGTTTGCAAAAAATAGCATTTTCCCATGCAATGTGACCTACACTTACTGAGTTTATTCCTCAGGAAACAAAGACTTCAACAATTTTGATGAGGGACAGTAGAATTTTTTTTAAATTCTTCCAAAATCATCTGCGAACAAGCCACATAAATGTCCAAATTATTAGGCACCTATCAATTTTTAGAGCAGCGGGCTGACCTAGAGAAATTTGATTTTTTTTTTTTTTTTACACATTTTTTTTTTAGTCTAAATCCCCACCTAGGGCATTGGCAATTTGTCAAAATACCCACATTATGTGCTTGCCAAAGAATATTCCCTTGGACTCAGTACCATACTGTCGGTCAAATTCACTTCTATCAAAAGACTCAAGTATGCCTGCTGCCCCCACCCTGGGGCAAAACACTGATAGGTGCATTACATGACAACATTGATTATGGTACATATCATAAATAGTGTTTTGGGGTTATAATAAATGTAGAAATGCATCCACACAACAGCATATTGTTGAGATGATATCTTTAGACTTGTAGTCTAATTTCGATTTTTTCTGTGGGTGGTCTAAAAACTTATAACCCTTACAACTGCTCACATTTTGCATGTGTACAATTCAAAAATTCAAAGCCCTTGTTCATTACAATTGAGAGTTATCCACTGCAACACTAAAATAGGAGGTATGTAACTGCAATTCAATGTACTGGCTTTTTACCAATGCCCAGGTGGGTCAATTTCGGCTGATGCGACAATGAAAGATTATGGGTATGATTGTATAGTTCTCTCCATCTTCAAAATAAGAAGGATTACTGAACGTACAATGTACCAACACCAAAGCCATTTTCATCTTGGTTCAAATACAAATATGCATTTATTTTGGTCCAACAGTAATTTCTTTTCTTTCTTTTGAGACTACACATGCACCACTGATGTTGTTGACACCAAGTGTTGTGCACTCATGAGAGACCATGGTTTAGTTGGAGGTCTGTTTGGACAAATCAAAGGCTGTTGACAAAACTGTTTCATCTTATTCAATTTCTATATACATTTTGTGGTCATCCATCCACGTATAGGTGGCTTTCTGGAACTAGTGCATACATCTGTAAGCTTCCAGTCACTTTGAGGTCATAATAACATGCAAAATAGTCAACAGGAAGCATCAGTCCTCATCCATCATTCATTGTATGTCCACTGGAGAATTGTTTAATTTACTGTAAAATCATTAATTTTTATTGACATTAAATTTTGTTGGTTATGTACCTATGGGAATTTTGTGCGTACATTAATTTGTGGATCTATTTTCTAGAAAACATGAGGTCTATTTTAGAGACAAGTTTTCATGGGGATAAGTATTTGCGGATAAAGCCCACCATGAAATCTACGAAAATTAGTGTCCTATGAGAATTCATGATTTCAAAGTACTCTGCAAAAACTTTTGAAGGTGCTGATTGAAAAACCCAATATAAAATACTGGTAGGTCAATTTGTATTGTCTCTTGAAATGAATAATAGTTGCTTTGCTTATATGGTGGGTCCATAAAGTTTCTTTCTAAAACATATCATCCCATAAGGAAACCAGATTGAAATCTGTGTAATCCAGAAAAAAACTAGAGCTATCACCTGTATACATAGTAAATTGGTTATGATAGTAGTAATAAGTAAATAAAGTCTTTATCTGAAGTGAATAGTGAGTCAGTTATGGTTGTTTGGCACAGTAGTTTAAAAGTATAGTGTTACAGTTCTTGGACATTGCACTTCTCCTAGTCGCCATCCGTTTACATTTTAAGTTTCAAGTCAATACCTTGTATAATTTTCGAGTTATGTTCTGGACAAGAAAAAAATAAAATAAAGAGAGGTAATTACAAAATGGGGCAAGGTAGAGTTATAGTTCTTGGACACTGCACTTCTAAGTCGATACCTTGTATAATATTCAAGTAATGTTCCGGACAAGAAAAACAGAATTAACCAAAGGGAGATAATTCAAAAATTGGACCAGGGCATTAACTCTGCCATCCTTGAGACAACAAAAATGAAGTTTGTGTCATGTACCTCTCAACCTGTTTATCAATGCGGACATAAAATTTGAACAGAATCAGTTAAGAAATGTAGAAGTAGTCGCATCACAAGATGTTTAGAGTCAAATCAGAGGCAATAATTCTGTAATCCTTACTCGAACGCACGTGAAATTTGTGTCTTACACATCTACTGCTGAAGATGAATATTTATGCCAAGTATCAGGTGAAACGTACAGAAACTGAAGGAAGAGTTCACCGGACAAGACTTTTCAAGTTAATTCAGGGGCAATAACTCCATAATCCTTGAGCAAACAAACATGAAATTTGCATCTTGCACATCTACTGCTCCTGATGAATATTTATGCCAAGTATCAGGTGAATCGGACTGAAAGTGAAGGAAGAGTTTACAGGTCAAGATTTTGCAGACAGACCGCATGACCAACCGACAGTGAATAGTGAGTCAGTTATGGTTGTTTGGCACAGTAGTTTAAAAGTATAGTGTTACAGTTCTTGGACATTGCACTTCTCCTAGTCGCCATCTGTTTACATTTTAAGTTTCAAGTCAATACCTTGTATAAATTTCGAGTTATGTTCTTCGTTTGCAGGGGTATAAATACAGTTTGACATGCATGTCACAATGTTTCTTAGACAGTCTTATGTAGTGGGAAATGAAAAAAGGCTTTGATTTGCATAATTACTGCAGCTGATTTAACAGTACTGTATCACTCCACACAACAGATAGAATGTACTAATGAAGTAAGGTTGTGACCTCATTAGTCGATCAGTGTCATAACCCTCACTTCAGATCATAATGAAACAAATCAAAGTCCCTGATAGACAGCAGGCTAGGTTATCATGAAACATAAGAGCGAGTTCAGCTGTCTTTCTAATAATTAGAGATGTGGAATGATTGGTGTCATATGACCTTTGCCTCTACCGAGAATGCTGGGTTTAAAATAATAGCTCTTTCATGTAAATCCTGTTGTCTCTCAAACAGTGCCCTGAGCACTTTGATTTATCTTATTCAGGAGTAAATATTTTGTACCAAATACCATGTTTACAAATTTTATATCACCTTAAAGGGATTTGCTGTTATTATCCTTTTGGCACTCAAAGGCAGCCTTAGATGCTACTGATACTGTTATCAAGTGTTCAAAGCTTTTATTTTTAGCTTGTCAACAGGAGTATAATAATGTTATCCAACCAAAACAAGATATGATAGAAGCTTTACAGCCATACACCTCATCTCTTGCACTGACAATACTGTTGGTTTTGTGCCAAACAAAGGACATCATTTTTAACATGTTTATTTTTTGATTTGACATTTCATTCCCTTGCCTTGTTTGTATGTCCCCCATTTTGTCATGTTTATATAACCCTTTCCCTCATATAGACTCATTTTGACGCACTCAGTAGGTACCACATAAAGCATGATCTTCAGAAAACCAGTTAAACCATACCAAATTTAATTACAAAATCCTCATTTCCAGACCACTGGTTTTATGTTGTTCGCATAGAGGTCTTTTCATGGTTTCCTCTATGAGGGAAAGGGTTAAATTATAAGTATATAACAGTAAAGCATAGAATACTCATAACAAATTTGCAGGATTTTAAACATTGAAATGACCAAGATAGTAATGTAATATTATCCTAAACTATGTGAATATGCCATTTTACATCGATGAGAGGCCAGACCAAAGTGAATGAATTCTCACATAGCTGGTTGTTTCATATACCATTTGAACAATAGATTACTATTCATCAAGTTATACCTACATTTGTACATGAATATTCATGAGATAAAGGATTTAAGTGTCCTTGGCAGTTTATTTACTGAAACACACCTTATCTCACCAAAACATCTGTTGTTTACTTCAACCATGCAGGTAACCTTACTGCTAAAGCTAAGCCCATTCAACCAATCTTATCAAGGCCTGGTTTTAAGACGAAGCCAGTGCATTGAAAGATTCAGGCTAGGAATTGTTTCAACGACATAATAATGCTAAACAATCAGTATCAAATTACTTTCACAAAAGTGATGTTAATGACAATTTTAAAATGTTTTTTCGTGCATATATATATCATAAATAAAACTGGTAGATTCCAAGTTTTCTTTTTGTTGTTCAATGTCAGAAAGAACATAATGTGTAACCTGCTGAAGCATGACGGAAAAAGTGTGACAGACAGATGATGGAAAGTGATCCCTATGTGTCACCTCTGCTTATAGCTGGTGACACAAAAATAGGTGACATACTGTATAGGGATCACTTCTCTGTTGTCAGTCTGTTTGTCACACTTCCGTTTGTCTGTCACACTTTTTCCGTGACGCTTCTTTCAGCAGGTGACACATGTATTCCAAAGAACACTTCTGGTATTTAAGACACTGGTTTTATTGGTTTTTAAGACAATTTTATCAGTCATTATCCTTCCAAGCCATCAGAGTCAGCTTTCAATGATATCTCCCATTTTGTCAAATCTGTGTCGACGCATGTATAATATTTTGTATATAGACTAAAGATATACACTTCTGTCACTGCCATAAACTTGTCAATCTATTGTAATGAGTATATCTGGCAAAACAAAAATTGCAATTGTACTGATATACCTTGAGTGAATTGCTTAAGTTAGAATACTGGTTCCTTTAACAGTGGGTGTAAATAAACAAAGCTCAAGTTCTAGATTCAAGGTGCATGCATGGGCATATAAAACAAAATCATTATTTCATATAATATTTATGTTGTCTCCTAATTTGAAAATCTGTACTTTGCTGCAGTAAATATCGCTCAGAATGGTACTCCTGACGGAAATTGACAGCTTTTCCACCTACATTTATGATAATGAATTCAATGCACAGAGACTTTGTGGACTTAATCTAGATGATATTGATCTTACAATAATTATGTGGCAAAAATATTCTTACTTGAGAGAGATATTTAAATTAATCAAATTCACAAATGAATGTATATGGAAATGATTTCATGGCTATTTTTATTTAAGTTTAAACAAAAATCTTGGTAACCACACAGGCACATAAAATTATGTTTTACCTTAATAGGTTTAATACAGTGCTAATGCATTTACATTATGCATTCTCTCTAGCTCTTTGAAATCAGGGATACATCAGTTTCATTACAGTTTGTCCGACTTAATCGTCCAATGAGAATATTTTAACATCCATCAAAAATGCTAAATTGCGTAATTTGATCAACATTTTAATGCGTTTAACTGTTATTTTACAGGAAATATTTGCACAGTAAGTACCATACAGAAGTTGATTCCATAAAGTGAGGTCAAAGGTGAAGCTGCATGGCACACATGAGAAACTGTAAATATGTTATTGTTTATTTTTCAGATTTTATGGACTTATCGCAGTGCTCCACTCCACATCGCTTGCGACAAATTCCATAAAATCTAAAATATAAACAATAACTAATACTTGTTATCCCTTTCTTGTATCCCATCCTAGAGAACCCTTCAATATCGGGGAATAATTTATTCAGTAAAACTTAGTTTAAGCGAATTGTCGGGACCATGACTTTTTTGTTTGCTATTATATACAAGGTTCCTTGTGACCAATTTAAGAAATTATTGTCATATAAACAACATTTATATAGCAAACATATTTCCATAGCAACAGTTAAAATGTTCCATGAGTGGATTGATAGAATTTTGATTTACTCTTATCATCATTATTTTATTATTAAATCCTGTTTATACTTTAAAATTCTGCATTATGTATGTTGATTCTGACAATTTAAATATATCATAGTTAATACATACTTTTAATAACCCTTCATGTAATGTTCTAGTGTGAAAAACTCACAATGTTTTGCCGTAAAATGGTATGCATCATTCCAAGTTTTGATCCAACAATCGCAATGTTTAGTTAATGTTCGGATATGGACAGAAAAAAATATCCGTGTTAAATATATGGCTTTATATACAAGGTGGACAAAATACAACAAGGACATTAGATTTCTTTTGCCCACGATACAGAAGGGGAAAAATCGGGACCTAGCTTAAGTGTTCATTATAACTGAGTGTTCACTTTATCCGAGTTTCCTATAAGTAAAGACCACAGTAATTACAAATAGGGCAAATTGGGGACGGGGCATTGATATTCCTGTAAATAAAGCATTGTAAAATTTTAACATGGGAGAAGGTTTAAATAAGCTTCGGCTTCGAACCCCATCCCAAAACTGCATTGTCAAATTGTAAACTTGCTATGTACTTGATTGAATAAAATATGTTTAAACCAATATTCCTGTCAAAAGGAAAAACTTACATCAGATTTCAATGGTTTTAGTGTTATTTGAATCCCATCAGTTGCATACAGATTCACCAATAAATTGGTATTTGTAAACAGGTGCTACTAGTGGAATTTCAATACATGTCATTGTGAAATTTGATATTTTTTACCTCCTGTACTCCAATCAACTTGCCCATATACCTTTTGAAGGGAAGTTTTTACCCCCAAAATTTGCCATGTACCCTCAAAATTTTAGGACTCAATATAAAGGGATGCAAGGTTATAATTTTTTTTTAAAAAAATGGGCTAGCAATTAGTATGGAGTAAAAATGACTTGACCTTTCTGACAGATGATATGTATAAATTAGTCCAACCGGACTTATTATCAACCTTGGTAAACTTATTACAGCTTGACCCATTGGTGGCCTTTGTGTAGTTGGTGGATTCATTCATGACCTTGATGTATGCCAATATGTATGGCAGCTAGATAGAGAAGGGGGGATTTATTTTGGCTGCATGGTTATTGTGGAGCATGCATGTGTAACAACCTATAAGTAACCCTTATCGGCTAGAGATTTGTGTAAGCGGTGCGGTTGCTCAGTCAGTACAGCACTCGCCCTGTATGCAAGGAGTCCCGGGCTGAAGTCCAAGTCTGGCTGCTCATTTTTCTCATCGGGTTACATCTGGCACCCAATGTGGGACAGTGGGTCCATCATTGTTCATGAAAGCTTTATTTCAAATACCATCTTCTGTTCTAACAATCATGATTGTGATAAGATTATTAATTTATACGTACATATACTTGTTAATTTTTAAAATTATACACATTTTTATTACAGTTATGACATTATGTAAGTAGATTCAGATTATGTGGGAACTGACAAATCGATAGATAACAATTAACATACCTAGATAGGATCTGGATAGACAGACAAAAAGACAGCCAAATAAGTCACATTAAATAGATGACAAGAGTAGTAGATATTAGTGATTAAGAGAGAGAGAGAGAGAGAGAGAGAACGACACCATGCAACAATGCATTGAGTACGGAGTAAAGTGCTTTAGTAAAACTTTATACTAAATATGTTTACTGTATGTCTACAGTATGGTACAATAGTAAAAGTTGGCTAATCAACATGACAAATTACTTACATCATTTTGTTGCACACTGGAGGCAAGAAGAACTTCTTGTTTTCTTCTATCCATTTGTCCGTGTTATTAAACACTGGTTCAGTAAGGGTCGGTTCTGTAGACATCTCTAACACCTTTAACGGCTTTAACCTGTCTGCAAATTGTAATGTTTACTCTTATATGCAGTGTCGCGTATCCGCTCGGTAATCTCCGAAAAAACCATTCGATCTTCCGGAGATTACCGAATAAATACGATTGGTAGGAAGAGGCTCCTGTTTGAAAGCATATGTGGCTCGAAACTGAAATACATTTGGAGCCCGCATTTCATTTATAGAGACGACCCACGTTATTATGTGTAATTTGTGTATACCACAGGAGACATGCTTTAGCTTGGAATACTTATATCCAGCCTTTTTTTCCATTAGATAATATATGACATTTTATTTAAATACTAATTCTTCAGAAATGTAAACTGTAAGAATCCACCATACGTACATAGGCTAACCGGTGAATTAATGGAGAGTTATGGAACGCCACAGCTGTCTTATGTTCGGTATTGGTGTTTAGATTATGTTCGGTATTGATGTTTAGATGGGTCCATATAGCATTTTGAGGGATCGTGTTATCATCATGTGGGGTTGTTATGTCATCTTGTTGGGTTGTTAAATAAATATCATCATGTGAGGCTGTAATGTCATCTTGTTGGGTTGTTAAATCATCATGTGGGGTTGTAGTATCATCATGTAAGGTTGTAATATTATCATATGGAGTTGTAATTCATTTTAGGTTATAAAGACATCCGTATTGTTAAGTCATTATATGGGGCTGTAATATCATCATGTGGGGTTGATTTGCCATTTTGGGTGGTGCAGTTGTCTTCGATGTCACTTGACTTAGTGTGTGTAGTGTCCTTCTGTGATGTCCACTTGACTTAATGTGTGGTGCAGTTGTCCTTCTGTGATGTCCACTTGACTATGTGTGTTAGTTGCCTCTGTGTGTCCACTTGACTTATGTTGGTGCAGTTGTCCTTCTGTGATGTCCACTTGACTTAATGTGTGGTGTAGTTGCCCTTCTGTAATGTACGTCCACTTGACTTGCTATGTGGTGCAGTTGTCCTTCTGTGATGTTCAATTGATTTGCTGTGTGGTGCAGTTTTCCTTCTGTGATGTTCAAATGACTTGCTGTGTGGTGCAGTTGTCCTTCTGCTGTGTGGTGCAGTTTTCCTTCTGTGATGTTCATCTGACTTGCTGTGTGATGCAGTTGTCATTCTGTTATGTCCACTTGACATTGTGATCGGTTGATTAGAATTACATCCTGTTCATTAATATGCTGCCATGTACAGGTAGTATGCTGTGATGTTGTTCTCTCCTTTGTGGTTCATTCGGCACATGTACTGTTCCGATGAAGTCCGAAATGTTGCGCATTGACGACACCGAGTTGGACATTTCCTTATTTTCATTTCTTTTATGTTGGATGTTAAGGAACACAAACAAATTTTAAGATTCCTTTGTGTTAGACAATATACAAACAAGTATATTTATCAACTTTTAAAATTGCAAAGACTCACATTCTAGTTTTTTTGTTGTTTTTTTGCAAATTCTCAATAAAAATGCAGTTTTAGTTTTAAAAAAATGCAAAAATGTTATGTTTTGCATTTTATTTTTACATTTTAAGATTTCTTTTTTACATCAGTGAATTTCATCCGAAAAGATTAAAAATAAACCGCGGTCCTTGGGGAGCGTTTTATATTTTCTAAACCGAGCAGGATAAACTTATCTTCATTCAACACTTACCAAGTATTCTATTTATCCTATTATTTCTGACTAAGGCTTGACTTGACTTGACTATTTGAGTTAACCGTCGTTTCGACAGTATTTCAGTCATATAGCGACGTCCAGCTAATTACAGGAGGGGGAGCTTGCGGTAGGTCGGTGGTTAGATACCCGGGTACCTCTGTGTACTCGGGGTCTTCCTCCACCTGCAATTAGCTGGACGTCGCTTTATGATTGAAATACTATCGCAGCGACGGTAAACCCCATTACAACAACAACAACAACAACAACAACAGGAGGGGGAAGACCCGGAATGCACGGAGGTTAGTACCACCGACCTACCGCAAGCCAGCTGGAAGGCTTCCTCACATGAAAATCCTAATGACCCTACCGGGATACGAACCCACGCGGTGATGGGCTGAGTGAGTGTTAAAGTTCGATAGGCAGTTTATACCACAATGTAAGTCTGGTGATAGGATAAACTGTATTCAACATCTTTCAACAACTTTTGATTAAATTTGTTGAAATTATTATATTGATCAATAAAACACCCTTTTTAAACGCCTTTTCTTGTAACTGAAACTTTTTATTGAGAATTAAGTAAAAATTACATAATAAAATATAAACATTTCGCTTAGACAATTGAACATAACAGATAGGTTTCTTTGATTTCCATCCACTTGCAATACTTTTTTTACTAATTACAGTTTTGTCATGTTGTAAAATGCAATGTATTTTATCAGGAGATATTTTCTTTATCTTTTCAGATGAAATCCACTGATGTAAGAAAATTCTAAAAAGCAAAACATAGTTATATTTGCTTTTTTAACATTTTTATTGAGAATTTGCATAAAACACTGGCGTAGCTTTCTATAGGTACATTAGGCACATGCCTACACATTTTTTTTTTCAAAGACTAAAAATAAAAACAGCCCGGAAAGGCGAAATAGTGGTCAAACAATTAGAAAGAATCTGTGCTATGGTATCAAAGTGAACTTTCGAATTATTATAAACAATATTATGTTTATATGTAACGTAAAAATATATAGTTTTCAATAACGAGTGAGTTGGAAAAACGTATTTTTGTTTTAACATCTCAACAGTTATCTAAATTTTAAATTATTGAAAATACTAAAAATTGGTCTTCCAGTTCAGTAAACTGACAAAACCACAATCTATATGATCTCAAAAATGAAATGACATTTACTGCAGACGTAATTCACACGCCCGCAATACTCATACATGCGTAAATTATTACCATTATTATGACAGTTATCTCTTAAGTTAATTTCTTAAAAGACACATCTTAGGTAATAAAAAGTCTGCTTTGCGGTAATTTGATTTTATGAGGCAAAATATATAAATTTACTTTTCTCCTCTGGGTGTTTAAGGGTACATATTTTATAAACGACAACCTTAAAAAACTATGTTTAATAGTTTTTAATATGGGAAGTTACGTCAACAGGTTTCAAGCGTATTATGTGTTTTGTTATTATTTATATATAGGGAGAGGTAACATGATGTTTGTTGTTTGAGTGAACATGAAAAATATCTCATCTAGAAGTGATTCTATGTAATATATTCAAGAGTGCGTAGCGCACGCGAAAATGTTAAGATTGTACATGTATCACCTCGAGATGAGATGTATTCCATATTCACTCAATACAAATTTTGTTTTTATTTTATGTTTACTGCTGCTACATATCCATGTACATACCCTTTATATGTAAATAGGTAGTCCCGGCAGATCTATATCACCCACATAGGTGGAGGAAGACCCCGAATGCACGGAAATATCCGGGTTGAACCACCGACCTACCGCAAGCTAGCTGGAAGACTTCCTCACATGAAAAATCCGAATGAAAATCCGGGATTCGAACCCACGCGGTGAGGGGCTGAGTGAGTGTTAAAGTCAGCGACTTTACCCTCTCGGCCACTGAGGCCCCACGTGAGATGTAGATTTAATCTCGCTAATAAAACACAGTATTTCACGTAACAATAATTATTACAAATTCATGAGATTAGGGTTTGTTCTCAGAGCGTTATGAGTGAGAGTCATGAGTGTAAAGGCTACTAATGAGTATTTAATAATTGCTTGAAAATCTACATAAAATGGGTATATTCCCATTAAAAAGAAAGCCTCAAAACCAATCAGATTGTTCACACGGCCATGCAAATATCCAAAGTCCCCGATAGATCCTCCGCGGTAGGAAAACATACCTACACATTTAGTGAATCCAAGCTACGCCCCTGAAAAATACTGCTAGAATGTGACTTTTTGCAACTTCAAAAGTTGGCAAATATACTTGTATATTGTCTAACACGAGGGATCTTAAAATTTTGGTTGTCCTTTAACATACAACGTTAAATAAATGAAAACAGGAAAACAGTGAAATAAGGAAATAACGGTAAACCAATTCGGTATCGTCAATTCGCAACATTTCGGACTTCTTCCGAACAGTACATGTGCCGAATGAACCACATAGGCGAAAACAACATCACAGCACACTACCTGTACATGTCAGCATAATAATGAACAGGATGAAATACTAATCAACCGATCACAATGTCAAGTGGAGGTAACAGAAGGACAACTGCACCGCACAGTAAGCCAAATGGATATCACAGAAGGACAACTGCACCGCACAGCAAGTCAAGTGAACATCATAGAGGGAAAATGCATCACACAGCAAGTCAAGTGGACATAACAGAATGACAACTGCACCACACATTAAGTCAAGTGAACATCACAGAAGGACAACTGCACCACACAGTAAGCCAAATGGATATCACAGAAGGACAACTGCACCGCACAGCAAGTCAAGTGAACATCATAGAGGGAAAATGCATCACACAGCAAGTCAAGTGGACATAACAGAATGACAACTGCACCACACAATAAGTCAAGTGAACATCACAGAAGGACAACTGCACCACACAGTAAGCCAAATGGATATCACAGAAGGACAACTGCACCAAGGACAACTGCACCACCCAAAATGGCAAATCAACCCCACATGATGATATTACAGTCTCATATAATGACTTAACAACCACACATGATGTCTTTATAACCTCACACAATGACATTACAACTCCATATGATAATATTACAACCTTACATGATGATATTACAACCCCACATGATGATTTAACAACCCAACAAGATGACATTACAACCTTACATGATGATATTACAACCCCACATGATGATTTAACAACCCAACAAGATGACATTACAACCTCACATGTTGATATAACAACCCAACAAGTTAACATAACCCACATGATGATAACACGATCCCTCAAAATGCTATATGGACCCATCTAAACATCAATACCGAACATAAGACAGCTGTGGCGTTCCAAAACTCTCCATTAATTCACCGGTTAGCCTATGTACGTATGGTGGATTCTTACAGTTTACATTTCTGAAGAATTAGTATTTAAATAAAATGTCATATATTATCTAATGAAAAAAATGGCTGGATATAAGCATTCCAAGCTAAAGCATGTCTCCTGTGGTATTCACAAATTACACATCATAACGTGGGTCGTCTCTATAAAACGCTAGGCCTACTATAAAATTTATTGTTAACATCAGACATGGCATTTCAAGGAATAATTAAATATTTTAGTAAAATAATATTTGGCTTCATATTTACATTACTATTAAGTAAATGTTACTTTTTGAATGACAAGCATGTAAACTGACTGGACTCCTTGCTTGGCGCTCAGCATATAAGGCGAAAAAAAAAATGTTTGTTTCCACTAACATGTCCGAAAAACATAGGGTCGGTAGGTCGACTAAACTTTTTTTTTATTTTTAACTTTTTTTCCATTTTTACCTTATGTTTTTTCAGAGGAAGTGACGAAAAACAGCGTAATAGCCCGAATGCTACGAAAGAAGGTTTAGGGTCGGTACAAAAAGATAGGGTCGGCCGGGTTAGTGGAAACAAGTAGCCAAACTTTTTTTTATTACGTCTAAGGGTAGTTCCGGGACTGGTTTGCACTGTGTCAGTATAATGTGACTGGGTGTAGTATCATGCCACATGTGTACGGGTTGATATTACAGTGTGGCAGCACTAAATCTGTCTCAAGCAGGCATCATCTCTTAATGACTGAAATTTAACCTCAACACACACACACACACACACACACACACACAGGGACTACACTTAATATCATTAGCAATACTTTTATATTGGATAATATATCAATCTCTTTCAAATTATGCAAAAAAAAGACAAAAAAAAAAAAAAAAAAGACGGGGCGTTCCAAGAGAAATTAGTTTAAATGAAGTGCGTAAGCGCACATTAACTCCTGAACCTTATCCCTAATGTCGAAATTTAGTGAAATATAAACATGTATAGCTAGTAAGTCATATGATACATAAGACATCTGCTAAGAGGATTACACCATGCATGATATCTTCCATTTTATTTATACTTTTATATATATATATATATATATATATATATATATATATATTAAACATGCTTGGTTACAGTTTGTGGTGCGTTAATCACAAATCCTTACTCCTAACGCACTTTCTCCTTGTTGCTAAACAGTAAATTTTCTATCAAACATATTTTGAAATATAATTAATGTCATTTTTTTTCTTGCTGGTAACTTTTACCCTGTACTTGCATAGTGCACACAAGACGTAATGTTTTATCTTTCATTTCATTTGATGTATTCAGTTGAAGTGTTCTTAATGTATTTTATACCTAATGGTCGAATATGTTGTCTTTTTCAGCAAAATGGCAAAAAACATGCATTTGATATAGATCCTAAAAGAGGACTACATATAGGATGGAGCCTATTTTCCTCGCCCATTTCAATACAGCAGTCCCCGGCCTAACCCGAATAGTCACATAGACAGAATTTGAAATTAGAACACAGTGTAGCAACGTTAAATGTCGCACCAACGTTAAATGTCGCACTTAACGTTATATGTCGCAACCAACGCTAAATGTCACAAAACCTCCTGACGTTATATGTCGCATCTCTGACGCCAAATGTCGCAAAAAATTATGCTGCCGCTATATGTCGCAACATCGACTCTAAATGTCACACCTCTTTATAAGCACTCATTTGTAGTATGAGCGTTGGTACGACTTTTAACGTTGCTACACAGCTTTTAACTGCCAAAATTACATCTCGATTGAGGGCGCTTTTTCGTCATTTCAGCTTGTTCTCGGTTATTCCGGTTATTTATCTGTTATTCTTATCTCGATACCAGTGTCTGACACTGATATATCTCCACTTAAATCCACAACTTCACCAAACAATATCACTAGTTTATCGAAATGAATAAACACCTCGCGATTCATCGCCTGATACCTAGGCCCGATCGATATTGTTCCCCAGAATAAATTATCTAGTTTTAATGAAAGTTTGTATTAATTAAAGCACAGATTAATTTGTCTCTATCTCGATATTTGATTATTTTCGCCACAGTTAATCTTGGATAGTTGTTGTTCTGGAGTTTACCGTGCAGTTCTTATGTACAGCGCTGAATTCCTTCAAAATCTTAAAAAGACCTTAGTGCATATGCAAGCATCTAGTGACTTGGAGTAATAGACTCTTTAACCTGAAGTCTATAAAGGCTTGCAATTAATAGTATAGAATTCCCATGATCACTTGATGGACCATGATCACAATTTATGATGGATGAATAACCTTAATGTTAGAACTTGAATTACTGCTTTGAAACTGAAGGTTGTGGGTTCCGGTCCATATAAGATCATTTTTCTCTCTCTATTCTTCTCTTTAACCATTATGTATGTATCCTCCAGATCAGATGAAGGAAGAAAAGGTGTTTCGTCTTAATTTTATAAGTTGTAAAGGTATTCATTGGACAAACAATGCTAATTTTATTAATATCCAATTTTTGCAACATTTGGAATTACGTAGACACGCGACGCAGAAAATGGTAGAAGAGGTCGTTCAAATTAATGGATTGGGTAGGGTAAATTCATTGCACATTTAAATATTTTGAGTAGAAAAATCACATAACATGTATGCTTGTTTGTCGATTGCTATTATTCTTAATAGTATGATAATAAATAACAAAAAACTTTTTTTCATTAAGAGGATATTGCATGATATTTAAAGTTTTCTTGTTTCCAAAAATGAGACTTTCTTATGTCTGAGCTTTAGATAAGAGAAATGCCCAATAGCCCAATACCAGAAGGTTATTTATTTTATTTTATTATTTATTTATTTATTTATTTATTTATTTATTTGCCCTTATAGGCATACGACACAACCATATTGTTTATTTTTCAGTTCTACGACCCCACAACCGGAAGTAATGTAGCAACAATATGTCTGATTGGTTCAACTGATACAGTGTGTATACTGCGGCTATAGCCGACCTGTGATATGACATTATACCGGATTTAAGAGTGGGGAGGGCTAACGTCCTCTCTCCCTAAAATCGACCACGATGTGTTTTATAAATGTAACAATTAATTATTAAGTACATTTCGTTTGGTTCCTCCCCATTCCCCAAATCACCGTACTGTAAATTCGGGAAATTACCCCCGAGTAGTACCCAAATCTTTCGCGCTGGATACCACATCCAGTTACATTACCCTGACAATAGGGCCTAGAAAAAAAATCTCTGTTTCGGGCAACCGGACCCTACCTAACAAAAACCCGCCGACCCTAAAGTTTTAGCGGTCATTTTTAGCGGCCATTTTGAGACCGCCGTTTTCCGAGATTCATTCACTATCATGACTAGACTTTAAAAAAAATCAATCCCGGCCCTACCATTTTTTTTTTTTTTTTTTTTTTTTGAGACCGTTGTCCGAAACAAAGATTTGTTTTTGTTTTTACGCATAAACAAACAAGTCCTGGGAAGTGGAAACAGATGTCTTATAGATGTTAAGTTTAAATTACGCTTTATTTGACTATGTTTGTTTAATCACGTTCGTATTACATGTACATATGTAAGCATGTGAAAACAGTGAATAGAATAAAATAAAGTTCTTAATATTGATTTTTTTCCTTTCCACATATAATGTGTGTAGGACCGCTGTTCCGGGCGTTGTAGTCACGAGTGCCGCATTGGGTGCTATTTTACCCGTGTTCAACATGAAGTAAATGACAGGGATCCCTCTACCTACAATAAACATCCGGTTGGTTACCTCTGTCGACGGCCATTCTATTGTTCAGTCGGTCGTGAGTACGAATCCCACACTGGGGACAACTTTTCCCGGTACATATTTTACTTATATGAGGACCTGATGATGAAACATTTTATGCTCATTTTTAAGCGTATGGTACATGTATATGATATTTTATTCTGATTTCAATCTTTTATAGAACATGGTCACCTTATCTCTATGTAGATTTTAATTTTCAATATTTTATTTAAAAGTACATTTTATCTAGTCGTGCACTAAGTTAATTAAGAAAGGTTTCACAAAAATGAGCTATATTTTTTGGACACAACTGGAATAAAAAGAAATCAGGTAATACATGTACTTTTTGAGAAGTTACATGTATTTCTGGTGTCTCCGTTTTATTCAGGAATAAAAAAAATAATAAAAAAAAATAAATACATAAAAAAAAAACATGGGAAGAAAGGGCTCAAAAGTCAACATTCGGATTTCACCTACTTTACTAAGAAATCAGGAAAGGCCACCCATTAAAACATTATCTACCGGTTTAAGTTCGGTGATTTCTTTGGCTACTTTATCCAAACGGAGGTCACGTTAAAAAAATGCCGTAAATACAATCAAAAGGGTTAAAAGCTTCAGCTCTGGCTTCAGGGT
>CM037778.1:72350523-72400523 GCA_021229015.1 Solen grandis
AGGACGATCACACATTGCTTGTGGCTGTACAGCACACTGGTCAGGATTGATACTAACACATGTTCTTACGTAATCTTCCTAATGCTGTATCATAGCTCGGTAATAAAATGGATTATACTGAGTTCAGAGGGAAACCAGTTTGATTTAAGTCAGACCGGGAGATTTTCACCTCCCGGCGGGAGATCGGGAGACAAGTCGAAATCCCGGGAGATTTAATCTCCCGCCGGGAGATATGGCATGTATGCAGTTATGAAGTGACCATTTGTGCCACATAAATTAAATCCTGACCATTGGTTCCAGAGGAGATGATCTTTTAAGTTTTTTAAATAAAAATTTGGTTGGTTGGCACAGCAACCAGAGTTCTGTTTATTTCAGCTTTTTATGAAGGGCCAGCTAAGGATAATTCATGCCAAATATCATCAACCAAGCGGTTCCAGATGAGATGTGTTTTAAAAGAAAATTGTTGATGCCCCAAAACGGACTAAGGGTGATCACAATAACTTGATCTTATTGTGCTCTGGTGAGCTAAAAGTCCAAGTGACCCTGCCAGAACTGGAAACCATCAGCAGTGAAGTGTTAACAAGTCAGCAACTATATCCATTTGTTGGCAAAAGAGGCCCCTTTACTATGTAAAATGTGAGTATAATAGCAGGTGATATCTCTTACCTTTGTGATTCCGTGTGAGTAAGGCATAGTGACCTGTACTGACACATAACAGATGACAAATATCATCATAAGGCGGTGAAGGCGAGTGGTGCGGGTGGGTGGGGCTTGTCGGTCACGGATCGTGCTGTGGTCCTGCATCATGTGACATGGACATGTGACACAAATTTTACATAAAAACTTAAAACACAATTATCTCATTGTAGTCTAAATATAAAGTATGTTGAGCTAACTGAATTTCTTTTGAAAAAGTAAATACATTTTCACTTATTTTTTTCATATAAAAAAATATCTAACAACTAATTAGTAGCTCTGTTAAAGACTATTCAAGTTCTTTTTTATGTTAATATTTTTTTAAATCAATCATATCTATACAGGCAATCTAACTGCTGTTCAGAAAGGCCTGTACTAAAGCATGATTAGAGGCTAGACAGCTTGAATGAAATAGGAGAGAGATTAAGTCTATTTACAGGCATAAAGAATTTAGGATATCATAAATACTAAAGTAGATGAAAGTGCCCTACACTTTTTTCCTCTGCTTTGATTGCCTTTTTGTTGTATATGCAGTGGGTGCTGGTCTGCAAAGGAAGGTCAGCAGGCAGGAGACAATGCAAGGTTCTGGGAAACTTGTGGATTATATCCCTTGGCCAGCAAGGATGACAGAACAATGACATGGTGGCCAGCATCGTCCAGGGAAACATACCTGGTGACAATGGGAGAAGGTGGAGTCTTCAAAATGTTTGAAGCGCAAGGTTGAAGTCTGACATGATAGTGTGGTCAAGTGGTTGTCAAGTTGATTTCATTTGAATTACCAATAGTTGGAAGTATAAACAGGGTTCCCACAAAATCGAAAAATCAAAATTCCCTGACTTTTCCCTGATTTTTCCCTGACCAAACTCAAAATTCCCTGACCAAATTAAGCGAAAATCCAGCGGAAAATACAGACCTTCCAAAACTAAGTTAAATTCTAGATTATTTTTTATTTACAAACATGAAATGATGGTGAGCCAGTTGGATGCTATTGGGAACTTATTTAATATTATGCCAATCTGACAATTCAAACTGACTGAAAAAAGCCAAATGGAAGAAACTGCCTTAGCCTTTCCTTATTTTAATCCTCCTGCTGTTTGGTCGACATTCCTTGATTGTAAAATTCCCTGACTTTTCCCAGACTTTCTCTGGATTTCCAAATTTCCCTGACCAATTTTAAATTTCCCTGACTTTTCCCTGACCTTGAAAAAAAAAATCATTTTTCCCTGACTTTTCCCTGGCCGTGGGAACCCTGATAAATGAAAGAAAATATTTACATGTACTGTTCCTTTCTAGGACATTTATTAGGATGAATATTACTTTTTAGTCCTCCTATGTTAATGCCATCATACACACTTACATACCAGATTTGGTTATGGTTGCCATTGTCAACCTACCTTCCTGCCCATCAGATGATCATAAATACTGCCCAATTCCTCAGCACTGTATGTAGGGTTTATGGATAATTACTTTACACAGTATGTGTAAATTACAAAAGTTTTAAGAAATAGTGCTACCATAAATGTAAGGTAGTTTCCAGAACTGGAATGATGTATCATGTCACATGCCTACAATGTGATATTGCAGTGAGTCAGCCACATTTCTGTTTCATGTACATGTAGTCTCCAAATGATTCAAATACTGTTGGTAGGATATAAATTCCAATTTACAAACAATTATTTCCAAAGATTTTTCCCTATCAGATAACAGCTCAAGTACTCCTCTGAATTTCAGCAAGAAGTGTTCCTTGGAACACATGTGTCATGTGCTGAAAGAAGCCTGACAGAAAAAGTGTGACA
Organism: Solen grandis; assembly: GCA_021229015.1. Taxonomy (NCBI): domain Eukaryota; kingdom Metazoa; phylum Mollusca; class Bivalvia; order Adapedonta; family Solenidae; genus Solen; species Solen grandis. The sequence goes on from CM037778.1 coordinate 72,353,016, forward strand.
AAGTGTGGCAGACAGACCCTTGCTTACTGCAGGTGACAGAAAATTTCAAATCTTACTTACATTATTTCTATAAATGAAAATGTCTATAGCCAAGAAAGCATCACTTACCAATACTAAACATCTGGGAGTTCATTAGATGAAAAGCTCCCAAGAAGGTGAAGGCAATCTTGCGGGTGTGGTCGAAGAAAAGTAAGAATCCCATGGACATGTCAATGGTCAGTCCCCCCAGGTGGACAATCAGCAGGCTCACTTGCTCCGTGGTTAAGAAATACCTGGTGAACATAGAACCATGAGGATTAATATTTTCTTATCATTCAACCATATCTTCAACCATAATATTTACTTCTTGATGGCAATTTACATCATATTCATCCTCAGCAATTTCAATTTCATCAACCATGAATCATTCACCATCAAATGCATAAAAAAGTATTATTTTCTAAATAAAATACCAAAATCTGGTAAAAACTGTTGCTGGTAAGAAATAATCATATCCCCTGATTATAACATCTTTTATAGATTTTATGCAATAATTTTGTAATCATAATAAAATATGACTTTTATTTGATTGGGCTATTTAGAAAACTTGATTGGGCTATTTAGAAAACTAGAAATGTGTCCACTGGTCAGATGTCCCCATTTGCACCATTGTAACTATATCAGGAACCATAACTCTATCATGAAGACATGCATGAGACGAGATTCTGCAAAGGTTTGACAAAAGGAAGGATGGACATCCTTACCAGAGCAACTTTGTAATCTCTTTTATGTTCCTTTGATCCTTAGTAAGAACATAATGCAATAGAAACCCCAGAATGATACAATCAACTGAAGCAACTCATGTGAACGTTTACTATAAAAAAAAACATTTGATTCAGTTTCAACTGGTATCAATCCCGGATTGTTTTGTTGCTCTTGTAATTGCCAACAGACAGACTAAAAATGTGTCCATAGGACACGGATGCCCCCACCATTTTGTTTATTTGATGATTTTTTTGTCAGTGTATATGAAACAAGAACTCTCAGGGACAGCACGCTCAACTATTCAAAATGCTTTTGGTAAATCAAATGAAATCTATTTCAATTCTTGCCCTTCATATACCCTATATATAATAATAGTCAAAAATGATATACCTTGACAGTCTAATTCCCCTAAATATGTTTATGAAGTCTACAATCCCATGCCTAGTTACTGAGACAAGCATAATAACAGTGTGTATGCAAAACTTTTACCAAGTATCCAAGTTAGAAAAGGGTCATACTTTGTATAGAATTCAGTCCAAGAGTTATCCTCCTTGGTTTTCTGATGCCCCTGAACACACTCCTAAACTTTCTAGTCAATACCATAAACAATTTCTGAGATATAAGCTGGATAGTAGCTTGCAGGAAAATTTTAAACGAAAAGTCAAAGTCTAAAAGTGGCCCTAATCTGCATTATACAATGTAATCAGTCAAAAACTATCTGCCACTATAGTAGGATACTATTGAACATATTAAAGTAGTTTCAAATCAAACCCATGCCTATTACTAAATAAAGCATGAAATTCCTTGCATGCAAACCTTTCACCAAAATTTTTAAGTTAAAGAGGGACCATGATTTGTAATATACTCCATCAAGAGTTATCTACCTTGACAGTATGATACCCCAAATGTATTAAATAGGTTTCAAACAATCGCATGCCTGGATGCTGAGATATAAGCATGAAAGTACCTTGCATGTAAAACTTTAACCAAAATTTCTAAATTAAAAAGGGGGTCATAATTTGTAGTATATTCCCTCAAGAGTTATCTACCTTGGTTGTCTGATGTCCCTAAAGATATTCATAAACTTTTAAGTCAATACCATGAATAGTTATTCAGATATAAGCAGATAGTCCTTGCATGCAAAACTGTAACCAAATTTTCTATTGAATGCAAAACTTTAACCAAATTTCTAATTGAAAAAGAGGCCATAATTTACATTAAATCAGTCAAGAGTTATCTACCTTGGTTGTCTAATGCCCCTAAACATATTCATAAACTTTCAAGTCAATACCATAAATGGTTGTTGAGATATAAGGTTGATAGTAACTTGCACGCAAAACTTAAACAAAATGCTGCAATGCCAACGCAAAAGCAAGGGTGACTACATTATAGTTCTCATATTCTTCGAATAGTCAAGCTAAAAACCGGAAAAATAAAAGATGTTTATTAAGATCAAATGTGTGCTGTGACCCTGACCTAAACAAAGTGATGTGACCTTGACTGTAAAGCAGTCTGCTGCTTTTTCACAGCACATTGTTTTGTCCTACAGATCACTTGTGCCAAGTTAATTCAAAACACAATCATTCACAAGAAAATTAAAGCAAGCCAGAACATCATTTCAATGTCAACCAAGTGCTGTGACATTGACTTTCAAGCCTGGTTGTTGTTCATTGATCACTTGTGTAAAGTTATTTCAAAACACCATCATTAAAAACAAAGAGCTGGGACAAGATTTAATGGTCAACTTAGTGCTGTCACCTTGACCTTCAAGCTAACAACCTAGTTCTTGTAAGGGACACAATGGCCTTCCATAAGGATCACTTGTGCCAAGTTATTTCAAAACATGACTTTTCACAGCAAAGTTATAGCTGTGACAAGATTTAAGGTCAACTAAGTGTTGTGACCTTAACCTTAAAGCTAGCAACCTGGTTCTTGTTTGCAACACACCGTATTGTCCTAAAGATCACATGTGCCAAGTTATTTGAAAACATGACTATGCATAACAAAGTTACAGCTAGGAAAAGATTTTAAGGTCAACTTGGTGCTGTGACCTTGACCTTCAAGCTACCAACATGGTTCTTGTTTGCAACAAACTGTCTTGTCCTTTGGATCACTTGTTTCAAGTTATTTCAAAACACCACCATATATATCAAAGTTACAGCTGGGACAGATTTAATGGTCAACTTTGTGCTGTGACCTTGACCTTCAAGCTAGCAACCTAGTTCTTGTTCGCGACATATCGTCTTGTCCTAAGGATCACATGTGCCAAGTTCTTTCAAAAAGCGACAATACATAACAAAGTTACAGACGGGACACGGCAATTCTTGCACACACAAACACATATACATGGACAAGTGTAACACTATATGCCCGTTGCCATTTCATGGCAGGGACATTAAAAGGGCAAATCTGCATCCCACCATCTAATTTTGGGCATAAAAAATCCACAAGAGAAAAGCAGTGGGGTCTACTGTGGGGTCCATGTGACAGGTGTGTGGGGTTCATTAAACAGGTGGATAGGGTTCATTAGACAGGTGAGTGGGGATCATTAGACAGATCGGTGGGGTTCATGTGACAGGTGAATGGGTCCATGTGACAGGCGGGTGGGGTTCATGTGACAGGTGGGTGGGGTTCATAAGACAGGAGGGTGGGGTTCATTAGACAGGTGGGTGGGGTCCATGTGACAGGTGTGTGAGGTCCAAGTGACTGGTGGCTGGGGTTCATTAGACAGGTGGGTGAGGTACCTGAATGGATGGAACACATAGTGGCTGGCAATGCTGTTCATGGAATAGCCACTGACCCAATCCATGTCCAGCTTCTTCAGGCCAGCAATGAAATACACCAAAAATATCTGGAACACAATACATATAAATTAAGAGACCATAACCATAAGATCAACTAGGTTAAAATCAGACATAAAAAATTTGGCAGAAAACTTATGGGCATATTCATTGTCTAAAGTTAGATAAAGGTTATTAGATAAATGAAAACTATAGACAAATAAACAATCTGATATAGACAAATATACAAATCATGATGATACAAGAGGTTCACTTAATACCTGGAATCTTAGCAAGGCATAATTCCACAAAGGCACGTGGGTGTGCCTCTTCTTTTTGAACAACAGACCATCTAGAGACCTGAAACAGAAATGTACAACTGAAGAAGTGTAAGATCATTACACATAAGTTAATAAGAAGCAGAGATTTTAACTGTGTACAGTAAAACCTCGATAATGAGACCACTTTTGGGTCCATCTGAAAGTGGTCATAATATTGAGTTGGTCTCATTATTGAGTTATGGTCTTTTCATAAATATTTCAATTTAATGTTTATCAAATACAATTTTTTTTTTTCAAAATGAAGGATGAAAATAACATCTCTTGAATCAATTTAATGTTTTTAAAAAGTTTTGTTATGAAATGTAATCCTGATTATTACTTTTTTTTTTTTAAAATACCTTAAAATTTTTATTAAGCTGATTGTTTATTTAAATGATGTGGTAATAAGCTTTTTTAATCATCTGGTTGTCTCCGAATTTTCCCCATTCTGTTTTGAATCAAGACAATTTCTTTTGAATTGAAATATCTTGATTTCAGTTTTAAATCGTAATTTTTGGAAAGTATTTAGTTATGAAAGTGATTGACTAATATGACAGGATATGTAAATCAGTTTTAGTCTAAGTTTTCGAGGGAAGTCTTCATGCTAATTAACGAGTCAAAACATTAGACAATAGAAACGTATCACGGTTATTGTTACTGCTAATCAGGGGAAGCTCAGCTGGACATATAACAAACATTCGTTAACTTGACAGGAAATATATCTGTGGATCCTAAGATTGCTCTCTGTTACGTAATAATACCAATCTCACCCATTGTTTTCACTCTCCATTGGATCTTATCTACCGTGTTATCAAAACACGCAACCTTCACCTGTACCGGAAACCAGGTGTCGTAAAATGACAACTTCAATCAACTTTTTCACAGGACCATCATTCGCATTATTGAGGTAAAAAGAATACTAATTTTACAATTTGTTCCTATTTTAGTGGTCTTTTTATGCAATTTTGAGTTGCCAGCTTTAATGAGGTGAGCGACCACTGAATTATATAGAGAAAAAATTGGGTCCGACAAAATGTGCCCATAATATTGAGTTGGTTGTGAAAATGAGTTGGTCACAGAGTGAGGTTTTTACCGTACTCTGTTGTACTACAAATTTATTATTTTTATTTTTATAAAATACTGCTCAAAGTACAGGCTCCATTTTTTTCTTTACTTATTGATGTCCTAATTACACACCACAGTATGATGAAGAACAGTATCTTTGTGAGAAAATGTGCAGCCTGGACAGGACTCAGAACACAGGACACAATGTTTACAGGGCATGTGCTCTATCTTTCTCTGAATAAGGTTACTTACAGGCGCTTACATACTCCAATTTGGAATTTGTCCTTTTTACAAGACAGAGCAAATTGCAATGTTTGTGACAAACCCAAGAGCAGCATAAAATGGAGAACTATACTATAACAACCTGGTGATCAAGGGTGAAATCAGATGAGAAGTATTGCAACATGATCAGATCTCAACCCCAGGATGACTAGCTTACAGGAAGCATCATAATTCCAGGTACATACCAGTATCTGTTGCCATCGGTAACCAGCATAAGGAGACCACACAGACCATACAAGTAGCTGTGGTTGTTCCAGGTGGTCTTATCTAGGAAGAAGAGATACCAGTAGGGAAGAAGGAACATGAGGCAGGATAGGCGGTAACACAGGCCCAGCGTGATCCCCAGCTCACCTGCAGGAAAATGTTCACATGTAATCAGGTGGACTGATGGAGGACATGGTCTAGTGGTTAAGTATACATGTCATGTCTTTTTTTGGCTATTTTAAGAAAAGACCATCTCCAGAATTGGGAAAATCAAGTGATCATCATTGTTGTTTTTTTTAAATAAATGTAATAAAACTAAATGAGGGTAAATGACAAATCTTGTTTCCAAATTATTATGGTCCACATTTTGGGTGTGCAATATTTTATTAGTTATAAAAAAATAAACCCATGAATCACCAAGTAAAGCAATCTAATAATTCCATTACTAGGTTAGTATAGCAAACTTGAAATAGATGGCATATTTTTCCCAAAGCATCAGCAATACATTATTTGACTGGAGTTATTTGGAGAAAATTGCCATGTTTGACATTGGGAATGGGGGAGATCAACTTACTGTTGGTGTGCATAGAAAAAAGCCTGCATGCAGTTCTCACTGAAAAAGCATTTCTGCTGATACCACATTATGCACACAGATATGGTAATTAAAATTATCAAATTATGATTTTCAGTTTTTCTAAAGTATCGGTCGAAAGTTACCATATATGGTTGATTATTTATGCATGCAAAATATTCTGTGGTTTTGCAATAAAACATGGCTAGTTAATTTCTGCTGATTTGATTTCTGGATGCAGGAAGGATGTATTCCTTCGGTTGTGTACATATCTCCCTCTATAGAGCTGGAAATACATGACTGAATTTACATATATACCATGACTGTATACTCAAAGGAAAAAGAAACGCAGGGTAACTAGAATCTGTAATAGACAGACTCAAGTTTTAACCTCCTAACCTTGCAATTGCCTTGCAAAATCTAGACCATACATCATATTTTCAGTATGTCCCAGGGAAATTTTGAAAATTTTCACAGGAGATTTGGGTTCCAGCCAGGAGATTTTACGACATATAATCGAAAGACGTTCTTAATAAAAAAAATTTTATAAAAATACACATTTGATTACCCTTCATTAATTTCATTAACAGTTTATATACTGTTTATTGCATTAAAAAATCCATATGAAATATTTATATGTAAAAAAAATTGAAATTATTAAAATTTCAATTCAAATAAGAACTTAACTTTCCACAAGCACTGTTTTACATAAAATGCAACATAACATACTTATAACAAATGGAGAAACATGCCATTTACATCAAATATATTTAAATTGATACAGATATCTTTGATTAAAATTTTGATATAATAGTTTTAAGTTAAATTGGGGATGATAAAGATAAAAACTTAGATCATATTTAATTAATACTTTCACCTTCCTCTGTGTATATTTTTTCTGAATTGCTTTTAGCTAAAATATTTTTAGCTTAAAATTATTTATCGTTCCGTTACTAATGGTGGTATGAAGTGGTTACCCAACTCTTCCGATCATGACATTTATTATAGTAAATTACTCAGCAGGACATACCTTGTTCATCAAGTCATTTTCGGTGTAAAATTGCAATTCAATTTGCAATTTATCGCTTGCTGAGGATAACTTTCTATGGGTGTCAAAAATGATTTTGTTAAGACTAAATGATTGGTAAAACAGTTGATCTAATTACAAATTATTGGTTGACACTTCCGTAAGTAAGGATTAGCTATTCTCCGGGACCTTTTTTTATCAGAATAAGATTTACGTTGTTATTACAGTGTCATCCTAACCTTACTCATTCTAGCTTAGATTGCCTTGATAGCTGCTAATTACCCGACGAAATTGTTCAACTGATAAAGATGTCCAGCTCTACCTGTCTGAATTATGCAATTTGATTGGATAAGGAGACACAATTGCTTGTGGGTGTAACACACGGTCAAGATTGATTATAAACAATGTTCTTACGTAATCTTCCTAATGCTGTATCATAGCTCGGTAATAAAATGGATTATATGAGTTCAGAGGAAACCAGTTTATTAAGTCAGACCGGGAAATTTTCACTCCGACGGATGGATCGGGAGACAAGTCGAAATCCCGGGAGATTTAATCTCCCGCCGGGAGATATGGCATGTATGTTAAGACCCCATCTCGTTCTAAAGCATTTATTTTGTTTGAAAAAAATCTTTATCAAAATAATTTATACTGTAATATCCTCGAATACTTCCAATTTAAAACTGACACAAAAGTTTAACCTGCATTTCTTTTTTGAGTATATGTTACCACTGATGAAGGGAGATCACTACAGTGTCTGTATTCACAACTACATCTATTGCTGTTAAAGACATCTATATACAGTACCTTACCTTAACAAAATACAATGGTGACATTATTGGTCTAACATAGTAACAGAAAAACTTAAAGGTAGTTGACTTGAAGATATCTTAATGTGTTATAAGGTTGCTCAGTGTACTGTACTTGTCTGCAATAAAATCTTAATGTTTAAAATAACAAACACACAAAAAAAAACAACAAAAACAACAACTTAGAATGCTTGTTAAACAACAAAAAAATAATTACCAGTAGCAAGCTTTAATCATTATAGTCTAGCTTTATCACACACAAAGAAATGGAATAAAAGAATTTGTTACTACAAAAGTTTTTTACAGTACAGAGTACTTTGTATTGACACAGGATTAAGACCCCCTGGAAGGATTCACCTTAGTTGGGCAAGGCTGTTCACCTATAATCAGGGAAAATTACACTGGTAGTATGACAGCATACATGTGTTTTCATTGTTTTCACTTATTTCCTGTAATTACTACACCTGTATTGACTGGTTGCAGTGTTATGCTATACAGACTATCTATGATAATACAACTCAACTTTAATAAGGCAACATAGCAACATACAAACCACCAACCAGCATAAATACTAGTACATGTATATATAAGGTAGAGATGCACTGATGATTCTGAAAAAAAAAATGACCAGATACACGTGCGAACATGACCAGATACATGATGTACATCCAGACAAGGGGGGGTGGACAACAACTCACCTGTGAACATGACCAGATACATGATGTACATCCAGACCAGAGGAAGCGGGGTCAGGAAGTCAAACAATGGGAACCGGCACCAGGAAGTGTTTCCATAGTCCTCCAGTAGGTGGCCCAATCCCCGCTCCTGCCAGATATCCACCATCATCAGTACACCTGCTCAGAGACAATGCACACATAGTTATATGTCACTATACATATATTCATGATGATATTATTTATTCTTTATTAGTTCTGCTCCAGAGAAAAATTAAGCATGGAATTTAACAATGGGCAAAATTCCAGAACTATGAAGTGCATATTAATGGTTCTTGTATACTACACTTTTCCTCAATGAAATCTATCAATGAAGCTTAATGAAAATATTCTTAATAATCTATTATTACTTATGCTCTGGACAAAAATTAAGTATGAAACTTACCAAAGGGCAATAACTAAAAAAATATGAATTAAAGGTTTGCATTTTTAATGAAACCAAAATTTATACTTAATTAAATAAATTAAGAACGAAATTTAAGAAAGGGTAATAACTTCAAAAATATAAAGTGCAGATAAAATGGTTCTTGTACAATGCACTTTTCCTCAATGAAATTTATCCATCTATGTAGTTAATGAAAATACTTTTTTTTTTTACTTTTTTACTTTATTAATTATGCTCATGACAATAACTTAAAAACAAGAGTGCCATAGAGTCCCTGGATCGCTCACCTGAGTATAGGTTTACCCAAGGAACATCTGTACTAAAACATTTTGAAATCTTGCCAGTAGTTTTGATGGAGATGATTTTTTAAGTTTTCATTTTTTTTTTTTCAATTGCCATAGCAACAAGAGTTCTACATGGATCAAGTTTATTTTAGCAGCTTTTGTGAAGGCTCAACCAAGGATCTTCACTGTTAAGTTTAATCAAATTCTACCCAAAGGTTTCAGAGAAGATGTCGTTTGAAGTTTTAACTATATTAATTAAAGGCAAATTAGCCCCGCCCCTGGCAGATATGTTTGATTACAGATCGGAATAATTTTAGCAATCTTGGTAGAGAATTACCCTACAAACATCTGTATTAAAACATTTTGAAATCTTGCCAGTAAGTTTGAAGGAGATGATTTTTAAAGTTTTCATAATTTTATTCTTTCTGTTGCCATGGCAACCAGAGTTTTGCATGAATCAAGTTTATTTTAACAACTTCTGTGAAGGTTCACCCAAAAATCATTCCTGCTAGGTTTAATTAAATTCTGTCCAGCGGTTTCAGAGAAGATGTCAATTAAAGAAAATTGTTGACGATGGATGACTGACAACGCCGGATGCTGGGTGATCACAAAAGCTCACCTTGAGCACATAGTGCTCAGGTAAGCTAAAAAAAAAAAAAAAAATTAACATGGGCAATAACTCAAAAAATATGATGTGCAGAGTTATGGTTCTTGTGCAGTGCACTTCTCCTTCATGAGATCTACCAATATGTGAAGTTTCAAGTTACAAGCTTTTACACTTTTTGAGTTTAACTCTGGACAAAAAGTGGGACAGACAGACTGATGGACACCAGAAAGACAAAGTGGCAACTGTATGCTATCTCTTCCATGAGCATAAAAAGAGGTCCATCTCAAACTTAAAATAATGCAGGTCTATTTAAACCAGTTTTATTCATAAAAAAATCTGGGTATATGATACCATATTTAAATATTTTGCAGATTTGTTTTAATCATTAACCTATCCAAAATATTTTTTTGAGAACATGCTGTAGTCACTCTGTCATTTTGACCTATGTCTTTTTATCAGGAAAAAATATTCACTGATAAAACTATGTTTCGCAATGACATACATGTACATGGCTTCTTTCAAACTTCCTGTTCAGTGATAAAAAATCAACATGTGCGTTACCACTGACAGTTTATAGACCCATTAAATTTCAGGGAAAGTGAATTTTTTCAGAGTCCTTTTCCCCCTCTCTCTCTTTTTTTTATATACATATTTTAAAAAGCTTGAGAGCTATGCAAACTTATGTCGGCTATAATATCAACTGCCTATTAAAAGCTTAATCTGGATTTAATATATATATATTCAGAAAAGAATCTAATTATAACTATAACTTTTTAGCTCCTGTGATCTACTTTTGAACTACCTGGTAATCAAAACAATCCAATCAGCAGTTTAGGAGGTGTTAAAAGAAAATTGTTGACAACAGATGCATGGACTGATGCAGGACACAGTGCCATCCTGATAGCCCACCATGAGCACATTATAGTCAGGTGAGCTAACAGAGGAAGTAATTATTAAGCTGATCATGACTGTCCAATAGTAACTGAGAAATAGTGTGGACAAAATATCTTCAATAAATGTAACAAAGGGCCATAACTCATACAAAATCAAGCCGCTAATGACATGCTAACAATATGCTCATATGGACTTGGTACTTATCAATTCTGTGGAGTTACCAGTATATTGTAGTTGAGAAATAGTGTGAACAAAATATATTCAATTCATATAACAAAGGGCTCATTTAAAATCAAGCCGATCATGACGTGCCATTGATATGCAAAACTAGGCTTGGTGCTTACTAGTCTTATAAAGTTTAATTAAAATCTGACCCAAAGAAATAGGGTGGAGAAATCTGACCGAGAAATTAGGCTGACATATCTCATCTACAGATGTACTGTTCGAGACTGGCAGACCAACCGATGTGACTCCAATATTTTATATACATTACATGTATAAATTTTGGAGATTATGTCTAAAATCTCTACTTGAGAGAGATAGGGGGCTGTCACAATGTGCTCATGTGGCATGATACCACTACCAGTCACATTATCCTGGCATCGGCCTACAGATAAAGAATCTTCCTGTATAAATGATGAGTGCCAAGCATCGGCAAACCAGTACTACTTTATATGACACTGATATATCAGTATAACAGATGGGGATTGAACCCACAAAGTCCCGCTCCCAAGAAAAGTAATACAGCAAATTTTCAGCTAAATTCAGATGTAGCACACAAGGAGCAGTCATGTATAACCACCCACCTACCACAAGCCAGCTTCCTCTCTTAAAAGATCTGAGTGGCCAGATAAGAACTCAGAAATTGAGGGGCTAAATGATAAGAAGTCATGGACTGAAAGCACTCAGCCACTAAACCCCTGACATTCTTTTCAATTTCTACATTTCATCTTTTATTAATGAATTTTCTATATACACTGCTATCATTATTTATAAATTTCTTTTTTTAAAAAAATGAAATATCTCATGCTTCATAGTATACAATAAATTAAACAAGAGCTGTCCATAAGACAGCGCGCTCGACTTTTCTCAGTTGCTAAGACACAGTTTTATGGATTTTAATAGTATGGTACATATCAATGATGATATGTTCAAGTTATAGTAGAAATTATTCTATCACCTCCAAAAACAAAATTTTTAATTGGTGAAATAGCATGAGAATCAATTTGAAAGGATGTGAAATTAATGAGAATCAATTTGAGAATGTGGTCGTATCACCACTTATGAGAATGTGGTCGATCATCCACCAACTCCAGTGCTAAAATTAACCATGATTTCAGCTGTTTTCTAAGTATGAAAGGGGCATAATTCAAGAAGTAGTACAGCCAGGTTTATGGGCCTTGCTAGTAAGGCAGAGGTAGTGATGGTGAATAAGTACTTGAAGTTTCAGTCAAATACATGTGATAGTACAACTATGTAAAACAAGAGGGCCAAGATGGCCCTGTGTCGCTCACCTGAGTAAGATGGCAGTGTTAGGCATAATGACAAAAAATCTGGCATCTAAAAGTGTTTTTCTAACATTTGACTAAGTGACCTACATATTGATCCTACCTGAATTTGCACTCAACTGGGAATTCATGTTATATTTAGTTTAATGAAGACTGGGACAAAAATGTAGGCCTCTAGAGTGTTCACAAGGTTTTTCTTAGATTTGACCTGGTGACCTAGTTTTTGATCTCATGTGACTCATTTTCAAACTCATCCAATATATCAATTAGACAAACATCCTGACCAAATCTATTGAAGATTTGGCTAAAACTGTGGCCTCTAGAGTGTTCACAAGGTTTTTCTAAGATTTTCCTTGGTGACCTAGTTTTTGACCCCATGTGACCCAATTTCGAACTCATTCGAGATATCATGTAGAAAAACATCCTGACCAAATTTTATGAAGATTGGGCCAAAACTATGGCCTGTAGAGTGTTCACAAGCTTTTTCTAAGATTTGACCTGGTGACCTAGTTTTTGACCCCACATGACCCAATTTCGAACTCATCCGAGATATCATGTAGACAAACATCCTGACCAAATTTTATGAAGATTGGGCCAAAACTATGGCCTGTAGAGTGTTCACAAGCTTTTTCTAAGATTTGACCTGGTGACCTAGTTTTTGACCCCACATGACCCAATTTCGAACTCATCCGAGATATCATGTAGACAAACATCCTGACCAAGTTTCATGAAGATTGGGCCAAAACTGTGGCCTCTAGAGTGTTCACAAGCTTTTTCTAAGATTTGACCTGGTGACCTAGTTTTTGACCCCACATGACCCAATTTCGAACTCATCTGAGATATCATGTAGACAAACATCCTGATTAAGTTTCATGAAGATTGGGCCAAATTTGTGGCCTCTAGAGTGTTCACAAGCAATTGTTGACGACGGACGACGGACGACGCACGACGGACAAAAGGCGATCACAAAAGCTCACCCTAGCACAAGTGCTCAGGTGAGCTAAAAATTACCATGATTTTGGCTGTTTTCTAAGTATGAAAGTGGCATAACTTAAGAAGTAGTACAGCAAGAGTTATGGGCCTTGTTAGTAAGGTAGAGGTAATGATGGTGAATATGTACTTGAAGTTTCAGTTGAATACCTTAGATAGTATTGAAGATATACAACTTTATAAAAACTTTAACCTTGATTTTGGCTGTTTTGTAAGTATGAAAGGGGCATAACTCCAAAAATAGGATAGCCAGGGTTGTGGGCCTTAGAAGTAAGGTAGAAGTGATGATGGTGAATAAGTATTTTAAGTTTGGGTGGAAAACCTTTGATAGTATTTAAGTTATTGATGTTTGAAAAAAACTTTAACCTTGTGTTGCAACGCCGACGCCAACGCCGACGCCCGAGTGACAGTATAAGCTCTCATTTTCTTCGAAAAGTCGAGCTAAAAAACCAGAGCGATGATATTACCAAACATAAAACGCATCACGGCCAGCCCAGCTGGGTCTGTGGGTCGACACATCAGTCGCTCGAAGGACCGGAAACTAGACATGTCCGCCACAGTGAAGCCAAACAGAGACTTAAACACGGATTCTTCACTTGTCTTTTGCGGAGTTTTTGTCCTCTCTTTCTTGCTTGTTTCTGCCATTTTTCTGGAACAGATTCAAGTTTATTAAGTAATGTAAAACACACATAGTCATACTTCTGTTACACATATTTCATGGTTTGCAAAAGTTATTCACAAGACAGAGCTGGCAGGAACACCTTTTATGAAAATAGGAAAATATGAGAATAGAAATTCTACTAGTGGAGTAATAATGTCTCACTTGATAGCAGATATGTACAATACTTTCTTCATACTGTTAATCACTAGTATTGTTTTAGGCAAAAATATGAGAATATTTATTTTCATATACTGATGTTTGTTATTTAAAAAAAACAAAAAAAAACACTGACAGTATAAGTGTTTGAGTATTCACATTTTTTGTGTTTATAAAAGTAATGCCAAAGGATGGAAACCCATCCCTATCCCTATTTAAAAGGCTTCATGTTTAGCCTCCTCAGTGCTATTTTTATTAACTACCGACAGTTTCTCTTTCCCATACAGTGTTATGAACTTGAATAAAATCATTATCAAATAAGAACGAACAGATGTGAATTCATATTTAAGTGTTGTTTTCTGTATCATAAAATAACATGCAAATCTGTGAAACATGAAAACACTTTTTTTTTTTTTTTTTTTTGCTTTGGCAGACGAAAAAAAAAGTTTTATTCAGCTTTATCTAAAAGTGTTTTTTTGATGGAAGTTGGATTTTTTTAATGTTAAAAAATCCTATCTGTAAGAATTATTTTCATAGATTCCATCTTCTGTTTTACAGGTATCAATAATCATTTGATTTTAAACTTACTTCATAAAAATAAATAAGGAGACAAATTTTTACACTTGTTGATAATCCCTCATGATGGTTCCCAGATCCATATGGGTAAATTGTGAGTAAAGAAGGGACTCACAACCTTCCCATCTAAAGTCAAACACCTCTACCACTGGACCACAGCATGAGGTTTTACCTCATGAATATTCATGTACAAATTTTTGATTTGATGAATATTAATTTACATAACATTAAACAGTTTACAGTTTTTTTCAAAATATTATCTTAAACAGTTTTTAAGTTATCTTGGTATCCAGATTTCCGGAAATCTGGACGGACAGGCATCTGGAAAGACAGACAGGTGGACAGACGGATAGACGGACAGGATGTGACATGACGGGACGGACAGACGGAGGGCAAACCTTTAGTTCCCTCCGGTGTAAACACCTGTAGGGGAATAAAAAGAAAGCATAATAGTGCTTCAAAATTTAGTGCTCAGAAACCTCCTTAATGGGAGATCATGAATTTAAAAATTTGACTCAGATACCTTGCTATGATCACTAGTAGTGGGGTGACAATTGGCCAAAAAGTAGTTTATTTAAGGAGTAGGTGGCCATAAAAGTAGAACAAGCAATGTTATATACAAAAATGTTTGCCAATGTCTGTACTATATGAAACTGCCGGCATAAATTGCCAACGCCTGGCGCGGATTTGGAAATCCAAGATGGCGTCCAAAATGGCCGCCATAAATCGCAAGCTCAGTGAAATTATTTTATCTGTTTGTTAGATTTATTTACAGAGGTAGTTCAAAATATTTGCATGATTATTACTCCTTCCATAATGTACATCAAATTCATATACAACAATAGCAAATTCAAGGTCAAGGTCATTTCAGGGTCAAAGTTCAAAAAATACTCCAAAATATGATATCTCCTACCTACTTTTTCTCATTTTATGCATGTTTTATACTCAAATGGATTACTTTTAGTGATAGAATTATTGTTATGTGTGTATTCTTTCATTTAAAACTGTTTTGTATGATATCTCTGTTTAGATTATGTATAAACTTTGGTAGATTACACACATACACATTATCCAAGATGGCCTCCATTCAATTGCTGTATCAATGATCATTGAATGTTTCATTGATAAATACCATATATAAAGGTCAATCTTAAGTGTTTGAAAGAAATTACTTTATTTTAGCATGTATGCAAAACTTACAAATTTGATTGACCTTTCAAAGTCAAGTTCAAGTTCAAGGTCATTCCAAGGTCAAAACACATAAATTATCCCCAAAATTTGAATTTGTCTACCCTAAATGTTCTCATTTTAAGTATTTTTATGTTGAATTGATTTATTTAGTGAAAGAATATTGTGTAGCTTATGATATTTAAATATATGTTTCAATGTTCAATGGAAGTTTAATTACGGATGTTAAAAAATCTTTGAACGGATTAAAAATATCTGCTTTTAGCATCATTCATGTTTTTAAATTCAGAGCTTTGACTATAGCCTCATGAAGATCAAATTCAAGGTCATTTCACTGTTGAAATACATAATTTAATTTCCCCCCCCCCCCCCCCCCCAAAAAAAAAGAGAAGATATCCAACCACTCTATTTTCTCTTAATTCATGCTTTTTATATAGAGATATGTTTCTATATAAAATTGAATATGGCTAAATGTATACATTACATGTTTCAATTGTTTATAACTGACAAACATTTCAATTGTAAATGTTTAATTTGATTTTCATTCATTTCAGCATGCTTGTGAAATGTACAGATTTGATTGACCATTTAAAAGTCATGTTCAAAGTGATTCTAATGTCAAACTACCTAAAATGTCATCTATCTGTTATCTTACTATAAACACTTATAATTACACAGGCAGTTAGAAATAGAAACATTGCTATGCGTATATTTCTCTGTTTCACTTCATAAAATGTACATGTATTTAGATTGTTTGAATACAAGCATTTTTCATTTTTATACTTGACTGCCAGTCATAAAAGTTTCTACAATTATAATCAAGAGATAAATGTATAACCAACAAAAAGGATACTTTTCGGGAAAGTATATTTGTACTAAATAGGACAGTTGTATAATGTCAAGGTAATGAATCTATAAAACATTTTTATACCACGGTAAAATTAGGTTTTAGATAATTAGGGCACTAATATTAGAATTGATTCAGTTCATAAGACCATTGGGTGGCCCAGGTCAGAATTCACATTAAGGTCTAGTCATAATTTCAAACTACAATTTAAATTAGAAAACTTAACTCTATTCTCTGGACAAACTAATCCATGATGCAGGGATTGTAACCTGTACTACCAGGAAATGGTCAGCAAGCTCTCAAGCATAAAGACATTGTTGGGATGACTGCAGTCGAACGTCAAGGTATCGGCACCACTAAGACATTACTGTGGAGCAGGTCAGACCAGAAAGAGAGGTTAGCCATGATCCAGTCAGAGGTCAGGAAAGTAGAAGAACATAATTACAGACAGGCAAGAGCGGTGGAGATGGGATCACAGGAAGCATGGACTACGTGAAACACCACAGACAGGAAGTTCACCTGGGAAGAAATCTGGAAGTATAAACCACTAAGACTGTCATTAATCATCAGGTCTGTCTATGGTCTACCATCACCAGCGAATCTTTGTCGATTGAGACTTAAGTCGACCCTAAATCCTTTGCCTTTGTGATAGACCAGGCACACTTGAGCATGTTCTTTCATCCTGTTCATCATCACTGACACAGGGGAGATAGAGATGGAGACAAAGAAAGAAGGAACATGGAAGAAGTAACCACCAAATTGCCTTTGTCAAGCCAGGTGAACCAACGAAGAGAGCAAACCCACAGCAAGCACTGATCCTGGATGGCACCACCAGATGGAACATGGAAGTTGACCTCGGGAAGAGGCTTGTTTTCCCAGGCATAGTCTAGACCATTTTTAGACATGGTATTGTCCTTTGGTCCAAGACGGGAAAGAAGCTCATCGTCATTGAGCTTACAGTACCGTGGGAGACAAGATGTGAGGAGGCCTTAATAATGAGAGAAAGAAGGCAATTTAAGTACACTGAGCTTCTAGACCTTTGCAGGCAATGAGGTTTGCGTACTTGGCTGTTTCCTGTTGAAGTAGGAGTTAGAGGGTTCTGTTCACAGTCAATCTGCTGACTGATGACAGTTGTTGGAACTATTGGCAGAGAAAAAAAGGATGGCTATCAAGAGACTGAGCCAAGCGACTGAACGTGTCTAGCTGGTTGTGGCTTAGACGTGAGGAGAAGAGCTGGGTGTAATCAACCAACACACAGTGATTTTCAATGTGGGCCCACTCGTCATGAGAGTGTTCATGGATTAAAGGGACAAAACACTCAATGACGGCGGACTCCATGCTGATGATGTTGGTTGAGGAGCAGTTTACACTGTATATCTACACATACAGTATTTTACTAGATAATACTGAAATTTAAATTAGTGAATGTTTAATATTGCTTTGAAAATTATATGAATAATGTTATTTTCTGGAAAAAAGATGTTTTTGTTTTTTGAAACCTCAAAATTGAGATTTTTGCATTAAATCAAAAGGTTTGGGTATCATGTAAAGATGTGTTGTGAAATATCAAGCTGTATGGAAGAGTATTACAGAAGTTATCATATGACTTTTTCAATTTCTGGACACATACTGATACATGTAACACATTGAAAGGGAAAGTTTCTTTAAATTATTTAAAATTTTAGAAGAAATGTTATTTTAATTTTTAATCTTTTTAATCAGCTATGTGAAATTGAAGTAAAAGACTGAATTCTGATTCTGCAATATCAAATATCATTGTTTAAGATAGTCGTTTTGGTATATAACAAACAACTCTAGCTTTTTATTGGTAAAAGCTACTCAGGACACTTTAACTCAACAAAACATGTTATGATTGTTACCATTTTCAACTGCTGTATGGTTTTGTATCATTTTGGACATCTATTTAGATTGCATTGCATCTTGCATATAAATGTATATTTTATTTGTCAACAGGTGATAAGAAGTAAGGGCTTTCCTTCATGAGAGGTAAATATGAATTAAGAACTAGAACTTCCAGTATCTGATATCATATCACCAGACCATTCTTTCCCTTTAGTTCTGATGAAATAATATCATCTTGTGTGAAGAAAGATATACATTTTAAACATTTACCGATGATGACAGAAAATGAATTTCCCCATCTTTTATAATCTTCATTAGATACTTCAAATCATCTGAGGTCCACTCTCCTATATTTGTGCTGAGATGGATTCAGTGAAATATAATATTGTCTGAGCAAACAGCGGGGACCCTGATCAAACAGCTCCTACCGGGAACTGTCTTATCTGGGTCTCCTCTATGAGCCAATGTGTCAAAATGTGTTGATATGAGATAAAAGGTTAAATCCAAAGGTAAACAAGAGGCCCATGATGGCCCTAAATCGCTCACCTGAGATAAATAGGTTGACCCAAGGAACATCTGTACCAATTTATTTTAAAATCTGGCCAGCAGTTTTGAAGAAGATGATTTTTAAAGTTTTCATATTTTTTTTCTTTTTGTTGCCATGGCAACCAGAGTTCTACATGGATCAAGTTTATTTTAGCAGCTTTTGTGAAGGTTGACCCGAGGATCATCCCTGCCAAGTTTAATCTAAATCTGTCCAGTGGTTTCAGAGGAGATGTTGTTTAAAGGTTTCTCTATGTACATATAAGGCAAATAAGCCCCGCCCCTGGCGGCCATGTTTTTTTACGGATCGGAATAATTTTAGCAACTTTGGTAGAGGTTGGCCCAAGGAATATCTTTACCAATTTAGTTTAAAATCTGGCCAGTAGTTTTGAAGAAGATGACTTTTAAAGTTTTCTTTTTTTCTTGTTTTTTTGTTGCCATGGCAACCAGAGTTCTACATGGATCAAGTTTATTTTAGCAACTTTTGTGAAGGTTGACCCAAGGATCATCCCTGCCAATTTGAATCAAATTCTGTCCAGTGGTTTCAGAGGAGATGTTGTTTAAAGGTTTCTCTATATACATATAAGGCAAATAAGCCCCGCCCCTGGCGGCCATGTTTTTTTACAGATTGGAATAATTTTAGCAACTTTGGTAGAGGTTGACCCAAGGAACATCTGTACCAACTTATTTTAAAATCTGGCCAGTAGTTTTGAAGAAGATGATTTTTAAATTTTGGCAACCAGAGTTCTACATGGATCAAGTTTATTTTAGCAACTTTTGTGAAGGTTGACCCAAGGATCATCCCTGCCAATTTTAATCAAATTCTGTCCAGTGGTTTCAGAGGAGATGTTGTTTAAAGGTTTCTCTATATACATATAAGACAAATAAGCCCCGCCCCTGGCGGCCATGTTTTTTTACGGATCGGAATAATTTTAGCAACTTTGGTAGAGGTTGACCCAAGGAACATCTGTACCAACTTATTTTAAAATCTGGCCAGTAGTTTTGAAGAAGATGATTTTTAAAGTTTTCATTTTTTTCCCCTTTTTGTTGCCATGGCAACCAGAGTTCTACATGGATCAAGTTTATTTTAGCAACTTTTGTGAAGGTTGACCCAAGGATCATCCCTGCCAATTTTAATCAAATTCTGTCCAGTGGTTTCAGAGGAGATGTTGTTTAAAGGTTTCTCTATATACATATAAGGCAAATAAGCCCCGCCCCTGGCGGCCATGTTTTTTTACAAATTGGAATAATTTTAGCAACTTTGGTAGAGGTTGACCCAAGGAACATCTGTACCAACTTATTTTAAAATCTGGCCAGTAGTTTTGAAGAAGATGATTTTTAAAGTTTTCATTTTTTTCCCCTTTTTGTTGCCATGGCAACCAGAGTTCTACATGGATCAAGTTTATTTTAGCAACTTTTGTGAAGGTTGACCCAAGGATCATCCCTGCCAAGTTTAATCAAATTCTGTCCAGTGGTTTCAGAGGAGATGTTGTTTAAAGGTTTCTCTATATACATATAAGGCAAATAAGCCCCGCCCCTGGCGGCCATGTTTTTTTACGGATCCAAATAATTTGAACAATCTTGGTAGACACTAACCAAAGGAACATCTGTGCCAAAACATTTTGAAATTCAGTTGGTTGTTTTGGAGAAGAAGACATTTTAAGTTTTTTCTTTCCGTTGCCATGGCAACCAGAATTCCAAATGGAATTCAATTCTTTGAACAACTTTGAAAGGGGACCACCCAAGGAACATCCCTGTAAAGTTTTATCAAAATTGACCAAGCGGTTAAGGAGGAGATGTCGTTTGAAGCAAAATGTTGACGGACGACGGACGGACGGACGACGGACGGACGGACAACGGACGGACGGACGACGGACGAAGACCGGTCACAATAGCTCACATTGAGCCTCTGGCTCAGGTGAGCTAAAAATCACAAAAAGATTTAGAATTACCCAGTCAGGCCAATCTTTTTTATATTTATCTGATTTCACCTTCTTTTGAATTCTGATTAAAGAATTTTCAAAGAATCATACCTGTCAAGTCTCACGCTTAAATCGTGATTCTCACGATTTTAAGTTCATGGTCACGATTTCACGATTTTTGGCCATTTTCTCACGATTTTTTATAAAAAAATACCAAAAACATTGTGGGTCAGAAATTTTGTCTAATTTACCTTCTCTAATCGTTAAAACAACACAGGATGCAAGCCCCAATATACAGCCCACCCTGTGACGCTTGTCTAGGGGCATTCCAATATACAGGGTACGTCACAAAACTGGTTATCGCCGGTCTTGCTTATACTCGTATATCCCAGGGCATTCCAGGGCTTCCCGAGAGAAAAATCCACCAATCACAATGTTGCTTGAATTTCCGAATCCCTCCGAGTCATATACGGGAATTATCGGTAACTATTACTTAAATTCCCGGACATTGCATGATCACCATTCGCGCACTTAATGTCGACTGCAAAACATGAAGACTCCAGAAAAGAAGAAAAAGAGTTATGCCTCAAAGTACAACAACGCGTGGGAACTGGAATTTTCCTGGCTTTCAAAATCTGACACAGGACCCAATTTTGCTTTCTGCAAACTGTGTAGGAGGTATGTTGCATTCGTTTCATTTTTTTTATTGTCGTAGGTTTAAGATAATTGAATGGTATTTCTATGTAATTAAAATTTATATATCGATTGTATTTAAAATTTATATATCGAATGTTTAAAATATTCGACGTAACAACATATTTTGAAAGTAATACACATGGAGTGCAGCAAAAAACATCAAATTAACGCGGATTTACCCAAATTTATTCGTCAGCGTATTATTGATACCACTTTTTGCGCATGCGCCATCTAAACGACATTTTGATACTATGGCAACAGCATTTGATTTGTAAACAGACACTTAAATGTTAATTATGAATCACTGAAGCATACTTCGACGTTCCTTCTTTTCATAACAATAAAAGTACTAACTGATTATTGTAATCTTTGTTATAATCGCCGTGAAAAAGACCGCTCACAATTATTTTTAAACCGAAAGTAGGCCTACATTACAAATCGAATGTCTACATGGTATTTTTACTGTTATCAATCGGTCATTCACATATAACACAGCCACTATATGATGATTAGAATGATATAATTGCATACCAATATATTTATTCATATATAAAAACTGACTGAATTTATATAATAGATCTAGATCTAGCTAATATTTATCCAGACTTGTTAAAGTCAAAGACATCAAAATTTTAGGTAGATCTAGATCTATCTGTTTTAGTCAGTTCTTTGTAGGATTTGAACCTTTGACCTCACATTTTTTAAAATAAAGTAATTCTTTTTCTATTGATATATTCTGAGTAATATACTTAAATGCTTACTCAAACCTCATGTATACATATGTGTCATTTCAGGAGCTTTTCAGTTGGACATGCCGGCAAGAATGATGTGAAGAAACATGGACAGACTGTGATTCACAACAAGGCAGAGAAGTGTGCATTTATTTATTTGGTTGTTTTTCATGTTGATTTCTTTATTACATTTATGCTATGCATAGAAACCTATTTATCATGTATCATGAAATAAATTTTTAAAAAATGTAATTTTTTCTTATTAATTTTGTAAAAGCATGGTAACACAGGACACAAGAAATTCATACTTAATGATCTCAAAAGGCACCAGAATGCATAATTTAATGCATTTAAAAAAAATTTCTCCCAAACCCACACTCCCATCCGGTCTTCGCGACACGTAAAAATCTCACTCCTTGCCATTCTGAAATGTTGACAGGTATGAAAGAATGCTTTGATTTAACTTGAACATTAAAATGGTCTACAGAGGAGTTATTAAAATATCCCAGAAAACATATATATGTATTTATATTATCCTACAAATATTCACAAGAAATCATTGTTTCATTTACATATTTTGAAAACAAAAATGTCTGTAAAAGTTAACAACTGGTACTGATAAATAGAACTATAGGTAATACAATGGTGGAAGCGATTTTCAGAAAACGGCACCTTTGACCTAAAGCTGGTAAGCAAGGTAAATTTGAATTGTTCTACAGTTTTGTATCCTATACCACACAGCTTTACAAATGTATACAACTGGGTAAAGTTCGGGTTCATTTCTGTGATAAAGTTTGCATTATCATCTTCTAATTTTAGCTGCTATTTAAACTTTAAAGTCTTTTTGGACTGAATAAAAAGGAGTGGGTATCTCAAGGCAAAGTTTAGTTACTTTAATAGATAATGAAACTGGTTGAAATTCTCAAATGTGAGTCATAAAACACAACAATTTCATCCCCCCACTCCTCTGAAAAAAAATAACACAAGCAAATATCAAATTGAATAATAATGAATGTCCAAGGACCATCGAAACAGCCAGTGAATGGTGACGATTCTGGACAACAGCTGAATGTATAAAATAGGTTGTCTTCAAGCAATGTAAAAATAAGACAATAACTAAAAATAAAATGATATATATTTAGCTATTTTTCTATTCTTTCAGATAATTTTACTCGGATTAAGAACTAATTGTATAAAGTAAAAGAGTTAATAACAGAAGTATCAGATTTTGGGGCATTTATGTATTTTGACCATGCATGAGATGACCTTGAACATGACTGTTAATTGGCCATTGAAATCTGTAATTACACATACAGGCTAAAATTAATAAAATCCATTTTGTTAATTATCATTTTAGCCTTACCTGTAACATTTATCAACAAAAGTTTCAGTGATCAGTTGAAACACATATTGATATATTGCCGCCATCATGGACAGAATCTATTTGTGAAACCATACATATACTATAGATGCATAATCTTAATAACATTGTAACATTTTTACATTTTAGTTGAAAAGGTATGCATAAAGCAATATTTCTGTAACAAATGTGATTAATTTCAGCATATAAATGCTTAAAAATAGATATTAGAGAGAAAATAACAAATATTTGAGTATTTCATGTGTTTTGACCTTGGAATGACCTTGAACTTGACTTTGAAAGGTCAATCAAATTTGTAAGTTTTGCATACATGCTAAAATAAAGTAATTTCTTTCAAACACTTAAGATTGACCTTAATATATGGTATTTATCAATGAAACATTCAATGATCATTGATACAGCAATTGAATGGTGGCCATCTTGGATAATGTGTATGTGTGTAAACTACCAAAGTTTATACATAATCTAAACAGAGATATCATACAAAACAGTTTTAAATGAAAGAATACACACATAACAATAATTCTATCACTAAAAGTAATCCATTTGAGTATAAAACATGCATAAAATGAGAAAAAGTAGGTAGGAGATATCAAATTTTGGAGTATTTTTTGTACTTTGACCCTGAAATGACCTTGACCTTGAATTTGCTATTGTTGTATATGAATTTGATGTAAATTATGGAAGGAGTAATAATCATGCAAATATTTTAAACTACCTCTGTAAATAAATCTGTAACAAACAGATAAAATAATTTCACTGAACTTGCGATTTATGGCGGCCATCTTAGACGCCATCTTGGATTTCCAAGTCCGCACCAGGCGTTGGCAATTTATGCTGGCATAGAGTACAGACATTGGCAAACATTTTGGTATATAACACTGCTTGTTCTACTTTTATGGCCACCCCAACTCCCAAAACCCACTGATTGTCGCCCTACTATAGATTGAAGCAGCATAAGAAACAAGAGGGCCATCTGGCCCTAGATCACTCACAAGAGTACATAAGCTGCCTTTTTACCTGTTTCTTCCAGCAACAACCAGATTTGAGTTTCAGATACAAAGAATTCTTAAGTTGGTCAATCATCTCGAGGCCTCATTTTTCAAGGGATAAAAAATGCTTATGCATTTACGGTATGAAACCTTGAGGTTATCATAAGTGAAAAACAAGAATTAATTCTGAACAATAGTTCCAGAACAGAAGATTTCTGAAATTTTCTATATAGAGTATATAAAGAAACTAGCTGCCCCCTCCTCCCCCTATGGGCCTCATTTTTCAAGGAATTAACTTCATTTTAGCACAATGGTATACTGTGATAAAGCCATTTGTGCTAAAAGAAATTAAATTACAACCATTGGTTTCATAGAAGAATTTCGAAATTTTCTGTACAGAGTATATAAGGAAACTTCCGACTCCCTCATTTATCAAGGGATCAACTTTACTATAGTAATTATGGTAGTCAGCCATGAGCTGACCATTTGTGCCTAATAAAATGAAATTCTGACCGCTGGTTCACAGAAAAAGAATTTTGAAATTTTCTATATAGAGTATAATTTATAAGGAAACTAGCAGACCTCCTATGGCCTCATATAGCAATTATGGCATGAGACATGAGGTGACCATTTGTGCCAAATGATATTAAATTTTGACCATGGTTTCAGAGATGTAGATTTTTAAAGTTTCTTAAATAAAGTCCTGTTGGTTACCATAGCAACCACAGCTCTGCATGGATCAATCTTATTTTAACAACTTTTGTGAAGGGTCACATAAGGATCATTTATGCCAATTTTCAACAATTTTCTAAGGAGATGTCTTTAAAAGAAAATTGTTGACGCTGCACAACGGCTGATCCCAATAGCTCACCCTGAGCACTTTGTGTTCTGGTGAGCTAAAAAGGCTTCCATGTGACAACTACCAGACTTTCAAACACTAAAGTTCACTAAACACTTAATTCCTTTTCAGACTCTTGTCTAAAGTAGAGTGAATTGCAATCCTTAAAGCGGCCTGTTAACAGATGATTGGTAGAAATTAAAAAAAAATAAAAATGTTTTACTTTCCTTCGTTAATGTTGGTGAAATATTTTTTTCCCGAAAAATATAAACTTGGCAAGTGTAGGTCACATAGCATGGGAAAACTTTTTTCATAAATGCAACTTTGGCAAAGTCTGTTAAATATAGAATATGGTATCTCCAAAGCACTGGTGTTTGTAATAGCACACAATATGTTTTGCAACATGGCGGGCAAAGAGTGAATGTGATCAGCCAAGTTCAATACTACCTGTGACATTATTGCCTGTGATGGGGAAACACCCATTTTTTTCACAATCACAGACAGCTGAATCAGGTAACCATGCATTTGGGGATTGGTGTTGATAGGTAAAAATCAAATTCTTAGTCAAAGGCAATCTGTGAACAAGTTACTTTAAGACCTGACCCTGTGTTCTCAGAATGATTGTATGGCTAAGAGTCTATTTTCACTACAGGTGAACCTGTATTAGCTGTCACCTATATTAAGCGGTCAACCTGCATTTAGTGGTTTTTAATTCCTTTTTTTTCGTCACTCTGTTAAGCAGTCACTTTGTTTTGGTCCTTTGACTGACCACATATGGCAGTTTTGACTGTATTTTCATGTTTTTGAAAAAACAATTGACAGCAAATAAAGAAATTTACCTAATGTGTGTAAATTAATATACAGTTAAGGCTGAGTCAATTTATGACTCTGCATATGCTTTGGAATAAAGAAAATGTAAAAACAAAGCTCTATAAAGTATTCTAGAACATCTATAAGACTAAATGCATCCTCAGTACTTAATCTGCATTGAGTCAGTGATTCTTGGTTTAGTGCTCAAGAGTTAACCTCTATATCTACGAGAACAAACAAAAGGGTAGTTACATTAAAAAGTTCAAGTCATAGATGGTCCTTCATTCCCAAAATTCAAAATTACCAATTTAAGCAACAAGTCGCCTATTGTATAAAGTGAGGTTTGCATTTTTAAGCCTGGAAAAAAAACAAGAGGGCCATGATGGCCTTGAAACGCTCACCTGAGTACCATTGCTACAACTGATTACAAGGTTTTTAAACAGACAAGAATTCTGATATAACTCAATCTTAAACATTTTAGCCCTGACAATACTACACACCAAATATATAAGCACTGGGCCTTATGGTTTCAGAGGAGAAGACTTATTGCGGGGTCATTTATCTCCAAAGGGCCACCATTTTGAAAATCTTGATAATGAACCATTAGATGATGCTACATGCCAAAAATCTAAGCTATAGGCCTTATGGATTCATAGTAGAAGATTTTTAAAGATTTTCCTATATAACTCTATGTTAAACAAGCGACCCCTGGTGCGGGGGCATTTATCACCATAGGGTCATGATTTGAACAATCTTGGTAATGAACCATTAGATGATGCTACATACCATATATCTAATCTCTAGGCCTTGCAGTTTTGCAGAAGAAGATTTTCAAAATTTGCATTTTTAAAATCTATTTTTAGCTCCTGTGACCTAATTATGCAATGGACCAGAACCATTTATACAACTTTAGTAGAGCTTCATCCAAGGAACATTCCTGCAAAATATTTTTCAAATTGGCCAAGCCGTTTAGGAGGAGATGTTGTTTGAAGCAATTGTTGACGCCGGACGCACGGACGCCGGACAAAAGGCGATCAGAAAAGCTCACCTTGAGCACGTTGTGCTTATGTGAGCTAAAAAGATATCAAATAGAATTTAAAACACACTGATTTTAAGAGTCCCATATAATAAGATTACTGTCAGCTTTTTTTTCATTTGTGTACACATCAAAAACCTAAACATACGAGGGTTGTTCGATATGTAATGTGTATTGTACGATATCTCAAAAGCATTAGACCCAAATAGTCAAATGAACATTACATCCCTTCAAAATATTCTTCGCGGAACCTCCTCCGACTTAAAAAATTGCTTCACAAGCTCAAATGTATGTGATCATCATAAAGTAGACAAACATGCCTACATCCTGACACAGGGCGTTGTTTCTGATAATATTTCTTGAGCCTTTTTAGTATAACATCTTGATATTTCTTGAGCTTTTTTAGTAAAACATCTTGTTAAAACCGACCTGTAACACTTTTGCCCTTCGGCACCAGAATTTGTACAGCTATCTACCATCACATGAGAAGAATATGCAATAAAGGACTTTCTTTGTGCTCATGGTCCTTTTGGCAACTACAGGCCTTCTACCATGTTTGGTTACCCATATTTTGATCCAATTTTTCTGACTGGTACCAAATTGTAAACCCATGTTTCGCCACCAGTAACAATGTTTGCAAATTGTCTTTGAAATTGAAGTTTGGAAACATTTTGAGCAATTGCTTAGCGGTTTGTACTCGTACTCTTTTTTGGTCATCTGACAATATATGGGGTATCCATCTGGCAGAAATCTTTCGTACTTTCAAAATACGCTTCAAAATGAAATAAACCCGCGATAGGGATATGCCAACAGCTTTGGCAATATGACGAATCGTGTACCTGCAATCACTTTCAACTATTTCCGTGACTTTTGAGACATTTGTCTTGCCTGTTACAGTCACAGGTCGACCAGGTTTTGCTGCATCTTTGATGGACCCTGTGGCAGTCAGAAATTTCTTTCTCCACCCACAAACTGTCTCGTAAGATTACCTTATCAGACCCATTAACTTCCCCTAATTCAGTAAAAATCTGATTTACTGAATGACCAAGTTTTGTGCGAACTTTAATAAAAGCTCTAATTTCTTCAATATTCTCAACACGTTTCCCAACCATTTTCACAACAGTGGTCAACAACTGGCTCTATTAATATTACAATTAGTTTAAAACTGTGTTGAGCTGAAGGCTTGTGTTTATACCATTGGAAAGGTATTGAATAGAGCTATTCAGGCGTATCAACATCAGTGAAATTGTGCAAACTGTTATTGCGCTGTGGTACAATATACATTACATATTAAGCAGCCCCCATACAGATAACTGAAATTTATTATGATTAGATCTAACACTACAGAATACATGAAAATAACCACTTTGCATGATATTAATCCTTTTGCATAAAAACAACCACTCTGCATGAAAACAACTTCTTTGCATGAAAAATTACAGCATTTTTGTCAAATTAATCCATCTAATTAGACAAATTGTTTGTCATTCTACACTTCTTGTTATAAAGGACAGATTTGTAACATTTAAGTTGCCTACATGTGTATTACAGAAAATAAGTTTTGCTGTTAAATTTTATTACAGTTAATTCAGTATGCTGTAGAATACCGGTATAATTTAAAAACTGAACTATTTAACTTCAAGTATTATTTGATTACAATTTATTCACTACACTTTAGAATTTGCAATTAAATGGAAAATATGACAAATGCAATGAAAACAAAAAAGACTCTAATAGTTTTATATTTATGCAGTCTATTCTACAAAATAATTCAGAGAGAAAAAAATGATCAAGATAAAAGATCCTGATTCCAAGGCAAATATGTCTCACAAATAGTTAATACATGTACATGATCTGGAGCATCAAATGTGACAGGAACTTCACTGAAAATGAACACAGCACAGGAGACTGTGTTCAATTACAAAATGTTGCAGACAATATCCGCACTTGTTTCCATGGCGTTAAGTAGGACAGCTAAAATGATGAATCAATAATCTCTCACACAAGAAATCTCCTTTGTTGTACATTTTAATCAAACATGCAAAATAAATGCAAATTAGCCACAATTTTATTATCATATGATAGTAAGTCAGAAGATTAATGTGTGGCATTAATATGCAATTTAATAAAGAACAAGACAAACTAGAAAAATAAAAGTGAAGAGAGACCAGGAGGGTAGGAAAAATGGCTTAACAGTTTGTATGTCAGACGAAGTGAAAAAGAAACAGGCAAAAACAGAGATAAAAATAAGCATTATATCACATATGTTTACGTTAACATGAACTGAAAACACCACCAAATAAATAGATATCGATAAATATTAAATTACTTAAATAAATACTGTCCTGGTGGCTGACTGGTTAGAGCGTCCACCCCAGAACTGGTAACCTTTGTCACATAAGTTTAATCACTTTAAAGGTGGTTTGGATTTTAAGCACAGCAAAACACAGTCAATAAGTTAACAACAGTTTATAATTCTTCTATGAAATTAACATTATGAGGGACTTTAATTTATTTTAAGAAGATGATGGGAAGAAAATGAGTGACTATCAATACATACTGCAGAGTAATCATCCATAAACAAGCATACTGGCACTGATTTTCTATTGTTGACCTCTAAGTAAGACCAGACCTTTGAGTTTGCAATCTGGTTCTTTCAAACAGCACTCAGCCTTAAGATGGATGCACATGGTAAAAGATGGTGACTATAGTGTGGAGGGAACTGGAGTACACTTGTACCAGAAACTCCAGGTGTTCACACAGGCAACCAATTTACCAACCTGGTATTATACCCTGGTTGCACTGGTGAAATGCCAGCCTGATAACCACTGTGGCATAAATGCTATCTGGACATAAAAACAAAATTGAAGAAAATAAAAAAAAAAAACGGCCAAAAAAGAAAATAAATTCAAAATGGTTAAACTTTTCATTACGGGTTGATGATACAGTAAATTATACTGAAAGTCTTGATACAAAAAGATGTGTGAAAATAATCAGGACATTTATTACTAGGATTCAACAATAATACATATAGAATTTCTATTACTAGAGCTAAAACACTAGAAACAATAGATATATACATATAAACTCCTTTCTAGTCTACAGATTCTAAAAATAAACAACATAATTATCTAGAAGTCACAACATTTTAAAAAATTATCATATGATTCTTTCACTCAAACATAAATGAAATTTACTGAAATGCTACTAATACAAACAACAATATAGGCAATGAGAAACATACCATCCACTATGAAACAGATGCTTGCAAAATCCTCTAAATTGGTTCCCTGTCTAACAGAGTCAATTGTTAGTTGTGTTCCTCTGCAGGGCACCGGTACATTGATCCGAGAGGCCTTACATTGCTAGGTGTGGTCTCAACTTCTGTGGATTCATGTGGTATGAGGGCACCAAATCTGGAAAGTAATTATCTCTATTTTTACTGTAATATTGACAGTTTTATTTGTTCTCCACTGAAATCAGTCTGAAAATAACTGAAGTCTGCCGTCTGTATTTGAGAGATTTTAGTTTTAATAAGCATAACAAGACCTATCAGAGGACAGCATGCTCGACCACTCAAAATGCTTGGTGGTAAATTAAATGAAATCTATTTCAAATCTTACCCTTCACATACCCTGTATATAGTAATACCGTAGTCTAAAACTACAGATTTGTTTTTGTTGAAAACTGATGTCTCCCCCACCCCCTTCCCCTCACACACGCACATACAGTGATATATGCACAAGAGTCCTTTCATCAATTTTTTTCCACAACTAAAATTTTGTTTCAAGAGCATAAGTAGAACAGGAGTTCTCTTTCGATCAAGAAATTGTGAAAAGGGGGAATAACTCCAAAATATTTTTATTTTTTTTAGTTTACATCGCTGCAACAGTATTTCAGTCATATAGTAAATCCAGGTGGATATTTACATGTGGAGGAAGACACGAATTCAATGAGGCATCTAGGTAGAACCACCGACCTTCTGCAAGCCAGTTGGAAGGCTTCCTCACATGAAAATCCAAATGACCTTACCGGGACTAGAACCCACATGGTGAGGGGCTGAGTTAGCGTTAAAGTCAGAGACTTTACCCTCTCAGCCATGGAAACCCCATGATTTGCAGAATTAAGGTTCTTGTGCACTGCAATTTTCCTTTGTGAGGTCTATCTATGAAGTTTCAAGGTTATTTATATGTCTCCTAGTGCACGAGTAACGCTCTCAACAAAAATAAGTATGAAATTCATCAAAGGGAACCAAAAAATTGGGTTCTTGTGCATTGCACTTTTCCTCATGTGATCTATCCATCTATGAAGTGTCAAAGTTCTCATAGTGCCTGTGTAATGCTCTCGACAAAAAACATAAGAATGAAATTTAACAAAGGGCAATCACTCCAAAATATAATGTGCAGTTACAGTTCTAGTGCATGGCACTTCTCCTCCATAAGATCTATCCACCTGTGAAATTTCAAGTTAATAACTTTGATACTTTTTGAGTTATGCTCCAGACAGAAAGTGCGACAGACAGACAAACTCTGACAAAAACAACATGTCTGCCCCATATAAATATGGGGGGAGACATAATGATCTACTCGATAGTCTGATACCCCTGAATATATTTATGAAGTCTTAAATCAATCCCATGCCTAGTTACTAAAACCTAAGCATAATAACACCAATTTTCGCTTTTCATGAGGGCTAAATTTCTCACAATGCTCTCCAAAGACCATTTCGTGTGGTTGTATATTCACACAATTAAAAAAAAATTGAAATAAATGTCTATTTTGTTCTAATCAACACTTAATATGACCCCATTTATCGTGTGCTACTTTATTGCTGATTGACATGTTCGCACTAACCTCCCTAGGCCAGTTTGTCATGATTTAATATATAGGGGTAGGGGCACTGATAAGATGTTTATCAGGACTGTCTCCTCAATTGCTGCAGGCAAGCTGCCAAACTGCTGATAGTTCTGATTCCAGTGTTAAAGACAAAATTCAACAGACAAAGAAGAATTCTTCAATTTTGATGATACTGTAAATGACCCTGATTATACTATTCCCTGCCAAGCAAAATCGCTCATCTTCCGATGAAAACGAGTTGAAAATTGATCATGAAGAAATAGTGGAAAATGCACCTGCAATCAAGTATAAAAGTGATGAATCCAGTTGGGTAAAGAATGTAGGAAAGTGCAACACAAGAGTTTAACAAGAGGGCCATGATGGCCCCGAATTGCTCACCTGATTAAAAATGAGCAACATATGTTGGATTTTTCATAATGACCTACTTTTTGACCCAACATGACCCAACTTCAAACTTGTCCAAGATTTTATGGAAACAAACATTCTGACCATGTTTCATGAAGATATGGTCAAAAATGTGACCTCTAGAGAGTTAGCAAGGTTTTTCTAAGATTTGACCTCATGACCTATTTTTTGACCCCACATGACCCAAATTTGAACTTGTCCAAGATATTGTGGAAACAAACATTCTGACCTAGTTTCATGAAGATTGGGCCAAAAATGTGGCCTCTACAGTGTTAACAAGGTTTTTCTAAGATTTGACCTAAAAATACAATACAAGAGATTGTTCAATTTATTATGAAACACTATTAAAGCAAACATAATATCTTTCAGCTTACAAAACCTCATGCAAAGCAATTAGTACATGTAAAGTCATGTATCGTTTACACACTCAACACATTTGAATGCCAAATTAAATACAGTTAGACCAAAATAAATGATTTAGTTGAGGGCTTTTGAAGCAAAATTGTCCTACAGAAACATTGTGAAACAAGTAAAACAGATGGGACATAATGTTTCTTTTGCTACTGTGCATCACGTTCAGCATGGTAAAGTTAAATTCCTAACAACGTACAAAAAACAGGTAAAATGGAACTTTAACCAAACGTTGTACAAAAGCTACTACTAATGTCGATGTGGATTGTCTCTAGGCACTGTTAACAGAATTATAGCCAAAATTCTTAAAGCCAAACTCGGGAAAAAATGCTGTGTTCAAATGCTTAGTGAGGTCCAGATTTTTCAGAATCTTATAACTTAAAAATGACGTGCTCGATCATGATGTCTGTATCTCCATCTTTACTGTGGAAAATGGAAAAACATAGTTAAATCTGACGAGGCTTTGTTCTATATGGGCGGTAGTTATTGTCAACGTCATATTTGCTACGTTTGTTCTAATGAAACAGACCTAAACAAACTGAAGTCTGTTAAACGAGATGCATTTGCACCTGGGTGTATGGTCTGTGCCTGTGTTAGTTTCTATGGCAAGACATCTTTGATTATTGTCAATAAAGGGGTGAAAGTCAATTAGAAAAGGTTCTAAAGACATTTCTGAAAAAAGATGTTCTGCCTCTTTATTTACTGGAAGAGAAAATGATATGGTGTTCCATCAAGACTCAGGTTCTAGTCACACTGCCAAAATGACCATTGATTTTCTCAAGAAACAAAGTCAACTAGAACCGCAAGCGGTATCTCGGTTTTCGCTTTTAACCTAATCAACTTGAACACTTTATTTCAACTCAGCCACAGTTTTCAATATGAAACAGAACGAAAAGTTTTTTGAAGACCTACTCTCATTTGCACAGTTTTTTTTTTTTTTGCAATGTTAGAACATTCAAACTCTTCTAGCGCAAATATTTTCCCATACCCTATCATCACATCACATCGCATTCTGTGGTGCTGTAAACAAGGAACAAAATGCTGAAAACCGCATTTCAATTAGACTTTAATGTTTTGAGTTATAGGCAAAAGAGTGATTTCAAGCTAAGCGCCCCCTAGCGGCAAAATGAGAAAAAAAATGATAACAATTTTAAAATTAGGTACCTAGAAATGCAGCAAATAGTTCAAACAAGTATATAAGTCGCACTAATCGAACATTCTTTTTCTTATATATCACAATTTTAAGCATAAAAACTGAATAACAATTATTCCAAAAAAGGATCAAACTTTGGATTGCCGTAAAATGAAAAGATCATGTCCGATCTTCAAAAACTAAACATTATACGAAAGAACTATTTAGAACTAAAACTTTTGTTCATATACTCTCAATGAAATATTTTTAGATTTGGAGCACTTTGGGGCCGAATAAAAACACAATTATCGTAATATGACCTTGACCTTTTCAATGTTTTTTAACTTTTTAATTGTGAGGCCCTTTCAAACATAACCATACATAACTTGTGAAAATTTCATGAAGAATGAACAGAAAATAAAGACAGGAGCGACAAAAAAACATGTTTTTGAAATTTTAATTTTTCCTAAAATTTAGTGAAGTTTGACCTTTTCTAGAGGACAAACCATGCATTTCTTAAATTCGCCACCCCAAATATTTTGTGCGTATATGTATTGCAAATCATTTGCAGCAAACAGAATTCTTCTATCTGATTTCTAACAAAAATGGATAGGTTTTTCGTAGACCTACCCTCATTTGCAGTTTTTTTACGAGATTCGAACTTTCAACCTTCCGTTACTAGCTCAAAAGGTTTCAGCCACTCATACCTAGAAACTATCATATTTTATAAGGCTATCAACAAGGAACATAATTCAATTAACCGCAGTTGGTTCAGGCTTCAACTTTTTGAGTTATAAGCAAAAGAATGATTTCAAGAAAAGCGCCCCCTAGCGGCAAAATGAGATAGAAAATTGATTAAAATTTTACTGTTTGGTACCTAGCAAAGCAGCAAATAGTTCAATCAAGTATACTAGTCGCACAAGTCAAACTTTTTATTCTTGTGTATCAGAATTTGAAGCATAAAACCTGATTTACAATTATTCCAAAAAAGGATCAAACTTTGGACTGCCGTATAATGACCAAATCAAGTCCGATCTTCCAAAACTAAACATCACTGGAAAGAGCTCTTTAAGAACTAAAACTTTTGTTCATATACTCTCAATTAAATATTTTTAGTTTTGGAGCTATTTGTGGCCGAATAAAAACACAATAATCGTAATATGACCTTGACCTTTTCAAATTTCTTTTTACTTTTTTATTGTGAGGCCCTTTCAAACATGAAAATACATATTGTGTGAAAATATCATGAAGAATGAACAGAAAATAAAGTCAGGAGCGACAAAAACATGTTTTTTAAATTTTAATTTTTCCTAAAATTTAGTGAAGTTTGACCTTTTCTAGAGGACAAACCACGCATTTCCTAAATTCGCCACCCCATATATTTTATGCGTATATGTCTTGCAAATCGTATGCAGCAAACAGAATTCTTCTATCTGATCTCTAACAAAAGTGGGAAGGTTTTTTGTAGACCTACCCTCATTATTTCACTTTTTTCTAAGGTTCGAACATTCAACCTCTCCTAGAACAATTTTTTTCCCGTACTCGATGATGAGATTTCCATCATATTTGATTGGGCTGTCAACAAGGAACATCATGTAAAAAACCGCATCTAAATCAGGTTTCAAATTTTTGAGTTATTAGCAAAACAGTGATTACATGCATTGCGCCCCCTGGTGGCTAAATCAGAAACAAAAGTGAAAAATTTGACCAATTAGGCACATGTTCAGATAAAGATGACTCCATGCCCAAAATTTCATAGCTGTAGCTTTTTTCATCTGGCCGCTAGGCTGGACACAAAAATGGGTGGAATTGGAAAAATAATAAAAATAAAAAAAAAAACAAATCAACAGAAGAAGAACAATAGGTTTTCGCCCTGCAGAGGCGAAAACCTAATTATATAATTCCTGCAGAATGGATGCCAAAAAGCCCTGATGCAGCTCCCATGGACTTTGGTATTTGGGACATTCTGAAACGTAGGCTACAAAAACGTGAGACCATGACTGTCTTAAAAAGACTCTTAATGACAAATGGAACAAACTTGAGCAGTTGTGCATAAACAGGACTTAAACTAGAAATGTGTCCATAGGACTCAGATGCCCGTAGCATTTTCCAAAACAAAGGCCAATACCCAGTTTATTTTTCAGCATTTTATAAGAAATGCCTTGATTGAGCATCTGTTGCAATTAAAAATATGTGAGTACATAATTCAGCTGTATTTAAAACTGTTCCATAATAAAATGAACACCTCTCGTAATTACCATCTCTAGGATGGCTGCATGTAAGTGATTAGATATTTAATTAATACATACTACTAACAGTAAATGTATCACGGTTTCAAACTAGCATTATATCACATATGTTTACGTTAACATTAACTGAAAACACCACCAAATAAATAGATATCAATAAATATATAAATTACTTAAATAAATACTGTCCTGGTGGCTGACTGGTTAGAGCGTCCACCCCAGAACTGGTAACCTTTGTCACTTAAGTTTAATCACTTTAAAGGTGGTTTGGATTTTAAGCACAGCAAAACACAGTCAATAAGTTAACAACAGTTTATAATTCTTCTATGAAATTAACATTATGAGGGACTTTAATTTATTTTAAGAAGATGATGGGAAGAAAATGAGTGACTATCAATACATACTGCAGAGTAATCATCCATAAACAAGCATACTGGCACTGATTTTCTATTGTTGACCTCTAAGTAAGACCAGACCTTTGAGTTTGCAATCTGGTTCTTTCAAACAGCACTCAGCCTTAAGATGGTAAACATTTGTACCAAACTATCTAGCAATCCAGCAATCCTATGTCAAGTTACAGCCAAGACAAGCATATTGGCATTAATTTTCTAATGTTGACCTCTAAGTATGACCTTGACCTTTGAGCTAGCAATCTGGTTCTTTTGTGAGACATTCAGTTTTGATATATGGTTAACGTTTGTACCAAACGGCATGTACATGTATTTGGAAATGCAGCGATCCTATGTCAAGATGCAGTTCTCTTACGCCTGTCACCATCAGTGACGTCTTTCGTTGCCTTAACGTTACATGACATAAAATGACTTTGTGTGAATAAATTCACATTGCAAAAAAAGATTTAATAGAAAACATAATGAACACCTTCTTTTAAATCTAAAACATACCATGCTCATCAGTTCTTCCACAGTTTGGATCTAATTTGGTAATTAGCAGTCTTTATTTCTGCCATTTTTCCTACGAAAGAAAACAACAACATAAAGGTCCTTCGATTCATTTCTTCCACTTAACTTTGGTACATTTTATCTATATCAATTAAATTATCACCAGTTTCCATTAAATAATTTAATACAGACCTATAAAATTTGAATGAAATATGAAAAGTTTTTTTTTCAATCTGTGAACTTAATAACGGTCAACATCAATCTGGTAGAAGCATTTTTTTTCCTATGTCAAATTTGGACAGTCTTTAACACTATTAGTAAAGAGATTTCCCTAGCATGTTACGAGGGCGAGTCAATAATTAGTGTTGTTACCATAGTAAAATGAAAACCACTGACGCAAATATCAATTTCTTTATGTCATTCCTTCAAAGTAATCACCTTTATGTAATACACAGAGTTTCAGTTGTTTAATCCAATTTTCAAATGCTTTTCTAGTCTTCTTTAGGTTTACCTTTACATAACTGACACAATGTGGATCCAAGTCCATTCTGGCTTCTGTAGCGGCGACCATGAAGGTGTTTCTTTAACTTTGGGAACAGAAAAAAGTCACAGGGTGCCAAATCTGGCGAGTATGGTGGGTGGTTTAGAACAGTCACATGTTTACTTTCAAGAAATTTCTTCACAATGTCTGCTTTGTGTGGTGTAGCGTTATCATGCAAAAGGTACATGCCCCTCATTCTGGTACTAGGACAAAGCTTACAATAATATTTGTCAACTTTAGTAAGCACTTTCCTTCTGTAAAACTTCGCATTGACAGAGCATTTCTTTGGGACAGCAACTTGTGCAACTAATCCGTGAATTCCGAAGAACATAGCATACATTACTTTCTTGGAGCTTGTCACTCTTTTGGTTATACAAGGCCTATGGGCATGTTTCATTGCCCATGTTTTATTATTTATTTTGCGAGTTGGCTCAAAAAAGTGGAACCAGCTTTCATCAACAGTAACAATGTTAGAAAACTTCCTACAGTCATATTTTGGAAACATCTTTAATAATTTTCTGGCACATTTCACACGCTCTTGCTTTTGTTCAGGACTTAACAAATGTGGTATCTTCCTACCAGCGATCTTCCTAACTCTAAGATGCTTCTTCAGAATGGTAAAAGCTGACCCTTTTGACATGCCAGCATACTTAGCCAATGAGATCGTTTACTTTTTTAATGTTGATAACTGACGGTTTCCCCTGCTTCTACCACTGGCATCCTCCAACCTCTCTCTGCCGTTCTTAAACATAACAATCCATCAGCACAGATTTCATTGTGAATTACTGTTGCGCTTAATCCTAAAGCCATACACGTTTTAATATAAGACCATATTTCTAAAGAGTTCACTGAATGTTTGGCAGACATTTTTATATTTTTATACGCAATTGATTGTATGTACCTCTTTCAGTACTTATTTTCTCACCGTCCCTGTGTATAGATATACATGTATGATACACCGTTGGAAATCTAAAGAGTTCATGCGTATCATAGTATAACTTTGCACATGCTCCATGCAGTATTTGTGAAATTAACTGAGGGACGACACTAATTATTGACCTGCCCCCGTATATACAGGCTCATACTATGCTGTTCGATTGACTTTGACTTTTCTCCACTTTACACTTCAAGAAAAAACCGATATTCCATTCAACCTTATTGCCTGTCAAATAGAACGTCGCTTCGGTTGACCAATATAAACCCCGCCTCCTTAGCGAGAGGAATCAAGTGCGCAGTTTTATAAACTATGAACTGACTGTGTTGTGTAATCTGTTTCATCATGCTTTGAGAGGAAATAATGAATGAGCTTAAATAAACAACTATGTAGTTTCAAACGAAGGTGTTTTAGCAAGAGTGATTTTTCTCTTGAATTAATAAAACACAGCAAAAGCAGTGTGGTGTAGTTACTGTCAAACGGAACGTGAAATTGTCCTTGTCATCATAGTCTACGAATGTGTGGCTTTTAACAACATCTAGCCATTTTAATTGTACTTCTTCATGTAGGAATTATATAAAATCCTCGAATGTCATTTCAAAACCTTTCCAAGACACTTCCATCACGAAAGTTATCAAGGGGCGGTGGAGCTATGTTCTGATTGGCACACACAATGCCTTTTGTTTTCTACAGTAAGAGGAAAAGCAACCGCAGTTTTATCGATGTAAAATTAATGGAAAAGTCAAAGTCAATCACACAGCGTAATAACCTTCTTTTCACTTTGGTAACAGACATAGCATGGTCATATATCATAGTTACATTACGTCAAATTCAATTTATACACCTGTGAATCAATGAAAAATTACACGCAATCAAATATTATCTTCCAAATGTAAAGGCAGGAAAACTACAAAATGGGTAAAACAAAATGAAAAACACCTGTAAGTAGCGAGGCACACATATTACAGATAATGCATATGTTAGCACATGCATTTCATATCCGGGGCATAATCCCTGTGTATATAGAGTCCCTAGTGTATGGATAAGCCTCATTTAATCAATACATTTCTGTTCTGCAAAATTCATGATTTTTTTGTCAGGGGATTGGGGTCACTAGTTTTGTCTAGCTACCCCAATAATTAATCAGGATATCTTTAAGAGACTGTGAATTAACTCATATTGGTGAGGTTTTGTGTAAACAGGAGATATTCTATAAAAATAAAGGTCCTGGTGTTAAATAGTCCAGTAGCACTAAAAGAGGAAATGGGAAGGGGTCATCTTGAACTTACTTACTTGAACTTTATAATACTTGAAGATGAGGTCTTAAGTTTAGCTTACACAATATTGACCTCTCACATTATAAACTCCTAGTTTTGTGTCTGCATTTATTGGTTATATTCACAACTGTCTCTGTGCACATTATGAAGGATGAAACTTCTTTACACTCCAATATAAGCAGTGATTTGTACGAAAGGCCATTGAGCTCATTTTCATTGGTAAAAAAAACAAGAGGGCTAAGATGGCCCTGTGTTGCTCACCTGAGTAAGACTACTGTGTTAGACATGATTACAAAAAATCTAAAAAATTGTTTGCAGTGTTTTTCTAACATTTGACTAATTTGTGACATAGATTTTGATCCTACCTAAATTTGCACATATCTGGGATTTCATGCAGTCAACATTCTTATCAAGTTTAATGAAGATTGGGCCAAAAATGTGGCCTCTAGCATGTTCAAAAGGTTTATCTAAGATCTGACCTGGCAACCTAGTTTTTGACCCCATGTGACCCAATATCAGACTCATCCAAGATATCACGTAGACAAACATCCTGACCTAATTCTATGAAGATTGCAGGGCTAAAACTATGGCCTCTAGAGTGTTCACGAGTTGTTTTTTTTTTTTTAATTTTCTAAGATTTGACCTGGTGACCTTAGTTTTTGACCCCACATATACCAAATGTTGAACTCATCTGAGATATTATGTAGACCAACATCCTGACCATTTTCATGAAGATTGGGCCAAAACTGTGGCCTCTAGAGTGTTCACAAGCAATTGCTGACGATGGACGACAGACAAGAGTCGGTCACAAAAGCTCATCCTGAGCGCAAATCCTCAGTTGAGCTAAAAAATTGCATAAAAACTTTCACAAATAAATATTTTAGTGAATTAATGCGTAAAAGAACAAAACTTTTGTAAATATACGCAATATTTCCCGAATTCACACGAAATTTTCATGTTTAAATAAGAATAAACGTGATACGTTCACAAAACTTTTGTAAATTAACACTAATTTACAAACAAACTCGTCATCGATTTGGCTAGTTCGTGACAGGCCTCTGCCATAACTTTTGGTGAATCTCATCAGACCCTGGATATTTAATAACATTCACTGTTTTTAGTACTTTAAAAAAACTCTTCTTCCAAAAAAACAATCTCCGGCAGAGTACCCCCACCCACCCCAGGTGATCATGTCTGCCTCAATGTACCCATCACATTCCTGAAGCAACACTGCTAAAAAATAGAATTTATCAGAGTTGCCTTGTCATTTTCAGAATTAATCTCCACACTATCAGGGTTTCCCAGAACACTTATACCAGATTTGACTTTCCTCTTGAAGATGACATATTTCCAAAATGATTTGGCATTTTCTTTCACTTCAGAGGCTATTTTCTTTTCATAGTCCTGTTTACATTTTTTTTTACAATTTTTGAACAGCTGTTTCTTGCTCTTGCATAATTATGCTTCATAACTTGTAATTGTTCTACCTAATTTATACTTTTTCCATGTTTTTTTTTTTCTACTGCAAAATTGCCTCCCTAGCAGCTTTGTTTATTCAGAGAGTCCTTTGTTACTCTTTTTATAAGGTATAAACTCTTTAGCTCCAGACCTAGCGGTGCTGATTAAAATTTCCCCACATAGTCTCAACATTTTTATTTTCCAATAATGTGTCCCAATCCTTTGATCCAAGATCGTAAGCCATCATAGTCACCTTTAAAATACTGATACTGATCTCTTCCTTCCTCTGTTAACTGGTATAAAACTCCAGTACAAATGATATAACACAGTGATCACTTTTATCTAATGGTGGGTTGTAAATTAAGGAGTCATGCTGTATTAAGTTTTCGTCCTGAGAAAATATTAGATCCAAACAATGTGAAGTCTGGCCTTCCCTAAATCTAGTTGGAGACATGACGATAAAGGAAATAGTCCCGTGTACAACAAAAAAAATTCATATCCTGAGGAATTCTGGGATACTTACACTCCAACCTGGCCCAGTCAATATCTTATAAATAGTCTCCAGTTTTTATAAACTAATCATTCTTCATAGAATAAACTAGTTATTTTAATAAAGGTAGGCTTTACTGTGCTTTTATAGATTTTTAAAAAGCCTGCGACTCAGTGAATAGAATTTAAATTACATAGACTGGGATTTGATGGGAAGTTACTAAGAATAATATGTTTGATGTATGACATGATTAAGACGTGTAAAACATTTTCAAATTTTTTCGATATCTCCGTTGGCTTGAGACATGGGGAGACAATTTCTTCTATTTTATTTGAACTTTTTATAGAAGGTATCGAATTATTTTTACAAAACAGAACAAATTGCGGTCTTTCCCTATATGATATGACTATACTGTTGTTATGTTTCGCGGATGATATGATAGTATTTGGTAATTCGATGGAAGATTTACAGTATAATTTAAACAGTTTATCTGAATATTGTGATAAATGGGGTTTGGAAGTGAATGTAGAGAAGACAAAAATTATGGTTTTTAGAAAACACGTAAGTTTGAGAGAAAATGAAAAGTGGCTATACAGGAATAATAACATCGAAGTGGTGAATAATTTAAACTACTTAAGTACAGTATTCAATTACATGGGGTCCTTTGTTTAAAATAACCAGTTTGTATATGGTAAAGCACTTTAAGCAATGAACGTTCTTTTGGTTAACATCAGAAAGTACGAGGCGAGTGTTAAATGCTTGCAATTATTCGACGCTGTTGTTAGCTCAATTCTGAATTATTATTCTCAAGTCTGGGGATATACTAAGTCTAAATTACTTGAAAATATACACTCTAAGTTCTGTAAATACATTTTGGGGGGTGCAAAAGAATTTTTGTAACAATGCATTGTATGCTGAGCTATGGAGGAATCTTTTGTATGTAAAAAGATACGTAAATGTCAAATATTGGTTAAAGGTACAGTGTTCAGAAAACATTATTATCAAGAACGTACATCAAAAAGTTTCAGAAGACTGTAATAAAGGTACTAAAAATTAAGCTAGTAATGTTAAGGAACTGTTATATGAATATGGTTTGATGTACGCATAGGATCAACCAAATACTACAGAAAATCATAATATATTTTTGTCAGATTTTACGCAAAGAGTTTAATATAATTTCATTCACAAGAGTGCCAGTGCTGCCACAATATACGCCGCCACAAACTTTAAAGACCAAGAGGGTCCTTTTAATTATTGCTTTAAACATTTCTGTAAGCATAAGCTCATAATGAAGTCTGTGAGACCAATTAATTTAGCTGAACAGAGATAGAACCCTAAAAAGGCTTCCAATATGAAAGTGGGTCAAATAGCTGTATCAATATGAATACTAGGAAATGCATTCACAAGGCTGAACTATCAATTAGCTAAAGAGAGTAAGTTTCAAGGGACAAAAATCTTGCAAAAAATAATGAACCGGGAAATCGCCACTTCATGCACATCTTCCCATTATAGTAATGCCACTGATCAAGTTTTGAAAAGATTCGTTCAGAAACGTAGGAGGAGTTGCGTTCACAAGGCTGCAATATCAATCAGCTACAGACACTAAGTTTCAAGGGACACAAATCTTGTAAAAA
This sequence comes from Solen grandis, assembly GCA_021229015.1. NCBI lineage: Eukaryota > Metazoa > Mollusca > Bivalvia > Adapedonta > Solenidae > Solen > Solen grandis. The sequence goes on from CM037778.1 coordinate 72,396,746, forward strand.
TCAATGAACTGGAAAATTGCCACTTCATGCACATTTACCCATTTTAGTAATGACATTGACCAAGTTTTGAAAAAATTCATTCAGAAATGTAGGAGGAGTTGCGTTCATAAGATATGGACGTACGGATGGACAGATGGAGAAGATGATGCCAATATACGACTGCCTTCGGCGATAATAAACAAGAGGGCCACAATGGTCCTGAATCGCTCACCTGATTATAAATGAGCAACATATGTTAGATTTTTTATATTCACCTACTTTTTGACCCCACATGACCCAAATTTCCGTAGATTTATCGATTACGTGTATACTTACTCTTTTACACACCGGCTTACATTTTCTTTTAGTGAGGAACGAACGACAACTCTGCTTGGAGATTGGTGTATACTGCGAAATGGACTCGGTTTCGTTGGACTTGTTAAATCTGTATTATAATATCCACTACATCATTCAGTCAAGTCAATGATACTTCAATAACTGTGTGCCGCTATCATAGGTGTTAATGCTCATCAAAGAAGATTTAGATAGTACGTCAGAAAAACTAAAACACTTATTTCAGTGTGCAGATTCAATTATGTCAGATATATAATGTTCATAATTTGTCTGTTAAATTACCAAGGGTACAGCAACAACCAAATTTGTATGATTGTGGTGTTTTTGCTAATGCCAATACTGTAAAAATCGCAAATGTAATAAATGGTTACATTTAAGATCTGTTGGTATTAGTAAGAAAAGGCGCATTTCAAGCTTGCAATGGGAATGTTCACACTGTAAGTCAATTAATGTGTAAACCTTACATATATAACTGTATGAAACAAATGTGTATTTGCTTATCATTAATGACATTTTAGTATGATATACGTCATACATATCAAACACTTGCTACATGCATGTATTAAACTTTATGTATATGTCTTATATGTTTTCTAATTGATTGACCTGAGTAGGGGGTCTCACACCGATAGTGGTGTTAAATAAACATTGCGTAGCGTGTATATGTCTTCTTACACGTCTAGACGTGAGAGGGGTATAGGGAGAAAGATAGAAAGAGAGAGTAATAAGGTTTATATGGATTATCAATTTTGTTGATATCATACATTTATTCAATTATTTAAATGAAGGTGCACTCATATTAAAATAATTAACGATGATACCTGTCATGAGCTTGCCACATGCAGTTTGTTTGTACTGGACACACTTTTCTAACTGACTGACCAGTAGGGGGTCACACACCACATATGGTGTTATATAAACATCACTACTTTATAGATATCTAAGCCAATTAACAAAGTGAGAACGCTATTACTTACTGATGTACTTACATATGAACAGCTAACAGGTGGCCAAAGAAAATCGATAAATTAACAAAATTAATTTTTAATAAAAAAAAAAAAAATACATATAATTATCTTTCTTTAATTTTTCAAAAATATTTATATCAAACACATGTACACTCAAAATTCTTAAACCTAAATTATATTAATTAAAGACGTGCATGATTTCATAATTGTATCAAATGACAATGCTACAAATTCAATCCTAACTGATTATAATATATATCAGATTCTATAATTCGATTATGCTTACATGCATATCTATAATAATAGGCATGTGCCGATCGCTAATATGCACTGACATCTATGACAGGTGGACCGATCCCACACTACTATATGTTTAACCCTTTCCCTCATAGAGGATACCATGAAAAGACCCATGCGAACAGCATAAAACCAGATCAGCCTGCGAGTGATCAGGTTTTATGCTGTTCGCTGCTCCTCAGTGGTCTGGAAATGAGGATTTTGTAATTAAATTTGGTAAGGTTTGAGTTTGGCTTTCTGCAGATCAGGCTTTATGTGGTACCTACTGAGTGCGTCAAAATGAGTCTATATGGGGGGAAGGGGTTAATAAGATAGCAGGTACCTGGTTTTCTTAAGACGATACCGGCTCCTCCCCCCCCCCCCCCTCTGGGGCTGGTGCTTTCCCTGATTTCATTTTAGAGGAAGGAGTTTGATTATGATTACTTTATCTTCTCCTTATACCCCACTGTTTTCCAGGACACTCTCTTTTCTTCTGGTTTAGCTGTTTTCTAAGAGCATTACTAACTTTACCCTGCTTCCTCCCCACATGTTTATGGCTGCTGGAGGAAGCCAAATTGTAAGCACTTCTCAAGCGCCAGTAATAAACTAATGCAAAGTCTTTTACAAACATACTATTTGCGCTTGCTTCGAGACTTCACCTTTTACATATTATATTAAAGAACATGTAAAAGGGTGACCAATCGACAAAAAAAAAAAAAAAAAAAAAAAAAAAAAGCTGTTAAGAATTTGGTTACGAATTAACTGCAGCCCGTGTCATTGCTTGGATGGTTGCCGTTCTTGCTATCGACCAATTTTATTTAAAATTGATTTGGACAGGCACATGTTCATTCGATAGTCCTACATGAGAAATATGTACTGACATGATGACATTAAAAGGGAAATATCAGATTAGACTATATACTTACGTTCGCACTCTTATGATCTTTGTTGATATAGTGTGTATCAGCCTCAGCTAAGAAGAGTATCTAAGGGGGATATATCTTAAACAAGTTTTACGAGTAATGTCCCTTGAATCATACAATTTGCCTCTTTATGAACTCGAAAATTGATGATGTCCTGGCTTAGAATTTTATATCCTTCAGTGGATTGCTTCTGCTTAAGTGGATGGACATATACATTATGCAGTTGACCTTGTGACCTTGACCTTGTCCTACTTTTAATGAAAAAAAGGCATCTAAACAGGTTAACTTTTGGTTAATCTGCTATAAGCATAACTTAGAAGATGCGCTTCAATGGATTGCCTCAGAATATGGTTGCTTTTATCTTCATTATGCAGTTGACTTCGACATTAACCTTTCACCCACTTTTGATAAAAATAAAATAAAAAAAGAAAAAAAAAAGAAAGAAAAACATCCATAATGCCACCGACAGTAACCTCTACTGAGATCCGTCTTGTTATTTTTTTCGTATTGGCCTCCGCTGGATCTCTACTCAGGCCTTATAAAAAAGCTTCGGGAAATTTACACCGATACCCCTACCTCGTTTCGGCCGTTCAAATCGATTGTATTAGGATGCACACCCAAAAATCCACGCATGTCTAGAAAGAAGACATATTTTTCTTTCCATTTCATTCAACATCATTGTCTTTTCATTCATTGTTAATATTGTTTAAAATGATTCGCAAAAATAAAATAATAAACTCATTTCAATTGATAAGATACACTCATTTGTTCAAAATATTTTGACAATTTGCCGCGTGATTTTGAATGACTTTGATTACTTGCCAATCTTTATTATTACAGGTACTTGACTACTTGCCAATCTTTATTATTACAGGTATTTGATTACTTGCCAATCTTTATTATTACAGGTATTTGACTAATTGCCAGTCTTTATTATTACAGGTATTTGATTACTTGCCAATCTTTATTATTACAGGTATTTGACTCATTTTCATCACCATATATCTATATTTTGTCTATTTTAAGTTACAACAAATTATGTAAAATTGTTTTAAAATGACTTTGTCAAATATGTTAGCCTCTGAAAAAAAAGAGAGTTTATTATAATAATTACTACTGCATTTGTTATTGTTGCTGCTGCTGCCCCTGTTACCACTATCGTTTCAGTGGTAGTACTAACAAATTTTATGAAATATGTTTTCGTACCACTCAAAAATGACAAAACCTTCACCGAAAGATGACCTGACGTGCACGTCATGAGAAATAGGTAGTTAAGTA
>CM037778.1:72400623-72450623 GCA_021229015.1 Solen grandis
TCACTTTGAGATGAGATACATTCTATATTCAATCAAAACAAACACATTTTCTTATTATTTTATGGTAACTGCTGCTACATACCCATAAACTCGTATTTACTCTTTATAAGTAAAAAGTAATCCCGGCAAATCTATATCACCCACGCTGTGAGGTATGAATTCTATCTGATAGAACACAGTGCTTCATCATTAAGCATCATAAAAAAACAAATAAATAAACAAAACAAAAAACAAACAAAAAAAAAACGTTATTCATCTACATTCATTAAACTAAAGGATTTGACAAAAATCTGATACATTTTCATGTAATTTGATTTTAATGTTATTACATTGTTTTAATTGAAAAAAATATTTATATAATTAGGAGGAAACTTATATGACTATATTGTGGCCAATGATATTAAAATTCAACGCCAAATTTAGTTTTGATTACAAAGTAGCATTTCACAGATTGCGGAAACTTGCATGCGTAGATGTTTTGCATCATCCAATCCAATCAGAATCACTGGAAAAAAAACAACAACAAAAAACAACAACAAAAAACCAAAAAAAACAACAACAACAAAACAAACAAAACAACAACAACAACAAAACAATCAAACGGAACTTGATAACGGAGCAGACCTATAAAACTGAATAGATTGTTGACTCTTCGAGTAAATACTTAAGGTTACCTTTTGACAATGATCCCTTATACCATGTACTAATTGGATATCAGACTGATCGAACCTTGCAGAGAAAATAAATATAAAATACATTTGCCCAAAGTCACGATCTTCGTAATCAAGTGATATCAGATTCCATTCTTACCATGTACAAAGGAAAAAAACTCTGCGACTCTAACTCCAGTGCTTCGCATCGAGGCAGATTATGCTGTCTGTGATAGCTTAAAATGACGTCATATACCACGTGGTATGACCACGCTGGTCATTGATATTGCTCAATCCTACAAAGATTGTTTTAACAATTTCAAGTATAGGTATTATGGTAACTGAAAAAGTATTTTAGTTTTTTTATATGATCATCATTATTATCAATGGCATTGTAAGTTATTTTATCACTACCGTAAGTGATGTTGACGCTTACAGACGACACAGTAGTAATGGTAGTGGTACCAGAAATTGTACTTTGATCAATCCTCTGCACTACCACCTTAAGAAAATAATTTGGATTCTTTGAAATTATTTTGCTTTTTGTGATTCAAATGTTATGAATCATCATCTCTGTTCTGATTTGTTTATATTTCTCTAACGTAATATCTAACAGTAAACAGGTACATCAGGTCTGGATTTTTTTTAGTCTTCAAAAGTTAAAAGAGCTGTTTGCATTTCAAGCACTAAATACACATTCCCCATCCACTTTTTTAGCTTTTATCATTTCACCGAAATGCATATGTATTTTATTTAACTATTTATTTATTTAAAAAAAGAGATAGACGAGTCATACATGCAGATATTAACTTTAATGTCTGGTCTTGACGGTAATAAAGTTGTCGAAATATACTGCACTATAAATAGACACCCTGCAGTAGCCGGTTGTTCTTTCATACAAAATTAAAGAAGGGGACACTTAGACAGTTGGTACTCGGATACATTATACTAAGAAATATTAGTTTGCAGCATTGCATTATATTTATCTTGGGGCATGATTACAGACATCTCGCCATATCCCTTTTGTTTAGCTTATGTCATAAGTGTCGGTTCGAGTCGGCCTAGACACGTGTCTGATCCAATGTTATATGTTACTTTGTCTTGTCGACTTTTGAGGAATGCTCATAAGCACTGTTTTTGTAAATTTATCTGAACAACATTTAATGCCCACACGTGCAATGACAGATAGACAGTTTCTCTTTGATAACTTTGATCTGGTTATTGGATGAACTAACAAAACAAAAAAGAAAAAAAAAAAAAAAAAAAAAAAAAAAGGATCGTTTAATATCCAACTGGGTGAACTAAATTTTTACATGTATCAGTTTGTATAAATTTGTTTTTGGAATAATGTTGTGAAACATTAAGACGATGTTCAGATTAAAATCGTTGGATAGGAAACCGAACAACATGGCATTACCCACGTAGGCTCGTGCCATATTATACGACACAAGTGTGCTTGTGACTTTCCTGCTGACAACAGCCACTGTGATGATAAGGCATTATTAGGACTCTCAGAGTGAATCCATTGTGCACGACAACCAAAGATAACAAGCATTTTAATGTCAACAAAATGACTAATCGATTGATATCGCCATCAATCGATGGCTCAGGCAGCTGAAATAAATATGATGGTGTGTTGTTTCAGCCATGTTTGGAGTTTGCAGATTAGCGTTTGCTATTTTACAATCATTAGCTTTATATCTCCCTGTTTTATTTGGATGTCGACGTATTATTTTGTGGATGGTTCAATTTTCATCTGATTCCCGGCTCAAGCATGGTTTCCGGTTATTTTCAACATTGCCAATGAAAACACAGAATTCAAAGGCCACAAAAACCATTAATGCCATGAATATTCCGACATTTCCAATAGAATTTCATATTTCAAGGAACTATAGATGTACTTCAGTTGTCACATTTATTTTTGATATCGTTATACTGTATCGTTTAAAAGCATTTTGAAAAGGGTGAATTAATTGAAGGTCATTTTTATGTTGTTTACTTAATTTGCTTTCCTTTAACGGGCTGTCATTGTTTTTTGTTTTCATATCTTGTTTATTTCATATCTTGTTTAATTTTTTTTTCGTGTCGTAAAAACAGCTTAAAGCTATTGTTTGCGTTGTACAAACTGTAATAAAATATCTTGTATCTTGTCAGAAGAATGGATATTCTTGCTGTTAAATAAGTGATAGAGCCACTATTGAATAATGCTTTAGACGCCTATGTCACTGTAACTTATTTTTATCCTTGTTTGTAATTCTCTGTCTATTTTTACACCTGTTCAATGTGTTTCCTCGGTCCAAATCATCATGTCTCTGAAACCCGGAATACGAATAAATCTCATGCTTGCGTCGGGTTAAGATATTTATGGAGCCACCGAGGGGGTTTTAATACTTTAGTAACAAGGCACACCATGAAAACACATCCGTGTGGAGAAATTATCATCTTAATCAATCTTCGACACGCTGATTGGAAACCCGATGCTAAAGAGTATTCCGTTTTGCTGTAGTTCTAATTCCGTCACTGAGTATCGCGTACCATACACAATTCATCATTATCTCTTTTACATCTAATGCAATTTCCCGGCAACACGCCGCCGATCTCGTTTAGATGTTTCCACTTATAGATACACATATCTCCGCCAGACTACAGACAGACTGTCCGTCATCGTGTATGTAGAACCTGCTCCATTCTGACTGCACATTCGGGCATTTCTTTATTCAGATATCTGTCTTTTGGCAAATTATCTATAATTATGAACAGACATGACAATATTTCCTTAGTTTGTTTACGTATAATTATCTGATGTTTTATCTTTTGCTTTCCTGACGCTTGGAGTTTGAAAAGTATCAATATCGATGTCTTATTAAAAGGATTGTTTAGTCTAGAAAAAAGAAGTATTCTACAAGTTCGATCTATACAATTGTGTTTCCTAAGGTGAAATAATGAAAACAAACTCTTGCTAGTTCGTTTCTACGGATCCCGTCTATTAACATGCACAAACAATTGAGTTGCGCTGTCCCGATTCCTTCAACAATTTTACTGCCATAAAGTCCAGGCACCAACTAAAGCAAGACAATCAGTGAATCAGTGTAATTCATCAGTGTTTTTCTCCCCTTCCTCCCCCGTGACAACTGAACATGATTTTGACTCGTCAACATGTCTCAAAAACCCACTGGAAATATAAAATAAATCTTGACTCGATATGTTTAAATAAGGACTTGTCATGCGGAATGCTTCTGGCGAGAACAATAAAATAACGTCTCTGTGGTTCAGAAGCAGAGAGGTCATGGTCATAGAAACATGTACCTTCCCCAAAGGCTGAGTGGTTAGTTTGCATCGTAACCGAGAGGTCAATTGGTTCGATCTACACCCGAAACACATATACTTCGTTTAATCTCCCTTGTACATGGTGCTCAGCAGATAAGGGTATAGTTTCAGGACTGGCTTGCACAGTGCCAGGATAACATTACTAGGTGTGGTATTATGCCACATGCCAACTGCACGAGATGATATCTTTATTATATAGACAAGAAACCCAAATGATAGAAATAATGTCGATGAACGTTAAACCCAAGTAAGCAACCAAACATGTAAGGAGACGTACAAAGATCACGAGCGTGTTTGAGCGTGTTTGTCTGTAAGAAATAGATCAGGGTGGACATGTATTTATTATTGCTATTATCTTTTGACAATACACACAACACATTAGACAATAATGAGTGAAATATTCATAATATTGTTATAGAGTATTCAACGGTCATTGATGATCCGTCGTGTTATGAAAAGGACTTCATTGTTATCTAAAATGATAAAAAAAAAGATCTTGTCACAAAGGACAACAGTGGTCAAGGAAATATTACACACAAGAATAAATCATATTTTAACCATGTCGGATGAACTATAAAGAAAAGGAAACACTAACATATTTTCACATTATATTTAATCAAATTGTATTTGAGTGACTAAGTATTTTAGAACTATATATATGATTGTCGTTAATTCACAGTGGCTATGTTTTGAATAACCCGATCACTTTTTTTGTATATGTTAGATACTTGCCTGAGAAATATATAAAGGTGTGATACTAAAATTGTTCTAGTCCTTTCAGAAAACAGAAAGCATCTGTATGACTATCAATATACATGCTGTCACTCAATATAACTTAGCCACTAGCAACTGGATTCGAATCCCGATCTGGTCATTTGGATTTCTATGTCAAGAAGTCCTTCAGAATAGATCGGTGTTTATGTTATTAGTTGGCTCCAAAGCGAAGACAAAAGCATCGGAAAAATAAGTCGATAATTAAAACCGCGTCGATGCCAAATTTCAGATAAGTGTTCATCAATAAACATTATAATATTATCTTAATATAAAATTGATTGTCTCTTAAATACCACAAATGTTCCCGTTGATGGTGTGATCAGGAACAGGAATGTATTGAAAAAGAAAAGAAAATATTGACCAGCGTCCGATAGATGCTATTTTCATGCATAAAATGAGCAGATGATAACGGAATATGGTTTCCCAGCTGTATCAATCATTAGAAGACCAGGCTGCTTTCTCTTAACAAGATAACATGGATACAAAAGATAAAACACTCCTGTAAAATTTTCATTGAGAAAATCCGATAATTACCGCTCGTTATTAGACCTAACATTCAGAACATAAAGATAGCAAACTAGTCTCGCCAAACAAAGTACTGCAGGATCGATTTTTCTAGCACGTTGCGTTTTCCTTTAATTAGTAATCTTGATAAAACTTCCAACAGTCGTTGCAACGTATACAGATAACTACAGCCCAGTGACGGCGAAGCATACAGGTACGTTGTTTTGTCTGAAGGTTGTTACTTCGAGTCTTTGCAGGGGTCGTTGGTTTTCTGGAGGCACAAGATCCACGACAAAGTCTGAATATAATTCAAAATAAACGTTTGAGATGGAAACTAATGAAATATACTTTTCTTTACTGCGATTTTTAAAAGAAATCTTATTCCATAAATTTGATTTTTTATCAAGAACGATAACTCGGGTTTAGGCCTTGTTTCTAAATCGGTAGTACAATTTAGTGTATAAAACACTTTCAAATACGAAATGTTTCGCACTTCGTAAAAGATGACATTTCTTGATTTTAATGTCCATGTTTTATACCACTCGCACGTGCAGGCCGAAGATTTAAATCTTATTTTTGGTTTTTGTTTTCGGTATTTCTTTCAATAAAATATTGCGTGTGCAAAGCGACTAAAAAGTTTAAAGCTTTACAGTCACTTTAAGCTTGTTTCCACTTCATGCAACACTTTTTGAAATACTTCGACAGAATTTAATATGGTAGAGTTTTGTCATTATGGGTTTTCGTTAGCTTTGTTCAATGTGTTAGCGAAAAGATGTTTAAGTGGTAAAAATATTCAAGTATGCTGAAGCACCCTCTCAAATTGCCGTTTTATACATTATGGAACTCAGTAAAAATGCGTCATTTTTTCATTTCGTGAGATTCAATTTTTCCGTCAATGTACACGTTCCAATAGCAAATATCTGAAGTTACGTGGATTCTCATCAGAAATCGTATGAATGCAAGAATTCTTTGAAGTTTGCAAAGGTATGTTTTTGTTGAAATTTCCCCCATGTATTCTTCTTCGGCTATGGTTTTGTCAACTCGCATACAATCAATAAGATGATTTGTACTTGCAGGGACACGGGGTCCAATAAAATAATATACGTAAATCATATTTATGTATACCGAAGACATATATATGCTGTTGCTTGTGTAATTTATCAACATATTTATAATGTATCATTTCAAATAAAAGAATGCATTTACGTTTTTATAAATATTATATAGGTGCACCTTGACTGTTGAAAACTGACTAAATATCAAGTTTCACCATGTGCATAAAGTTAGTTCCTTATTCCTTATTCCTTTTTCGAATAAGGAATAAGGAACTGGTTCCTTATTCCTTATTCAAATGCGAATAAGGAACAGTAAAATTGGCAGAGGCATATGACTTTATTTTAGCATAAATATGATCTAAATAATATAATTAAGCATGAGAAATACTATATGAAAGGTTCCAAGTGCATAAAAACCATTTTTATGAATTAAATGCATAAGTCGAATGAAATGGTTCCTTATTCCTTATTCAAACGCGAATAAGGAACAGTAAAATTGGCAGATGCATATGACTTTATTTTAGCATAAATATGATCTAAATAATATAATTAAGCATGAGAAATACAATATGAAAGGTTCCAAGTGCATAAAAACCATTTTTATGAAATTAAATGCATAAGTCGAATAAGGAATAAGGAATGGTTCCTTATTCCTTATTCAAACGCGAATAAGGAACAGTAAAATTGGCAGATGCACATGACTTTATTTTAGCATAAATGTTATCTAAAGCATGTAATTAAGCATGAGAAATACAATATAAGAGGTTCCAAGTGCTTGTAAACCATTTTTATGAAAAAAATGCATACCTCGAATAAGGAATAAGGAACTGGTTCCTTATTCCTTATTCAAACGCGAATAAGGAACAGTAAAATTGGCAGATGCACATGACTGTATTTTAGCATCATTTTTAGCATCAATATGATCTAAATACTATAATTAAGCTTGAGAAATACTATATGAAAGGTTCCAAGTGCATAAAAACCATTTTTATGAAATTAAATGCATAAGTCGAATAAGGAATAAGGAACTTTCGCATTTTCTTCATAAAAATGGTTCTTATGCACTTGGAACATTTCATATAGTATTTCCCATGCTTAATTATATTATTTAGATCATATTGATGCTAAAATAAAGTCATATGCCTCTGCCAATTTTACTGTTCCTTATTCGCATTATTATTATTAGAAAAAGGAATAAGGAATAAGGAACTAACTTTATGCACATAGTTTCATCTGGTACTGACATGAGAAAAGATACTCTAATAATTAATAAATCTATTGAACTGCAACAAAGTTGTTTAACTATAAGGGTATAGCCAGACATTAGGATACAACTATACATAAGAATATAATTAGAAACAATGGTACAACCAGAAATAAGGGTAAATCTAGACACTAGTGAACAACTAGACATAAGGGTACGAGTTGACATAATAGTACAACTAAACATAAGGGTACAGCTTGACAAAATAGTACAACTAAGTTTGGTTTTTTTTGTTGGGGGGGGGGGGGGGGGGGTTAACGTCCCACCGACAGTATTTCAGTCATTTAGAGACGATGTCTACTTGAGACAGATATAGTGCTGCCACACTGCAGTATCACGCTGTCGACATGTAGCATGATACCACAGCCAGTGACATTATTCTGACACCGGGCCAACCAGTCCTGCAACTACCCTTATATGCTGAGCGCCAAGCAAGGGAGCTATAACAGTACCATTTTTTCACGATTTTGGTATGTCACGACCGGGGATCACTAGACATAAGGGTACAACCAGACAATAGGTGGCAACTGAAAGTAAGGGTACAGCTTGATAAAAAGGTACAACTAGACACTAGGGTACAACTTGACATTATGGTGCAACTAGACACTAGGGTGCAACTAGACACTATGGTTCAACTAGATAATATGGTGCAACTAGACACTAGGGTGCAACTAGCATCTAGACACTAGGGTGCAACTAGATATTAGGGTGCAAATAGACACTATGGTTCAACTAGATACTATGGTTCAACCTAGACACTATGGTGCAACTAGACAGTAGGGTTCAACTAGACGCTAAACATACTGTGGTGATTTGTGTTGCTCAGTGCCATACTATCTACATTGCTATATGCCATCATGTCCTTTAAGGGTATTTGATCTTTTATGGTTTCACTAGAAGTTCTGGAACTTCTGGTAAAAGTTGACCCATTATTCTTTTAAGCAAAAATTGAATTGAATTTTGTATTCTTTTAAGATTTTTTCCGAGTCATTTGGTATTTTTGACAATTTTAAAGATACTAGAAAGACGGGCTAAATGTTAAACGCACAGAATGCTGATCTACATTAAACAGTCAATAGTTGTCACCCAAATCTAAGTTGGCGAATATCTCTAACCAGGTTTCACTAGTTTGTCCTGTAACTAAGATGTATTGCTTCAGTCAAGAACACCCGTCCTCATGCATTAAATTATCTAACTGAATAAGCTGAACGATATTTATATACACTGAAGGGAAAACAAAACTAATTTTAATTTTATTTCAGTAGCCATATTTACCACCTGACGTTCTCTTTGTTTCGGTTCTTGCTTTTAGTTCTGTGACCCTAGAACTGATTTGATTGTCCGCACGTGTCACGAAAATGTGCGTATCATCTACTTTGAAAACAATTGTATGTAGGTCAAATAGGAAATATATGTGAACGGGACAAACTTTCCACTTTTTATACATAAATCTATTCATTTTTTTTATTGTTCAATGATTTGGCGTTTTTTTAAAAAAAATTTTAAATCACCTATTATCTACATGTCAAGATTAAATCCAAATTGAAAATAATGACGTTTTTTCTAGCTGAAATACTCAGGCATGGTTTAAGGTTATGAGTTTAGGAGAAAATGGACAACATGTAAAAACAGCATAACGATGCGTTATCAGATCAGTCAAAAAACATGCTGAATGGTTGTTGTTTTTTTTTCATTGCAATTTTTGCTAATGTATTTTGAATTTGATTTTTGTGTCATTTACAGATTCTTTTGAAAAAAAAAGAAAACTTTGAGACCCCAAAGTGAATATGCGAAAATTACTTAATATTTAAGGGTACTGAAATTAGGACAAACCATGTTATGATCAGCCCTACGGTTTGTTTCAAGGATTTCACCTTTTTCTTATTTCTTGATAAGCATAATCATTATAATCATAAAATGAATAAGGTTTAACCTACACTATGTTTTTCGCCATTTTTTCAATATGCAACTATAAAACTTAAATTCAGGACACTATTTTTTCTTTTATTGATTTCAGTTTTCAATGATGATTTGCGGTCAAGCACATAAATTGATCTTTTTTCCTTTCAGAAAAAAACCAACAACAACAAAAAACAGTTATTTACCCCTAATCAGATCAAATTTATTCACAATATGAGCAATGGAATTATTCAGCTTAACGCCATAAAAAGTATAGAATATTTATTATTCTCACTTCAGAACAACACTTAACTGAGTCTAGTAGGGAGTTTTGTTCTCTTAATCTTAATGTGGAATCATTTACCTATACCGTTAATCATTTGATATACTGTGTCTCATGATATCTGTTTCTCTAACGAAACAGATATATGTCTACATTATTAGTCCATTGTGTATGCCTTAATGTAAAACAAAATTATTGATATGTATACCGACTCCTTTTTGACAATGATTGTGAAATATACATTTGAAATCTAAATTACATATATCCTGTATTTACATATCAAACATTAAATTCAAACAAGACGTATTGTTCTCGAATGTTCCTGCCAATGCTTGTAATTGTTTTTATTGTCTCCCCCAAGAATCCCAATTTCAAGAATTTTGTTTCTTTGTTTTGACAGATTATCTTATTCGTCAACTTTAAGAGGAAGTATTTGCTATAATAAGTCCATTTACATATCAGTTGTCTGATATACTACATCTGTATTATCAGATCATTTGATGTAATACTGGCGAAGTATCCTTTTAAACTGTTTATCTGATGCATCTGAACTCAGATAAAATAAATTGTTTAAATGGATAAGGATATAACTAAGCTAATGTTACAGTTATTTTCTAGAACAATGTTTCAAATCAGACAAAGTTTGAGTTAGATAAAACGAGTGCTGTTCCACTTTTATTTGAACAGCGCAAAAATATGAATAGGAAGATGCAAAACCTATTGTTACTGACATAAATGATCAGCATGTAAATCCGTCTGCAATGTTTAAGTCATGATTTTAATGTCTTATTCATAGATTTCTGATCTAACTTCGCCAACGCTCTGAGATGCGATTTTAAGGTCCATTAAAGTGTTAATGTTTCGATTTTGAAGCCGACCTTTCAAGAAGTTACAGAAGTCCATCGGTGTAGCATTGGAAGTCTTCGGTAACAAATCTTCAGGCTTTATAAGCTTTACTTTTTTTTCTCAAGATCTAATGGCTTCTCTGCATGTGTGACTGGATGTGTTGTTCTGGTGGAACACCATACCCTTGGATCCGTCGGGGAGCATTACACAGCAAAGGTTTCAGAACAAAGTAAACATTATAACGAAATGACTTTTGTCCTTTTGTCGATGATTCGAATTTCGGTTTGAAACCCAGCCCATTCCATAAAACCACAGACAAATGCATCACACTTAATTTTTTCACTTCCTCAAGTAACAAACGCGTCCACGTCTATAGCTTCCGCCTAAATAAAACCTTGTTTGGTCAGATGTTAAAAGAATTCTCCCATCTACATGTACTAGGTATTATGCCACTATGTATTAGCTTCTAATATCTGGTTGATGTTAAAATTTATAATACCTTGAAAACGCCAAATGTAGATGTTATTTCCTTTTGGGTCGGTAAGATAATTTTTTATCATACGTGCGACTTTTCAAATGACGTCAAGTGTGCTACATTACGACGGTTTGCAAACTTGGTCTGCGGCGATGAAGAAGACGACGAATTGCGTTGAAACGGATATTAAAGCGCATTTTGGATATAGATCTTAGAAACATTAGTTCAAGTTCAAGTTCAAGTTCAAGTATTTATTCATAATTATATGGCCTCTGGCCCAAAATACAATATACAAATATCGAGACAATATAACAACTATGTTGTGTCCCTATGCTCATTCACTCTCAAGAAATCACACGTTCACACTCATTCAGCAAATGATATATATAAGTACAAAGTTTGAATAATATTGATTGATCATTGGTTTGGAGCAAATTATATAGGTTAACTTCAGAACTTCTACCGTAATACCAATTAAACAAATATTGGTTGCGTACATCTTCATATTTAGGACAATTGAAAAACACATGGTATTCGTTTTCAATAACATTATTATTAAAATTTATTTGACAATATATGCAAATTCTATCATGACGTTCTAAACCTCTATGTCGTCCTGTTTCTATGTGAAGTTTATGAGATGAGCACCTAAATTTTGCAAATGCTTTTCGTAATTTATAAGAAATGTCTAAACAAATATATTTTCAGGAGAAAGCAGAGATTTGAAACATTTATAGAAATCACAACGACTCGACTCAGTAACTGTACTATGCCAATCCTGTTTACTACAATCAATCACTCTCTGTCTAAAGTTAAATATAAATAAGTTTATGTTTCCAACATCTTGAGAAATCCAAACAAAACCAAAACCATACTTGAAAAGAAGATGTTTTACATTTGAAGCCCAAGTTTTCCTATCATTATCATCCAAGTTTTTTAGCATCTTATAACATTGTTTAGGATAGCGTTTCTGTTCCATATGTAAAAGTGTGCACCAATATTTAACACAATTTGTATAATACGTTACATATAAAGGCATTCTCCCACATTCTCCAAGTGCGATACAATTATTTACAGAAGCATTTACACCCAAGAATCTTTTACAATATTCAATTTGAATTGATTCTAATATTTCTGAATATTCATATCCCCAAATATGCGATGCATAACAAAGTATTGGTTTTACAATGGAATCAAATAATTTGAAGGCTTCATAATGCGAAAAATACCCAAAAGACTTCTGATATTGATATATACTAAAAATAGCCTTTTTCGCTTGAGATGCAAGCTTTGTTTTTGCAGCAGTCCATGTCAAAGTTCGTGCGAAAATCAATCCTAAATATTTATAAATTGATGTGACTTTTACCCTAACATTATTGTAAGTCCATTTTTCATATTGTCTAAGTCCCCCTCCATTACGGAAAACAATAATTTCGGTCTTGTCTAAATTGACTTCCATACCCGTGGTATCGCAAAATAACTTGATGACATTAAGTTGTTGTTGTAGTTTAAGTACAGTTTCAGCACAATTTGCTACGTCATCAGCAAACATTAAACAGTGAATATCTTGTATATCATTACTAATAAATATTCCCGACCCACATTTTTCTTTAATCAGTATGCTTAAATCATTGATAAAAAGAGAAAAAAGTGTCGCACTACATATGTCTCCTTGTCTTGTTCCAATATTACATTCAAAGAAATCTGTTAACCCGTTACCAGTTCTAACACATGAGTATAAATTAGAGTACATACAATTTAACATTCTATAAAATTTCCCGTTTATTCCTCGGTTCGATAAACTTCTAAATAAAGCTCTGTGATTCACCTTATCAAACGCTTTACGAAAGTCAACATATAAACAATAAAATCGTCCACCGGGGCGTGAGAGGTATTTTTGCACCATAGCTTGAAGCGTGAATATATTATCTAATGTTGAGTAACCAGCACGAAATCCCGCCTGTGACTCATCAAGTATATTATTTTCTTCAATCCATGAAGTCAATCTATTATTTATAATATTGGAAAATATCTTGTACATGGTGTTTATTAATGATATACCCCTATAATTTCCTGGGTTATTTTTTGAACCTGATTTATGAATTGGACATATAATACTTTTACCCCAAGATAGTGGGAACTGTCCTTTATCAAATATAGAATTAAACAAGATTACTAGTACCGGTACAATATCACTAATAGTATTTTTATAGAATTCTTCTCCTATCCCATCTATGCCTGGTGATTTGTTAATTCTAAGCTTATGAATACTAGAATTAATTTCGGCCTCTGTAATGCGATTGTTGAGAACGGAATTTTGCCTATTAAGAACATACTCTGTATTATTACTTGTCTCGTGTATGTCATTCGCATTTTCACTGTAGAGTAAACTCCTGAAGTGAGTTTGCCATTCTACTGAAGAAATATTATTTTCATCCTCATGTTCTTTCTCTCCTTTTAATAATTTCCAAAACATCTTTGGGTTTTTTCTATTATCTACCAGTTTAATTCTTTGATTTTTTAAATATACGGATTTTTTATATCGGCACATATTTTTAAAAATACTACGTTTTTCTTTGTACGACTGTAAGTCATCCTGTAGATTTGTAAATCGAAACTTCCTTAGGGCTACATACTTATCATGCTTTGCTTGAGAACACTCGTCGTCCCACCACGGTGGTTGTGTACTCACGCTCGATCTTTTAACCTGCATGTGCCGCGCGGATTTGTGATATATACTCGTAATTGCGTCGATTGTTTTGTTGATATTTGACTTGGCTGATGTAACTAGGGCTTCCTTAGCACTATGAAAAAGTTGTCTGAAATTGTATAGAAAAGACTCGCGTTTCCCATCTGTCCATGTTTAAATTTTTTTTTTTCCAAGTGTACAGATTCTTTTTAAAAAAAATTAAACAAATCTAAAAATTATAGTCAACAGTACTCATACCATTATTAGCAATACAAGTAATGTTACCATCTACATCGTCAAATAATCTGCCATTCATTATATGAATTAAAAAAGTCGATTAATGTTTTACCATATGTATTGTGTCTTAACATATCCTTATTTGACCTCGGTATATCAAAATAGTCATTATCATAATCATTATCTCCAAATATATAGCTTAAATCATCATCTGGGATAAAATCATAAAAATCTTTTGTACGTGCATTCAAATCTCCAGCTATAAAATAATAACAATTCGGATATTCAGTGTATAAGTGATCAAAATTACTTTCAAGTATCTTAATACCATTTTTCTCATCCAGATCATTATATATGGCTGACCCTTCAGGTGAAACATATGTAAAATAACAAATTATATCCTTCATGTTATTAAATAGAGAACCTTTAAATAGTAATACCACACAGTTTTCAAGATTACAAAATATTTGTTTAACGTAATTGTGATCAATAAGAAAGTCCTTCACAAAAACACTCACACCGCCATTATTCCGTACACTGTTTCGTCCCATCTCTCTAACATGGTCAAAATGAATATAACCATTTAAAAATTTGTCAAATTCGTGACTAATTTTGCTCCAAGTTTCACACAGACATATTATATCAAACTGTTTAAAATACGCTTTAATGTTACTGCATTTTTCATATTTCTGTAAACCCTCAATGTTCCAGGTAAGTATGTTTAACCTAAATTTATCTGTCACAATAGAATCATGAGTAATGTCTGGGCCTCGGCCCTCATCCTATCTCCCCTCTGGAGCCCCGGCAGAAGCACCGTTGGAGACTGTCGCTGCATATGAAGAAAGGACGTTAAAAAATTGTTTTAAACGAACACTTGGTTTTTGACTACCGATATCCAAAACAACGGAGGCAAATTGAATTTTAGCAATTTTACGAAACTTTCGAAAGATTTTGTAGATGATTACATTACCAGAAAAATACTTTATAATTTAGAGTTCATGAAGCGACATCTAGCGAAACCTAGCGCTTCGCCTATTGAACACAGGGCTGATGGACGCGAATTGACCGTTGCTCCGTGCCTCGAGCATTTTTCTCCCAAGTTCTCGCCTGTGTTTCTTAACACGTTCCGTGTAGTCCTGTTGTACTGAATACGGCGACTCTTTTGTCAATTTACTGTTTGCGGCTCTCAACGTGTTTTGGCAATCTTTATAATGAGAGAATTTAACGATGATAGTGCATTTTTGCTGGTCCTTCGATTTCAGTCTATGAGCTCGCTCAATCCCGATATCATGCGCGTTCTCCATTTGTAACTCTCGAGCCATAAAATCACGCACTTTATTTTCACATGTATCCCAATTCTCATCCTGTGTTCCACTTATGCCATTTATTCTCAAATTATTCCTTCTTGAGTGCCCCTCTAGTTTATCTATTTGCTCTTTTAATGAATTGACCTCCGATTTAAGTTCATTGTTTGACTGCTTAAGATCTTCATTATCCTGCTTTAATTCTTTTATTGTGTCATTTATTGAATCAATTTTCATGTTCATAGACGATAGATCTCGCATTACACATTCATTTTGATTAGCAAGTTCTTGTTTCATTGTTCGTAAAAAAGAGAACATTTCATCTTGAGTATTTGAGTCAAACCTGTTTTGATCACTGCTGCTAGTGGACTTTCGTCTATCTTGCTGATCAGGAAGACAGCTGGGCAGAGTTGTTTGTCTAGTAGTACGGTTAGCGGCCTGGTTACGTGGGGGTCCGGGGTTACTCTCAATGTCACCACAGAGCGCCAATAACGAACACAACACGAAAACACGAAGGATAAGAGAAATACTCCGTTTATGCACACATAATGTTTTCACTCTGAAAGTCCGCTTTATTGGCTGCACATTACAACCGATTCTTGCTCTCCATAAACAGATACCAATACCCATTTTGCGAATATATATTGTATTTATCTCACACAATCAAAAACACGTCCGCCATCTTTCAAGGGACACAACCATAACGATATAGATCTTAGAAACATTAAATGTATAATACAGTAGATCTTAACCCTTTCCCTCATAGAGGAAACCATGAAAAGACCTATGCGAACAGCATAAAACCAGATCAGCCTGCGAGTAACTCGCAGGCTGATCAGGTTTTATGCTGTTCGCTGTTCCTCAGTGGTCTGGAAATGAGGATTTTGTAATTAAATTTGGTAAGGTTTAACTGTGGTTTTCTGCAGATCAGGCTTTATGTGATATCTACTGAGTGCGTCAAAATGAGTATATGAGGGAAAGGGTTAATGTATTTTGAACAGCTCTGTATAAGGACTATAACCTTACTTTATCACACTACGCATAATCTTGTAAAGCTATCCAAAACTACATGTATAGATGAATTTGTGTTTTACATGAGACCATAAAATGCAAACTTCCAAAGAAAATAAGTGGGGCTCCTCTCGTAGAATATACGAAAGCGTTAATGTTCATCACTATTATAAGTATAAGTATTTAGATTTATAGCGTGTTATTATATCTTACGCGCTCATGGGCCAGTCAAGTACAAAAGAAATGGACGGATTAAGTCAATGATCAAATAATTATTACCATAGAACATTCCATTAGTATGAATTTAACCTTCAAACCTAGTTTTGAATTTTTCACTATTGACCTTTTTAGTCTATGTTATGGTTTTTTTTGTTGTTGTTTTTTAAAAAAATGAAAATAATAAGCTCCTTTTCTACTTTCTTTATTAAGTCATATTTCTGTAAAATCTATATTCATGTTCGGATAACTACTCGGGTATACAACTAATATATATTGAGTTCATACAACAAAGCCCTTGACTGTTTTTCATGCATAACCCCGCCTCTATTTTTAAATAATTGCAAGACAATATCCATATGTGACCTCGTGACAAGATTGACCGCCATATTCTTTACTGTCTACTATTAAGCCAGGTTTGACAATACGTAGTTGGTTTGATTCATGATCACGACCATAAAATATTTCTATGATTCGATAGCATTGCGCTTTGTGTATTATTTCAAACCACGACGACGGGTAGTGTTACTGTGTATGGCATCATGTAAATTGCTTGTAGAAAGATAATGAAGCTGATAACCATATATACTATAGAACTGAACAAAGTCTCGATAAAATAAAGCATTGTTAACCCTTTCCCTCATATAGACTCATTTTGGCGCACTCAGTAGGTACCACATAAAGCCTGATCTGCAGAAAACCACAGTTAAGCCTTACCAAATTTAATTACAAAATCCTCATTTCCAGACCACTGAGGAGCAGCGAACAGCATAAAAGCTGATCAGCCTGCGAGTTACTCGCAGTCTGATCTGGTTTTATGCTTTTCGCATAGGTCTTTTCATGGTGTCCTCTATGAGGGAAAGGGTTAATCTTTACATACGTTCATCTGTCATGATTATATTCAATCTGATATAATAATGCCCACTTTCTAGTTGTAGTTGTGTCGGGAAGTATACAAGAAGAGGAGAGTAGACGAGGCCGTGTGGAAGGAACATTAAAGGTATTAAAAATAAGCTAAACAGTCTTGTTATTTCCCACGATGCATATCGTTACAGCGTGTTCCAGGAGGAAATAATGATTGAAAACAATGCAATGATGCATATGTCTATAGAATATGATCTAGCGATAGTAACAACACAACAGTCCGACTGCGGATCCGACGGTGGTGGGTTCAAACCCCGTTGGGGCAAGGTTTTTTCATAAGTACTTTTTCAACCCTGGAGCCATCCATAGATATGAATATAAGTTGTAAGAAATTGTTTCCAGGTCGACTTATAATATATTAGTTTAGACTACCACTAAAATTTTCTGAAGTTATAAAGTTTCCAACGACCCTATCCTTCTGAATGTATTTGACCACGTAAAGATGAAAGAACACCGATATTTCTGATGATTAAATCTTTATTTATGACACATTGTCAATTAACAGAGTTGTTTGCGTTGGGGTCAGTCAGGTAGAGTTTCAAGCTAAATCAAGACAACACCAGTCCTATATCAAGATAGAGATCAATGTAAAGTGACTGGTTAAAAGTTTGGGTAACTTTGTGGTTTTGTATTGTACCATAACGTACGAATACGGTATTGTGATGAAATTGATAAATACTATGTTTGAAAAATAAACTTTAAGTCGTAAAAATAACATTTATGTAAATGTACAAATGTGGTAACTAACTGAAGGGTTAAAACAGCGAAAAATGCCATCATATTGTAGAGTGTATGTATCACTATAAAACATATGAAGTGATTATTTGGTGTACAATATAGGTAACTGTTATCTTTGAAATTAAATAGTGGCGAACAAATTCCATTTTTGGCTTGATTTCCCGCCATATTAAATTTTTCCAAGAATCCAGCAACTTTTGCAGTGAAATTCGGCGATAATGTCTGATAAATCGCGTAAATAAATGAAGCAGACATAGACAAATCACCAATGGGGATAAAATTCAGGGGCGTCTGGAAAAATATCAAAACTGTATTCTATACAGACAAATTATTATCTGTCGGCTTTCTAAAGCTTCCATAAATCCAATTGTCTCTTCGCTGTCAATCAGGCTTTTTTTTTGCTGTTCGGTGTTTATGCCCAAATTAAACACAACTATTCAATTATAAAAGACAAAAGAACTATATAAACTGACTGGTACGATGAAAGTACAATGTTTATTGAAATAATTGAAAATTAGGCGTAAAATATTTCTAAAACTCGCTTTTTTCATTACATTTCAGTATTTTATTAAATGAATAGGCAAAGCAATCAAGCCGCTCAAAATGTTTATATCATTCTCATATAATGAAAGAAAAATGTTTTTTTTTTTATGTTTTCTCTTTCAATTTGCGAACAAGTGTTATTATATTCTTTCAATTGATCCTTCTTTAATTATGTCATCTTAAAGTTTAATAAAGTGAATATTCTAACGAATGTTCATCAATGTAAATCACCGCTGTATGAAAGATGCCCGCCTCATTCTTCCCACTTTACTCCATTCTTGATATAGATATCCGGCACTCTGACATTTACAAATGTCCTGACGAAGGTGCTGTTATTGACCTGCCTAATGTAAGATGTCTACGGTTTCTTCGTTCCCTAAAATTGACGCCATTAACGATTTCAGAACCTATAATTTCTGGACGTAAATAACTATAATGTTTGTAATTTAAGACTTTAATTGCCTATGGCTTTTCATTTGATTTCATATCAATAAAGCGTGACGTAAGTAGAACCCATGGCCTACTGTAACAGTGCACCAAATTGCAGCTAAATAATGTCAAATTATATTTGCATTAGTTCCTTTTTTCTTTGTCCAGTTGATAGATTGTTATAAACAATGTTGTACTGAAAACGTTTCGAAACTGTCCATGACATTAACTTTATGTGTTTTTTTTTTTTTTTTTTTTTTTTTTTTTCATCTGCTCTCCTAAATAATGTCTACGCACGTTTTATATTATATACAAACCAAAAGGGCTGAAGAGAAAGGCTGATATTTAAAGATCCTCCTCTAACACACGGATCAATATTCCAAAGCGTCGTTCCATAATATGATTCAAGTCATCAAAAGCTTTTAAACAATATGATAATGATAACGAAAGGCATTCCAAATATCGAATATTGCTTTCAAAGTAATGGATACTGCATGTTACTTGGCCATTAAAACGGCATCTTTTTGACACATTTGCGAACGAGTTATGTATACCTTTTGAAAATCGACTACAGTTTGACTTTAGTTTCTAATCATTAATTATGCCTATCCCCCTTCTCTGTAAATGTCCCTCTGTTATTTCTGGTACCGGGAAAAGTGAAAAGTTATTTTTTTCACTGATATCGTGCTTAAAATTATTTAAGTTACTTATGTACATTAGCAAGATATTGACCAACAGGAAAAAAATATGATAATGAAATTCTGCATAAAAATAACATAATTTGTACTTTGAAAGGGTTATCTGTGTTAAGTTCCATTGTTCAAACTCTCAATAACATATACATGCTAATGTTAGCTGCACCAGCTGTGAGAACCTCAAGAAAGAGTCATTCATTTGGGTCTCTTTTTCAGTTGATGATTAACGATAACTCCTCTGGATCACGTGGTTACAAACGAAGGGACTTTGATTCATTCCAGAATGCGAAATCCTCCCGGTACGCCAGTCCCCCGAAGGTTTGACGGATGTGATCAGTCAGAAAGGCTATGGTGTTCTTTATGTGCCATGATAGAAGATAACCGCCATAAAGCACATTGACCTGAATTAAAACACTGTACGGTATTGCATATATTTTAACATTTGAAATAAATATTACAAACTGAAAAAGGCCATAGGCCGAAACATAGGTGTTTAGTAAACATCACAATTTGACTTTTTTTAAAGAAAGAGAATTTGTATGTGTTGAGTTCAACAGTCAGTAGTGTTGTGTAATTGTCCAAATAACTGTATTTCTAGTTTGTTCAAGTAATATATCGCATAATTTCTAATGCATAATGCTGTGGTCAGCTATAAATGAGCGTTCAAGTATTGATGTGAATTCAATTCAAAGACCTAATATTCTAACAAAGATCAACAACTCTGATATAGGTAAAGAGGAAGTCAAGAGAAGAAGCTCCCGTTAACTTACGCGTACGATCGTGTGATAACGGGATATCGTAAAAAGTGTAATATTACTCATATCAATTATAAATATACTGAATGTTCTCTTCAAGTTTATGTCGATTAAACCAAGTAACCAAGTATGTATGTCTCTCATTTGAGCGCAGATTTTTTTTAACATGTGATACTGTAAAGCGTTTGTCTCTTAAGAGTTAAGATGTTAAGTGTCTCGTCACAAAAAAAAACAACAACGCTATTTTCGAACAGTTTCATATCTCTGTTGAATAGGTCTTTCTATCATATGTTTTTTTTATTGCGGTCTACTCTCAGACTATGGCAGGACACCCCCAAATAGTGATAATCATACGCACTGAGACTCCCTGTGGAATCAACTAGGTTGATTAGCTCGTTTCATTTTTTCTAGACTAAACAGATCAAAATGAAGCTGTCGATATTTTTGGCATATATAAACAGATTTTAATAACCACTGGGAAATCGAGTAAAATCTTTCGGCATAGTCTTATTCTAAAGGGATGATACAGAAATGTCTTCAGGTTCTGTTCAATTCTAATATGTCATAAGTGATACGTTGGGTTATACGCTGTCTTATAATTGGTTTAGAGTAGTTCCCCTTCGTGAATAACGTGAAACGCTGTACACGACGTTTAGGGTCTAATTACGTCTAAACTGATCCAGATGATACCAGCATCACTGTCACCGAATAAAACCTATATCGACTCACAGATTGCGGACATCCACACTGATTATATATTTCATCAGAAAGGAAGTAAAATCTGAATTTGGAAGGAATATGCATGTAGTTTGTTACTTGTTCGTGAAAGACGTTGGATTATCAAACTTGTCTTTTAACAGGCAGTCAAGATATGACGGAAAATGAAAGCTTAGTCCAGATAGCAGTTAAAATATATAAAAAAAATCCGTTTCTCGAAAAGTACCGATGGATTAATACAGTTAACAAATGTTTAAGGGTTACAAGACAGTGTCTCATGTTCATGTAATCTTAGTGATCTACATTAGTATTCATTCTAAAATGAAATGTCATTTGATATACATGTATGTATTTTCAGAGATGAATTGCAATATATATATAGAGAGAGAGAGATAGAGAGAGAGAGAGAGAGAATTTGGACCCAGTATGTTTGTTAGTTTCTTGTTCATATATTGCATACTAATACCCCCCTATATCGCAAAAAAGGCAGACGATTCCAATGTTTCGCTTTTTTTTAACAGCATGTTAAATAGGATTTACAACGTATTTTGTTTTGATATCAAAATGACGTATTGCTCTTGTCTCTGCACTGCAATGGTGACGTTGCAATACGTAAAAAATGATCACTGAATGGACATGTGTGCTTGGAGGAGAAAAAAAATCAAAGCAGAAACAGTTCTGTTTTGCGACCAAACTTCTTAAAAGAGATGATCCAATTACACCTCTGCGTTTCCCTTTTTATTATCAGCTGGTCAATTTGTCTCCCACAGATCGACGCAATGTCTTGGAAGAGAAATAAACCTGATATTCCCGCGCCGACGTGGCATTTTTATAGCAGACTCTACTGCTTCGAAACAAATTATTCGTGGAAAAAAAATCGAGAATTTAAATGAACATCGAGAAAAAGTGTAATGGATACACTGCATTAAATTTGAGGCTCTTTACTTTATTGCGGTCTTTTGCACTATCAGCCACGACTTCTTTTCAATGCATGTGTATTCCTGATGTCTTTATTTTTTTTGTAATTAATTTCATTTCATTTGCAAATACATGAATAACGTTCTGGAGATTCTTTGAGAACGGATCTTAATGCTTTGGGTTTGAACCCTGCTCTCAGGTAAGAGCCTGCAAGTCAGTAAGTATTCCGGAAACTTACACATTTACGGTCGGGATTAGTAAACTTGAAATAACCCCTTAATCGACATAGATTTTATAAATGTAAGTGGGAATATAGTATATAACTGTATTTCTTCTGGTTTGTGGTTTCTTACAAAACCGTCAATCATATATTTTTATGTATCCATAAAACATATTCTAAAATCAGGGTGTCTGGTTCGAGATTTAGAATATCATCGAAGTTTGGCTGAAAACATTTTTTATGCAACATCTTATAAATAAATATAGCATTTTATTTTATTAGATGAATAGTTTATTATTTCTTTAATATTGTTCTATATTTTCGAATTGTTACTGTTAAAACCTGCAGACGCCTGTTTCCGATAGGAGTATCATATATAAGAGTATTATCTTTATTCGACTGTCTGTCTTCTTACAAGATGGTATGTGTGCATATGATGCATGCCAAAAATACATAATACATGAATCAGCTCATCATTTTAAGTACATTGATTCTTCAATGCATGAAGAGCCAAACTGAATTTGACACAAGGAAAGGGTCGTGAAGGAGGTCATAAAGATGTATTCACAAATAGTCAATTATGTCAAATATAAAAGTAAAAAATGCGAAATAATTAATATCATTTAAATCGAAAATGAATGAATAAATAAATAGATTTTAAGATATAACTTAAATGACTTTAGTTATCACGGTAACAAAACATAGTATTAAAACTTTTTTTTAAATTTTTTTCCTTAAAAAAAACACTTGCAATCAAAGGTTGAAAATAGAAATGTAACCACACGACAAAAATATATTAATATGAATGTGATACCGCAGCAATATAAAATCGACATTCATATTTAATCATAAATATAGGATCTGACATGAATTGTTATTTCATATCAAATTTTATTAAATTCATGGAAATGTTATTAAGTGAGCCTCGGTTGAGCTTGTACCTTAGCTTGTTTTCACAGGTAACATGTAAAATATAAGAAAATATGTAATGGTTATACGAAACCGGAAACAGCTGTTAAAGCATATGTCATATGATAATTATAAATATCATTACCATCTAATCAATTTGAAATGCTTGCAATCTTCTATGAATAAACAACAAGGTATATTGTAGATACGCGAGGCTGAGGAACAGAAATAACTCTTCCAATTCTGATGTATTGTAGAAAACACTTTCAGACTTGTTTCCTCAAAAACTAATCCGCCGACTAACTATTGACGTGTCTTCGACTGGGTTTTGATTTCGGAAAATGCCATCGGGAGAATATCAAGCAATCTACAGGAACTTTGTACGTCTAGACGCTAGACGAATAATTCTTCTTTTATTGTTCGATAAAAGTCAGATGGACCTATTGTGTCGCTATTTGCTTTGTTGGTCCTTCATACTAATATGTATCTTTCGACATATTTTCTTCGACTGGAATTTCAATCGAAGCATGTATAAACTATCATCAGTCTAATGTTACAACCATTATTTTGTTATTTTCACGTAGTAATTAAAATTACTTTTGCTCATGAGGTAATAACATTATCTGAGAGACAAAGTAATGTGTATATGTAAGTATATGTTCAATTTAGATATTTCTAGCAATTCACGATAGATCAAAGTAAAAGTAATTATTTTTGAAACACATATCATAGATAATCGTGTTATAATACATGTACGGGTATTCATATTTCACCAGTGATAATGAGATATCATATTAAATTAACACTGAGAGTTGTCATTTGATTATTATTTCCTACATTAATTAAATATCGCCCGTGGCGCTGCTTGTATCACGAAATCTGTATAAATCTGGGGCGGGTTTTGTGTCAATATCTGATATCAATGAATGTTTATATAAAACATGACATCTCATTTTCGTTTTTCGTTGAGTTCATATAGACTCATGGATACACAGTCGCAAACATAAATCCTAGAGCTGCCTGATCAGGTACTCCTCTGGTTGCTCATTGGCGATGCGCTTTGGCGCTCGCCTCTAAACGTAATGCTCTTATTTTTCGGCGTAGCGGTCTAAATTACTTTTGACATTCTTAGAGATGATGACGCAAGACAGTCTTCATTGGTAGATATTTAACCCTTTCCCTCATATAGACTCATTTTGACGCACTAAATAGGTACCACATAAAGCTTGATCTGCAGAAAAACAACAGTTGAACCTTACCAATTTTAATTACAAAATCCTCATTTCCAGACCACTGAGGAGCAGCGAACAGCATAAAACCTGATCAGCCTGTGAGTTACTCGTAGGCTGATCTTGTTTATGCTGTTCGCATAGGTCTTTTCATGGTTTCCTCTATGAGGGAAAGGGTTAATATATACTCATGGAGACAAAAAGTTACGCAACGTTATTTGTTGAGATGGCAAGTAGATGAAGTTTTCACAAAATTTTAATGAAGAATTCTGACTCAATTACATTTACCTTGATAAATATTTATTATATATTTTAAGTTATTACATCGAAGTTTTGTCTTTGATGCACATTGAGATCGTTGTAAGTACCTGCATTATATTATAGTTTTCACTGAAACGCGGTAACGCTTTATTACAATGAAGTTTGACGTTTTTATACCGAGTTTTTATCTATGATTATTTTGATTTCCCAAGACGAAATGCTTCACAGACAATGATTCGTACATCGTAGTGTGCTGGAAGAACACGGACTTGTATTATTGTATATCTACATTCCCCATTACTTTAACCCCAATCAACGCCGCATGTCCTTTTTAATGAAATATAGTTCTTGCTGTTTCTACCATGGTCGCAGGTTGCGACTTGGATAGTAGTTGATTTTGCGGGGTATTGATTGGAGCTTATTTTGCGGACATTAAATATAAATACTACGGGTCCAAATTTGAAAAATGCGTTAGCGGAAAAGGCATTCTCAATAATGTAATTGTGGTAAAAGATAAATAACAAACACTCTGTCATTTACTTTATTTGCATTTTCGGCATTCAATCTTTCCTTTGATGACATTCAAATATTGCCTCTATAGGTCAAATTAGCCCGATTGTTGCCGACAGAATGGCCGATATATTAAATGACTGTAGGGAATTAATTCTCCTACCCCTTCACGAAGATTTCCTGAATATTTACACAAAGATTTCCGGAATCGATCGAGCTCTGTCAAGAAGTCAGATCGGCTCTCATAGTTCATGCATAATCATTAGCATTTGCAACCACATCTTTTTATAATTATGTATATTGGGCAGTTTCCGGAACATGTTAGAAACTCCCGAATCGGTGGCCGTGAAATTGATCGCGGTATCGCAGATAATCCGCAGGTAATGTAAAGAATCATGCGAGTTATTATGATAGATGATAAATTCCATGATTATAAAAAACTGAGAGTTTCAAAATATTCGAGCTAAACTGACGTATCTATAGTATTTCATCCTTAAGATAAATGTCTATGATTTTAGCTGATTGTAGCGATGTTGATAGTTACGATGATAATGTTTTTGTCGTTAATGATGGTGCTGTTACTGCTGCTGTCTAAATATTAAATTATTTTCCCGTACCTACATTCTTATTGCAATTTTGCGTTCATATTTTCAGTTACCACTTTTCATGTACATTACCGTAACTCAGATTCTACACAGTCTGCACGCCAAAGAAAAATCCATTCATATACCATTTATCTTATCGGTCACCATATTCACTAGTCATCAAATAATAAATGAGGCAAAGTATTACGGCAATTTCATTCATGAAGGTACAGTCATGGATTCATATTTTAGGATTAAACAAATACACAAAATCTTTCATCAGGGCATGTATTAAACAAGGTATCCATCTACAATGTGTTCATTATGCAATAGCAAACTGCTGAGTAAAGTCAAGCTAATATCTCTTACATCTTATTGTGTATTACGGTTATGATGATACAATGAAGAAAGAATCACGCAAACATGTAAAGATATAGTCTTGTGTATGTTGGCTGTTTTTGCCATGGCCTGTAAAAGGTTTTAGGTGTTAAAGGTAAAGTAAAAGTAACATAAAAAACCAGGGCTAAGATTTTTGGGACGAAAACTCGAAATATTTTAGGCGTAAAGATGAAAAGCAATGTTTCGACTTAACCTCAAACGCTTCGCTCTTTTGCCCCATTTATCTCACCCCAAAAATTCTACTTGTTTTTTTACCTTCGATCTTCTGCCGAGAAAACCTTTCACACAACATGGCAGAAATCAGCTTTTATACATAAGTACTGAGAGAGAGAGAGAGAGAGAGAGAGAAGTACCCAATGTTTTTCTCATATCTAACACGATGTGTACATTAATAGAAGGTAAAATAGTGAAGAATAGTATTCCGAGGTATACCGGGATAAACCAAAACCCAAACTCAAACAATAACCGCAGACGAGACCCTATCCTTATTCGTCACACGACACATATCGCATATACGTATATAAACTTAGTTATACAGACAATGAATGTCTTACCAATGGACAATTCAGCCCATTACTGTATTTGTTCCATTTTCATGATCCAATTTTTACAACAATAGATCCTGTAACTATAGCTGACAATCTTAAGCATCCATTGTCGTGTACTGTGCAATGTACGGGTATATATGTATTCCCTCGAGATGTTCATCCAATCACGTTCCAGACGGATGATTCAGGGACATTAAGGGTTTAGCATATATGGCTCCTGTTGGTGTTTAAGAGGCTGTGATAATATATTCTAAGTGCTTAACTGATTGGTTTTGTTGTATCATTTAACTGATGGTTGGAATGATATAAACTGTTGGATTGACAGTTTTCTATTGTTGTAAATAATCATTACATCTTTAATTCTATGATATATATTAAAATCATATTGGGCATATTTACAGTTTAAGATGTGATGCAACCGTCTATAGCAATTCATCGTTAAGGTAATTCATCAATTTTTAAATTATAACGGCCTTCAAATGCTTAAAATGACTAGTGCAGATGCAAGCATCCATTCAAAGACAATAAAGACTTGCATTTAGTATGAAATCCCCATGATCACTTGGCGGACCATGATCACAATTTAATAGTGGACGGATTACCTTAAATACAATGTCTTGCACAACGCCATTTGCGTCATTCGTGGTTTTAACACAATGTTCCAGCGATAGGATTCGGCACTTCACGTGACATCTCCATAACTACTATCAGTAATGGAAAATGCATGTTTTTCTGTTGTCTTCAGTGAAGTACTTTAAGTATTTTAGCACAAGGTTCTTTGATAAAAGATAATCGGGCCTTTTATAAATAGATCTTCATAATTGCTGTATGAAGAGAAAGATTCGATCCACTTTAACAGTATTTATGGAGCCAAATTCATCAGAATCTGAATATGAAGCGATTGCATTAGAATGCCATCCATTTCTTTGAGCGCCTTGTTTTCATAGTTATGTCAAGAAAAATATCAAATATGATTTAGGTTTTGACTCTGTTAAAATGTTGTTTTAATTACAATAGGGAATTATTATGCCAATTGACATTATATATTAGTTTTAGCACAACTGCATATATTTACATTTTGATCCTATTCTTGTATACATAGATAATAATATAGACCAACATATAACCAACACTGGATAACCCTTCATATGTAATCATACGTGCAGGCTTCCCCCAAGGAATGTCTTTTCATTAAGCTGAATCTTACATGTTCAGAAACAAGTGTCACCATTTTGCTTTATATTGTTTCCTATGTTTCTTTCCGCAAATCATATTTGAGAACATACTACACACTAAGACGCCATTGCATAAAGCTGTATTTGTCTGATGACTTTTGCAGTGCCCACACTTATTCACGATCAGTCGATCAGTTTAGCTACTACATTAAATTTGGTCTATCTGGGCTTTGCAGTCACTTAATGACATCGAAATAAAACCCAGACCATTTCTCGTCGGATCGACCGACGAAGTATAATTTACGTCGACCACCGGATATACAGGTCAATATATAACATCTTTCATAGCGTGTAACAGCTCTGGTGGGCAACAAAACGCCGCGCTATTATGAAAACCGAAGCTGTAATGGCCTGACGCTAGAGTGTGCCGGCTATTTTTTCTATCTCGATTCCCCTGCGATTCCAGACCCATTTACTTAATAATGAGGCAATGTGATTTAATGTCTTCATTCATAGTACACATTTAGAGATTTGTAGAGCCGTTTATTTTAAGATGGAACACAATAAACTTTAGTCGCAAACCGCTGTAGGGAACGAAGGAAAATATAATTAAAACAGATACACTGGCTTGAAAGGTATTGCAGTAATGGCTTGAAATTATATGATTGTTTTACCGCGAACCAATGATAATATAAATTAAAGTAAATCTTTGTAAAGGCTCAAGGGAATGGATCTTACTTCACGATCGTATAACAGAGCGGTGTTTGTCCCATAAATACATGATCAAATGAATGACTAAATAAACAAATGAATGTGTTTCGTTTTTTAATATTTCAATTTAAAATCTTATATATGTATCAGATGATGATATTGTGTTCGTTTAGAATTACGAAGCGCTAAATTCTTTATCGACAACTTAAGAACAGAATTAAACACATATCTACTTCAGACTTGCACAACGTACATCGTACCAACAAATACTGGAACAAATAAATTGCCACGTACATTGCACACAATAAAACATAAACAGAAGGCAAATAGGAATAATGTATAGAATAAATAACAGTTTGGTAACAATATTAAGATAGGAGGTTGGACAGCATTAACAACAGCAGTTTTAAGTATAAAATTTATGACAGCAAGAGCTTTTTTAATATACAGAGAAAGTTTAACCAGTATTTGCCCATCTTGCAAATATAACAGCTGCAAACCCGTATCAACAGATAGACGGTCAAAATGATATTTAATTGTATATTTTCTTCATACATATCAGCATAGACGGAACATAAAGTGATACTCATCTTGGATGTCGTTATTGTTTCAAATTAAACAATACCTTCTTTTTACGTAAAATTCTATTTCTAGCAATTCTTCAAGTCTCTTTTCTAAGAGCTAGAACATATATTCTGTTTCTACACAAATAAAAACGTAAATGTCTAGGTAGAATATTCAAGTAGAGTTCTTATTAAGAAAGGCTTTAATTTTAAAGACAATAAACTGCTAATTGACACGGATCTATACTATTTTTGTTTAAACGTAACCAACTATCTTAACTTGAATTCTGAAATAAACACATCTACACCAATTGCTTTAACACAATCAAATGTATAACGAGAAACCAGGGTAATTTAAAATACGTGTTAAGTATTGGTTTCCCAGTTATTATGTCCTTTGTTACAATCAAGTACAGCTCGCTCATGTACGTTAATTCTTTAACCCTTTCCATCATATAGACTCATTTTGACGCACTCAATAGGTACCACATAAAGCCTGATCTGCAGAAAACCACAGTTAAACCTTACCAAATTTAATTACAAAATCCTCATTTCCAGACCACTGAGGAACAGCGAACAGCATAAAACCAGATCAGCCTGCGAGTTACTCGCAGGCTGATCTGGTTTTATGTTGTTCGCATAGGTCTTTTCATGGTTTCCTCTATGAGGGAAAGGGTTAAGGCAGAAGAACTGAATAGTTAGTCTTGTATTTGAATAGTTCATAAAATAGTAATGGTGGAATGTTTGTCTACCTTGTTTGAGAATTTAAGTATTACTTGGCGCTAAGTATTATTGTGGAATTCGAGCCGACTTTATTAAAATGGATTTTTTATATAGTGTGAAAAAAAAGTTTTTTCAGTCTCTGCTTAATCTTTTTAACAAAACATATCACTGAGATATTTTCCTGAAGAATAAACAGAAGGTTACATAATTTCAATTCACACGAAAGGCAGCTTGAAGTAATCACGGGAATAGCTTTATCATTTTAAGTGTTTTAGGTAAATTGTTCACAAATTTAATCAATTGAAGGCTTTTCGAATGTGCAGAATATTATACATAGAAACTTAGACAGATTTTAGAACTAACATAGGAACTACTGATTATTTGTTTGTTTTACATCGTTTGATGAATCGTTTGGTTAATCAGAATAAAAAGCTATATTGTATTTTTGTTTATTTCTCAAAAGCTTTAGACTAAAGAAAGTGATATTCCTTGGTATAAAGTATTCAAACTTAGCATCAGGGGAAAACTCTTCGAAATCTATGAACGAAAATTTTATACCTTTGATCAATAATGATTTATATGAAATATTCGAAAGTCAACTTGTGTTAGACAAGGTGAAGATATCTCGCAATTTCTGTTTTCTCGGTATGTTAATGAAAAGAAACATTGTACTTCAAAGGGGTAGATGCGTTTTACTAATTTATTTTAAGATATAGCTGTTAAGACATATTTAACATATTCATCTATCACCCATTTACAAAGGAGTTATATATATATATATATAAAGTGACGACAATTCTTGCAAGTAAAGCACAAAATGCGTTTTTTACACCAGATTAATATCTAAAAAACCGATTTGTTTATATAGATTTAGAACATAGACTGATTTTTTTCCCCGATAACATAGTTTAGGCAGGTTTACTGTATGGTTCAGAAGTATGGAGATTTACAATTTACGCAGTTGAAAAGGTTCATGAATATGCAATTCACAACGTCAGTACTAGGTGTAAAAATGAATACTCAGAATGATTTAACATAAGCAGAAACGGGAAGCGTTGACTTATACATGTATTCTTTTACATTTTTTTATGATGAAATGGTTTAAGGTTAGAAGTGTTAAAAAGTGTTATTTTCGTGTTATCTATAAAATAATGTTTGATGAATGTATGTGGGCCTCTTATATAAAAACATTATTAACCCTTTCCCTTATATAGACTCATTTTGACGCACTCAATAGGTATCACATAAAGCCTGATCTGCAGAAAACCACAGTTAAAACTTATCAAATTTAATTATAAAGTCCTCATTTCCAGACCACTGAGGAGCAGCGAACAGCATAAAACCTGATCAGCCTGCGAGTTACTCGCAGGCTGATCTGGTTTTATGTTGTTCGCATAGGTCTTTTCATGGTGTCCTCTATGAGGGAAATGGTTAAACAAAATTAGATATCCTGTATGGCTCTTACAAGGTGACAGAACTGCTTTTTAATCATAATTGAGATACTTTTATACAGAATATTGAAAGTTGTTAAAAAATGAATCATCCATATATTCCTAGTATTAACATATGTTTAATTTTAAGCCATATCTGAACTTCGTTAATGTACAAAAATATAGAACAGCCCCCAGAAAACTCAGATTAGACGTAACAGA
Organism: Solen grandis; assembly: GCA_021229015.1. Lineage (NCBI taxonomy): Eukaryota > Metazoa > Mollusca > Bivalvia > Adapedonta > Solenidae > Solen > Solen grandis. The sequence goes on from CM037778.1 coordinate 72,432,361, forward strand.
TGAAATAGAACACCAGTAAATGAAAATAAATTGCTTATGCTGTAATCTTCTAGAAGATGAATTTCTTTTTTGGTCAGGAGGTAACTTACATAGTGATTTAAGAAGGCAATACATATCTAGATATTTTAGAGTAAGACCAAATATGTTTAAAGCAGTTTAACTTCTATGGTCAGAAAATAAATCAGATTTACAGTATTATTATGCCATGAGCAAGTAAGTGAATGTAGGGCTTTTGAAATAAGAAAGTACCATATTCAAATGGAAAACGTAAATCAATCAGTTATATTCATACATGTGTGTGTTATAGTATTGATTTATTATATAATTTTTCATTATTAAAAATATTAATTTTAAAAAAATTTTTTAATGTTAAAATAATAATGGGTCATGACGACTTTAAACATCTTGATGATTTGTTATATGTATATAGTATATATTTCGATAAAATATACCTTATTAATTTAATTAAATTATGATATATTAATGTATATGGACCTGAATCTGAATCTTATTTTATATAATGGATATATATCGAATTCATCACATACAGTTGCAGTGCATGTGTTAGACTTTACTTTAAGAAGTATACTTTCTATATCTTTAGATTGATTTTGTAAATCCCCATATTTCTGATTCATAAATTAAGGCAGATGCGACAAAAGAATAATAATAGTAATAATAATAACAAACTGACAGAGTACTTTAGGCTTTATGTCAAATTATACACATTTACTAAACAAAACATAGTGATTTTAAGGTTTTGCCATTCAGATGTCTCTGGGTTAAAAGCTACCTGAATAATTAAATATAATACTTAATTAGTTAAAAGCATTTATAACTTCTATGCGTTTGTCATTGTGGGTCCAATTTTCTCACGAAAAAAACAAAACACCCCCCCAAACAACAACAACAACAACAACAACAACAACAACAACAACAAACAAACAAACAACACAACAACAACAACAAAACAACAACAACAAAACAACAACAACAACAAACAAACAAACAACAACAAAAAAACAAAACAAAACAAAAAACAAAACAAAACACACACACACATTAGTTTTAGATGCATTTACTTTAAGCCACCATATGTTACATTGGTATTGTATTGAGGCATCCCAAGTGTTTTTGTATTCACTTGATAAACCATATCGTCACCAAGCAGACCATTTCTTCAGAGAATCGGCAATACCCGGTATAATTCGCTGATTTCAATAAACCAATCAGTGACTATGGTGATGAATTTCACATTGACCAGTGTGCGAAATTTTACACCAGCATGCATTTAATGTGTTCGGGAAATTCTGATTGATTTACATATGTTTGCATCTCATTTCGGAGTGAAATGGTCTATAGAGGAAAAATTATATCATCTATTTGTAAACCGTTATTATTAATAGAAATAGTTGAAACATTAATGTTCTTTCTTCGATAAACATAGCATTAACGGTATAATTCCCTTTGCGAAATCCGAACTGAACATCCGAATAAACAGAGTGCTCCAGGAAAAAATTTAAGAAGTATAAACTATCTATGACTATTTTAATGTGTGTCCGTTCTATTCAAGTGAGTAACACTGACGCTTAAAGTGCTAACATCATTATTTTGTATGCTTAGTGACTAGACACATTCTAATTCCAGTTCGAACACTTTGTCTGAAATGATTGTCAGTACTAACTAATCTATATTGCACGGAAAGCCGTTCTAGGGAGAAACAAATTTTTTTCAATACATTGATGCTTCACTTCACCGAGTGGCACGCAATTTTATCATATTTCTCCCTCCTATACTCCCTCGCGACAGTGGCCAAGTTGCTAAATGTCGAGGCATTTTAGTTTAATGAATCTATAAATTGTATCAGACGTAAATGTCATTAAAGCAGTGACCAGAAATAGTTGATACATTTAATATTCTTTCTTCGATAATTCCAATCAGGCAAGATAGACTAACCACAGCGAAACCATGTGTTATACATGTTTGGTAAATATTGACTGCACCTTGATTTGAATTGCCAGGTCATGCTTACATTTCATTCTTAAAATAGACATGTATGGCGATAACCACTAAAATTGCTGAATAATATTCGTTCATACGAATATTTGTGTGTGTTTTTTTATATTTTATATTTCCTTTTTTTTCTGATTTATTCATTACCGTTTATATTGACATGTCTAGTTTGAGATCGATCATAGCTGACAATGGGTAGCAAACGAAGGGTTTGACAGAAATAAGTTCTTTATTGAAAATCGTGATATTAACATCCCTATCTTATAGTAAACACGATTTCATGTACAGCAGATTTAACTTGGATCAACGTCTTAAAGCATCTTTTTCACAAATGACTATGAATATGCATTTTATCTACCTATGAGCATTACGTCTATAAATACCTATTAAGAGAAGCATGGTCACCAAATGCAACATTCCTCAATTGTTAAAAACAAAAGATGGTTTCTCCATCACAGGCATAGCATTACGCACGGTATTGAACCTATATTTAGAATTATGAACCCACAATTTCATTTTCACATAAATGACCACAATCGCTATTCGCGCATGCGCTTACTTCACAGGTTATATTTACGAATCCGCTACCCTGAACTGGTAAAGACGCCACTTCGCGGAATGTGTCACGTGGTACCGTAAGCACCTGCTTCGGGGACACCGAATTCTATATTTAAGTGGATGTTTACGAAAGTAGCGTTTTCCCGTGCAATGTGACCTACACTTGCCGAGTTGTCAGGATAGGAAATAAAAAAAAATAACGAATATTTTTGTGGCAGAGTAGAAGACTCTAAAACTCCGCTATCTACACCCCCTCTTATTATTCTTCAATGTGTTCGCAATAGATTCACTAAAAATCATCGATCCGTTTTCTTGTGTGTGTGTGTGTGTGTTTTCTCTTCTTTTTTTTCATTTTTTTTTATCCCATAACAATGTAACCGTAATCATGACGTCTCATTAATCACTAAGTTATACGACTTTTACCAAATTTCACAATTTTAACGCCCCAAAGATGCTTCAATAATGACATTATATTGAATTCTGACGTTAAATAAGTGTTAGGCAGCATCATTTTTTCTGGTGTCGGTAAAAAATGTAGGTAGCGCATACGCGCAAATCTTAATGAAATGTTTCACACTTAGCAGGATGTCAATAAACATACATTTGGCATGTTAAAAAATCATATGGGGAAAAAAATGAATAAAATTATAATGTGCTTCCTTGGTTACAAGACGGACATGCTCGTTTCATGACGAGTAGCGGAGTTGAGTCCAACGTTCAAGAAAACATTGCCGTTCACAGAAAATCTTAGACATTATGTTTGACATATTTAAACAACTTTTATTCCATATATTAAAGAATAACACACTCGCTTCGAAACTTAACGATCACTCCTTGTATTACCTCTATTTCAAAAAACTGATAATTGCATTCTGACATGATCATTTCTTCTATGGTCCTTTTAGATTGCGAAAGTGCGACACTCGAAGACTTTAACGTCCTTCTAAAGAGACTATATAAGGGGAATGTGACGTCATTCGCACTAGAATAGCTGTTATAACTAATATGGATACGCGATTGTAAGATTTCTTTTTGAAGTCGTACAATGCAATTGAATATCATATGAACTTCTGATGTTATAATTTTAGAACCGCTTTGATTGACAACCTTTGATCAATGGCTTCAAAATAGCTTTGTATTTTTTCATATATCACCCATTGAAAGCAATTGTAAGACCTTTTAGATTATATTACTTACAAGTGTCTACAGATATTGAATCCAGTTATAGCAGTGACAGTTTCAATCATTATAAAGTATTTACTTGAGGATTTACAAACGTTAACCAGTTAACTGTATTTAAAATATCACTTGTGTCTACCTGTTACTTTAGGACGAATACTTCACTGTATTGTCTAATTCACATTTAAGTGTTCCGCTTATTTTATACTCAAGCAAAATATGAAACTGTTAATTCATTTAAAAGTCTTATTTTGTAATGAAATGGCAAGGAAACAAATCCGGTTTTTTAACAAGTAGGCCATTTATTTGAATTGTTGATTTAATTTATCAGACCAAGAAAGTCAAAATCAAAACTCACGAATGCCAAGTCACACTTAACATTTTCAATTTTGGAAATGCAACTCTATTTTTAAACAAATCAATATTGATACTTCAATCAGTGACTGTAAATACTTTGAAAATTATATACATAATGTTATTAGAATAAATATGTTTGTGTGTTTCTTTTTTTGATAACATCTTTTTAATCTAAATAAATGAGATTTTTAATTTTGAGTTTTTCATGAAAATAAAGGCGTGTGTATGCAAAGATATGTATTACAGATGGCAGGGACATTTCAATCTAGAAACACTTAGAAAACACAATGGAAAGGAACGTTCCTATTTTTTTTCCGGGATATAGTATTTTTTTTTTTTATTTACTAAACTAAAAGTTATCTTCGCGATTAATTCTTCTTCTTTGAAAAAAAAAACAAACACTTTGAAGTATTTTGATATACTAATAATTGTAATTGTCGAATTGAGAATATGTATCATTCAGAAAATGTTTGATTACATCATGCGCAAATCTGTTTTTATGAATTTTATCATGCAATACAGTATTACAAAGTAACTGTCTTTCCATACAGGATGTTCTAAATGGATTAGGACGTTGTTTATTACCACCAAACGTATTCGATCAAAACTGAAATTGAAACCATGTTTTGCATTTATTATATAACGTGTTTTATGTTATCTATACTCAAGGGTTATTTTGGAAGTATCCAGGCTTTGATTGTTTTCATATTGTTTTTGGTTAAAATGAAATAATTCTTCATGATTTTTGATAAAGCCATTAGTGCGAAAATAAAAGAAATATTCATATGTGTTCTAAAAAACTTTTAGATATTCTATTATTTTTTTTCTCCAAAGTTCACATTTATTTTTTTATCTTCATGGAAGCATGTGCATTTATGCGATTTTTTGAGGTCTGCATATCACATTTTAAATCTTATAACTTGGTTTCTCTGATTCCTGAAAGTAGAACAAGACGTTGAGGCAGGCATAGGTGATGGAAATTCAATGAGGTACTACCCCTATCTCTGGCTGCAAATAATGAAGATTTTATCGCGCAAGGTCGTCGGATACCCATGCAGGAGGCATCATTATTGACATTTGAATAACGTCGACACAAACACTGTACAACTTAAGTTAAAGTTGTGGACCTCCCTTCCCTCTGTGACTTTCATTTGGTTCCGATCGTGAAGCTGTAAATTAACTTTCTAAAACCAAATATGGCCCTATGTCGGCTCTAGTTTCGAATATTACATAGTTTTTTTTGTTTTTTTTTTATACAGGTCTGTTTCATAGTTTTCATAGTTTGCATCATATGCTGTTTAAGGAAATATTGTAAAAGCAGTTCCCTCTTTCGAAATGAATTTGTAAAGAGAGCGCTACCTTTCATATTTGGAGATTTTTGTTGTTGTTGTTGTATTGGGGTTTACCGTCGCTGCGATAGTATTTCAATCAAGCGACGTCCAGCTAATTACAGGTGGGGGAAGACCCCGAGTACATAGAGATACCCGGGTAGAACCACCGCAAGCCAGCTGGAAGGCTTCCTCACATGAAAAATCCGAAGTCCCTATCGGGATTCGATCCCACAGCGGCGAGGGGCTGAGAGATTTGTAGTCCACGACTGTAACCGCTCGGCCACGGCGGCCCCTGGAGATTTTTGATCTGAAACAACAAAATATATATAATGAAACAAACAGTTGTTTTTCTACTGTCTTCGGTTGTTAACCAAGATTTGATTGGTTCGAATATCGGGATAAAATCCATATTATACAGCTTACGCCGAAAAATGTCACCGGCAATTATAAAGCAGTTGTCATCATTGGCAAAGTATGAATCATCGCCTTCCATGGTACGATATAGTCTTTTCATCCCTACGATATATTTTGTAAGCATCATGCGGTAGCACCAGCTGTTATGAATCTGTGTCCTCTTTACCATGGTATTTGTCGACGTCCTCAGGACTTTACATGTATCAGTTCTTTGTCCTCACTTGCTTATTATGAATCGTTGTCATTTTTGTGCCTTGACACAAATGCAATTTCAAATAAGGCATTAAGCACTATTACAACTTTTCATTTAAGTGCTTGTCAAAGCTGTCTTAATATGACCAGTGTAAATGGAACTATATAAAAAGTCTTTGATGACAACAACTCAAATTGACAGTGTAATAAAATAACAATGGAATCAGCTATATGCTACAATTCAACCGATGCCATTTTGATAGAATGGGTTTATAAAATCTATAAATCTGTAGTTATTTTGATAACAAACTGGTCTTTCTCTAGTTGAATTTCCATTTAACATTGCTTCATTAACCTCTCCGTTTCAGGTAAATCACCTCAATTATATGGATTTCAACATGCCGTCAAAGATCAAACGAAAAACGATATGGTTATTGAGATTTGCAGAAAAGCTTAAAGTTCCCCAAAACACAACATGTAGATTAATTGCTTTTCAATTTGGCTCGAAAGCAGTTTATACACAAACAATTTTGTTTTATCATCGTCAGTAAAATAAATTTTCTCCATATGTCTAGGTTCCATTTTGGTTGTGTTCAATTTCTCTCAGTCAGCTTCCATATGTTTATCTTCACTTTGGTTTACTGAAGTTCATGAGTTTTAAAGTCAATGTTCTGATTTATATGGAAAATGCAAACTTCGTATTAATGTGTTTGAGCAATACTTTGCCGATTATTTTATTTCGAAACTTTGACATTTTTAAATTAAATATTTTATTGCCTCAGTTAGCAAAGTGATGTCATTTTTCATTTATGATGATCTGCTATATACAATATTCGGATATTTCATGTGAGGAAGCCTTCCAGCTGGCTTGCGGTAGGTCGGTGGTTCTACCCGGGTACCTCTGTGTACACGGGGTCTTCCTCCATCTGCAATTAGCTGGACGTCGCTATATGATTGAAATACTATCGCAGCGACGGTAAACCCCAATACAACAACAACAACAACAACAACAACAAAATGATCTGTGTATCTAGCTTTCGGTTATTGATCTATAATAGAGATTAATTCGAAAATATAATTATATGGCGGTCCAGCGACGTGTATGTTTTTCAGTTATCTATTTCTCTTTTCACCCAAACATTTACTGGCATGTCTTATTCCCAGCTCCTAAGTTTGATGATAAATAACTACAAAAACACGTAACATGATTCCATGACACAACTTATTGTCTTGATATACAACCCAACGAGCATATAATTCATGCTGAACGTCCTGCTATACCCCTAAAAAAAGAAAGAAAAAAAAAAAGGAAAAAAAAAAAAAAAGCAAAAAAGAAAAAAAAAAGAAAGAACAGACGCATTTGAAATACCTTTTTGACGCGTTTTAAGAAACATCAACCTCGAATATATTATGCAATCTAGACGTTCATTTCTGAAGAGGTTTCTCATGTGGAATGAGTGATTTTCATTGGAACACGTACATACAATTCAGAATAGTGTCTGCATAAATATCTGGAAAAGAGACATTTTATATTAGTCATATTGTTGGATTGACATCAAACAGAAAATATTCAGCAAACGATGTGTATTCTTTTACGTTAATGAGATACATAAAGACTGTCTGATAGCTAATATTTCAACCATTCGATCAAATACAAATACACTATGTTTATTCAGTCAATATTTAGGCTATTTTGTTTAGACAACTCAGTCACGTGGTATTTTTGATGGATGTGTTATAGTTGCTTTGCAACAAATACTTGTGTTCACGTTTCTGAGTATTTTCTATAGCTTGAAACATCACTGGTGGAAAATCATCTGATGGCAGCTGACAACTTCCCACCTGGATTACAAATGGGAGATTAAATGGAGGTGGAGGGGGGAATCGGATAAAATTACATATTAAAAAAATTGAACCTGATATAGATTTACAATACTGACATTAAAACCATTACGATAAATGATAACAATACTCAGGGTAGATATCACATTATAATTTCATTGCCATCTAGCACATAAAAGTAATCATTTGGGAGGAGTACTACTGGAAATTCGAAATGGAATTTCAATATAACACAATACAAACGTGTTTATTCGTTAATAAAGCCTATTTCTCATTAGCCGTGTGATATTTTGTTCCTACGATTTCACAGACTAAATGGGCTGTAAACAATTCGCAGACATATTCGCGATCTTCAAAGGTTGTATATATAGGAAGGTAGCTGTTCGATGCATGCGCACTAGTCGCACGGTGATCGCTACATCCATGTAGGAAAATATCAGGAAGGAATTGCAAGGCCATGCAGCTACCGGGCATCCGAAGTCAAGAACTGGCCGAAATTGCAAATTCCGAGTCGCAAAGTATAAATGTCGTATCTTTTCATTCAAAGTTTGTAGAAACACATCTCATCCATGATGACAATCCCGACACGGATGTTGAATGTTGTCATGTTTGGAACGCTTCTTGATGAAAAAGGACGTCACAAAACTATTTTGGCACACACACACACAAAACAACAACAACAACAACAACAATAACAAACTATTTTGGCATTACTGATTTTTATAGCGCCAACGAAAGAGGAGGGCCAAGCCATGGATTGAACGGCATCGTCTGTTTGGGCAGTACACACCCTTTTACATCGGTACAAAAGGATAAGTCGCGATAGCTTTACAAGGGGTCTGCATTATCATGCCGTTGGATGTACAGTACCTCTTCTTGAAGAAAAAAGTAGGCTGCATCTGATAGCGTCTGATTGTGTCATTTTCGTTGAGGTCTTCCTACGACTCGCCCTGGAGGACAACACCATCAGTGTACCTCTGCGCGAGCCACTCCCGCGAGATGACTGCAACATTAAGTTCTTAATACTGAAAGACAACGGATCTAGCAGTTGAAACTGTCCTCGATAAGAGGAATGATACACGAGTAGAGAGGGTTTGATATCAGCAGTCCCGGGTCAGACATGTTAAAGAGGATGCCTTAGTGGTGGATGTGTTTGCTGATGACAATACAGAACAGAACAGAACATAATCTTTATTTGACTTAAGCACAAATCTCATCGTCACAAAAGCAACAAAATACAAAATACAAAGCATGCAACATGGTGAACTATCATTATATGAATAACAATGTGAGATATGTGAAAGTGACATTATAACCAGCTGACTTTAATATCCAGATGTATAATTATATGAATACAATGTGAGATATGTGAGACTGACATTATAACCAGCTGACTTAAATATCCAGATACACAATTACAAGTTATTGGGTCGCGGCCCCAATATCTAAAATCTGTTGTGGTAAAACCTATGGGGTGAGGTAACAAACTAAGGGTCCGATGTTTGGTGCATTTTGTCAGAAGATTTCGAAAACACGTATGATTCCTTATTTACATTTGAGTACTACAATTAACCCTTTCCCTCATAGAGGACACCATTAAAGACCTAGTAACAGCTGTGGATGCTGCTCTATAAATAGATTGCACTTGTTCTCGAGTATCATCTTATCGACGGATATAAGCATTTGGTTACATATTTTGATTTCAAAATAAAGTTATTTTTTTAAAAAAATTTGGAAATTTAACTAATTCTTATACATTTATCATCAATCTATCAATTGATAATTGATAGCTATGTTTCTCATTTGCTGCTAGTGGAGGTTGTGTTCGGATTCAACACGTTTAATACCATGTATGTGTATACATAAAAATAATATACAATTTGATAAAAGTTAATTAGGGGAAAGTTATATAATGTTTTATATTATGTTGTAAACATTGTTGCGCTCTTTCCGGTTTGCATATTTGTCTTTGAAGATTCTAGTATATAACTGACCATATGTAATATTGTATACATTCGTCGCTTACGTGACCAGTAATTTTACCGTGAATGCAATTGATTGTAGACATAGAGGCAGCCAATCAAAATGTTTCTTTCTTCTGTGGATTAGATGAGAGACACGTGATTCGCACAATGGCTAAATTAAAGCGGGATCAAGTAGGTCAACATTTGCAATTCGCAAAATCTACTAAATTCCTTGCGCCCGATGACAGATTCTGCATGAGAAATTAATTTATTTTTTGGAAATTTTGCATTGATATACCTCGCTCTGTCGTATTGAGTATAAACTAAGTTTACCAACCCGTGTCAATAATCTGGTCAATCGGGTTTAGATTCACATTGTGGTTTTCATTGCAGGATACTTGCGTTTGCATGCAGATAAAATGGATGTTTCTGTTACATATATGTATACCCTTGCGATAGGGTCAAAGTATTTTAAAAGACCCCCATACATGACTGATATATTGTTATTTTCCCGTGGAAGATATGAATTAAGGTCAATCGGAATAGTCCGGCCAATAACTTGTATCATATGTAGTGATGTAAGACCCTCTCTTTCATGCAAAACTCCTTTGAGTGAGCTGCGTTTTTGTTCTTTATACACTTATCTGACTTGGGTAGTCTTAAAGTACGCAATGATGTGAACACCATACCGCATACTTTTTTATTCGTCGGTATGTCATAACAATAAAACAGTCTATGGGAATATCATGAGAATAAAACCGTCCGTCTTGGAACGTCTGCACGCATGTCCGCCAGCCCGGAACGATGTGTTTGCTATAACCACGTGTATTTGTGGATAGAATCATCGAATACAATTTGCTGAAACCAAGCCTCCGCCGTAACCGAGCTCGCTTAATCCATACAAATTACATAACAAGACCGCAGAAGACAGGAATCCCACCACGAAATCAGATCCCTGTTTCCTGTGACAGAATGTTTGCTGTATTCGTGTTCCTTATAGTACAGACTTATTTAAATGCAGCCTTGACTAATAACGTAAAAAGCAAACGTAATGCATGTAAAAATCCTCACGTTTTTGCCAAGACATCGTATCATGAGAAATATGAAAAATCAAATATTTTGTATATTTTTAATCAGATGGAAAACTATTCAAAACTTTTCATAATACAGCAACCTTCACATCAATAAGCATACCACCATTTCGATACCGGCGCAGTAGCTCAGTGGTAGAGTGTCCGCTTTCCGTTCGGGAAGTCTGGGGTTCGAATCCCAGCCGGGGCACTTCCTCCAGTGACTGCGTCAAACCAAAGACGTATAAATTTGGTACCAGATCCACCCTTGATGGCACTCGGTAAAATGGGGGTTGCTATGGGAACTCGGAGTACTCAGTACTGGTTCTACCCAGGAACTTGTCTCCTGTGTATCGGCGCTATACACCGGACACGTAAAAGAACCAAGGGGTCTAATCGCAAAATGTGCTATCGCACCCGGACTCCCTTGTATCTAACTATTGTCTCTTTCGATGCTGTCTCTTCAGCAAAAAAAAAAAAAAGGACACACACGTGGAAAATCCTTGAAAAATATGACCATTATAATCAGAAAATGATTGTTAGCCATTAAGATAACAGAAAAAGAAGAAAAGATTCGATTATAATTCATAATGAATAATAGTTTAATTAAATAGTAAATAGTCCATTGTAAATCTTAATTGACTGGCGTCATATAACAAGGTGATTCGGGGAAACTATTATATACAAAAAATGAGAAGTATCTCACACCGAGTCTCTGTGCCAAAAGAGCATATTTAAGAATATTCTGCGTGCATTCGTCAGGCTGAACACAAAAGTCCGGCCAAAAAAGTCACGCTTTACTTATTTAAATACATCTTATAATGATATAAATTCAAATTAGGGGAAAGCAACCATGGCTGTTTATTTGAGAAATGCAAACAATACATGCAGTGTTACAATTAAAATATAATATATTAGTTAAGGATATACAGGTCTGATAGTAACATGACAAGACCAGTCAACAATTCAGGTTTTTCTGCCACATTTCTTATACAACACCAATTTGGTACCTGAATGTCCCTTGGCAGATTTGTCTAACATTACACTAATAGTGAACTTAACGATGGAGTACCCGTGAGGCATTGGGCCCATGAACAAGTGTTAGGAGGTTACTGGTGAATACACCGACTGCTTAGACTAGCTATTTACACGAATGCTAAGCTTAGACTAGTTAACTATTTACACGGATGCTAAGCTTAGACTAGTTAACTATTTACACGAATGCTAAGCTTAGACTAGTTAACTATTTACACGGATGCTAAGCTTAGTCTAGTTAACTATTTACACGAATGCTCAGCTTAGACTAGTTAACTATTTACACGAATGCTAAGCTTAGACTAGTTAACTATTTACACGAATCCTAAGTTAGGACTAGTTAACTATTTACACGAATGCTAAGCTTGCCTAACGCATCACAAGCTGCATGGCTTTCAGAATACTTCCGATGTTAAAAGTCATGGCAATAGACACAAAGAAGAAATTCAAATTAATTAACCTAGAAAATGGTTTTTCAATTTCACCATTTCAAAAGGTTTTAGGGATACAGTAGTGGCAGATTGCGGATGTGCATGCAGAATGTTTTTGTTTTTTTTGGTTAGCATAACCCAACAATTATATGACAGATTCATCCTAAAATCTAAAATTGGAACAAAGAAAGATGATCAAGTGCACAAGAACCGTAACTCTAATTCCAGAATTTCTAAAGGTTTTTTCCTTTTTTAGATTTTAATTTATATCTTATTTATGAAACATGCCTTAAACAACGGATATTAACCGTAACATGGGTTACAATTGGAACACATTGAGGTAAAGTTCAGAAATCTAGCCTTTGTATTTTTGTAGTAATGTCCCTTGTTTATCTTTGATTCATGCTCTAAAACAAAATAAAACAAAGAATCAAATAGATACATTAAAAAATATGTTCGCTGCAATCTTCTATTAGGGTGTCAAAAACTTTGGATTATTATTTCTTAAGTATACCCTACAGTTGTTTTATAGAGTCTTTATACATCTAAAGCGTGACTTCAAAAGTATAAACGATATTCACAAACCTAGTAAGGTACGCAAGTATCCCATATTTTCTTGTAATTTTGCTTGTCACGAAAAAGATTTAACTGTGTCAATGTATAAAACATCGTTAAGCAGTTCAGTATTATAGTAGTTTAAAATCAAAGGACCGATAGTGCTGAGAGCTGCCAGTTGAAAAATACTGCTACAATATCCAAACTTATAAGTTTGTGCAAGGCAGTTCATGGGATTTTTAAATCATAGACACGTAAGAACTAAATGGAACAAAATCTTTCAGAAAAGATACTATGACTCTCTGCTAAGATACTGTCATGATTTTTCTTTGGTATTTAAGTTTAGATCGGGGCAGGGTTGATATACCATAAATATGTTAAATTTAAACTGATTACATTATTTACCAGGCGGCGCCCTGTCCAAAAGTGTACAGACGCGGATATGATATTTAAAGTCGTTTTTTAATTAGATCTGTATCTTATGAACATCAATGCAATATCGACCATTTATGCTTTGTTCAAGTTTTTTTTATAACGTTTTAAAATACGTATGTGTTGATTTAAAAATCATTGACGGGTCTGTACATTTAGCCATAAACTATAATATTCATATGCGAATATGAGCCAGGAATGAATTTTTGATTTCTCATGACCATGAAACATGGTTTAAATACAATACAATTACTTATTCGAGAAAGTCACATACGAATAACTCACGATATTATATAGAAACAATTTTGCCTATGTCATAGGGAGCATGAATTCTGAAATCTGAGTTACCAGGTTCCGGAGACCGAGATCATAGCAATTAGACTGAAATAAAGTGCAATTCACTAGAGAAACCAGGAAAATTGCAAAAAAATCTCGCATGAAAAAAAAACAAATACCTGTGGGTATTATTTAAAAAAAGTTAGCACTCATTTAAAATGACAAATTTGAATCACAGAAAATGACGATCACAAGTGTAATAATTAATATGTTTCAGATCATATTTAGTGATTGCTTTAGAGTTATCATTTGCGTTTATCTTTAAAATCCCATGTCTTTGACAATTTACATTAAAATGCTCATTATTGAATATTCTAATAGAGTTTTTTTTTCAAATTTTGCGCCCACTGTTATTGCATGAAATGTTCATTATTTTCTTCATCTTATTTTTACATCGCTTTTCTTTTTATGAGAAAACAATCAAACCATGATTGAGATAAGCCGAGAAGAAAATGGATACTGTAAAATTTCAAATTTGGAAGCATTTCTTTTCTTTTTGAAATATTTTGAAACTATACGGGATGAGTGATTATACTTTTTTTTTACAATTATGCCATTTCAGTTAGAATATTATCATATTTCTATACTGGTGAATTTTGTAATTGCAACATGCGTTTTATGTTTTTCTCGTTCTTAATTTTGTTAATAAACATGTATGATAGCCAGGTACACACCATGATCAGCTGGACGTCGTGGGTTCAATCTCTGTCAACGACATACCAAAGTCGTGAAAATGGCACTGGTTATAGCTCCCTTGCTTGGCACTCAGGATATAAAGGTTGTTCCAGGACTGGTTGGCCAGGTGTCATGATAGTATGACTGGGTATGGTATCATGCAACATGTTTCCAGCGTGATACTGCAGTGTGGCAGCAATTTATATCTGTCTCAAGTTGACATAGTCTCCAAATAAGTGAAATACTGTCGGTGGGATGAGGGGCCTCCGTGGCCGAGAGGGCAAAGTCGCTGACTTTAACACTCACTCAGCCCCTCACCGCGTGGGTTCGAATCCCGGCAGAGTCATTCGGATTTTCATGTGAGGAAGCCTTCCATCTGGCTTGCGGTAGGTCGGTGGTTCTAACCGGATGCCTCCGTACACTCGAGGTCTTCCTCCACCTGTAATTAGCTGGACGTCGCTATATGACCGAAATACTGTCGAAGCGACAGTAAACTTAAATAGTCAAGTCACGTTTTCGAGCTCTGCGGGTGTCCGGATGATTCATTTTCTACAGTTGGTCCTCGGTAAATGGCTTTGTTACTGTATCAGTAATGTTTACCATGAAATAGCTGTCAAATATTTAACGCGGACATTTATAATAACAGCAAAGATAAAGAAAAGGAATGAAAAAACATAACATTTCATTGCAGAAAATACAACCAATATTAGCCATACATTACATCTACTTTCATTTTGTATTCAGAAATTATAGCATCATGATTTATTATTTCTTTCACAAAATCAATACTAATGTTGCCTTATTTGCATGCGATTTAAATTTAACTCTGCAAAACGTCAGATCATTGTCAAATAATGAATTACGAATACCTTCAGACAAGTAAACAGCGCAATATCCATGAAACCCTGGCAATCAGGAACAAATTACATTCCGAACCACTTAAACTCACATGTAATGGCTTTACCGCCTTTGGTTAAAGCTATCGTGTTCATTGACAACAAGTTACAGTTGAATCATCATCATGTTGAATAATCATTACCCTGGGTTGATTTTTTATTCGTTAAATTTGTTTTTCTAGTATCGTATACACACATTTTCAAGAGAAAAGCCTGGAAAACCAACAGAATCGAGTCAGGGTTTCATCTCCCGGAAACTAAAATGCTAGTTTTTTTTGTTTTTGTTTTTTTAATTCGGGCAATACTCATTTACTGTTTGCACAAAGAATGATAATGTTCTTTGACGATAAATTTGATATATCATTAAAATATTCAGTTTAAAACTATCAAGATAAAACACAGCTTTTTTAAGAGTAGAGAAAGACTTCCACACGGATGCTGTAACGTGTACATGAATTTCAATTTAGAATATATTTTTTAAAATCTCTGGGCACTTTTAAAGCTAGATTCCTTCTTTCCGTTCCCTCCTCATTCATTCCTTGGTAAATGCTTTCGGTAAGATGCACACAAAGCAGACAGTGTGTACATGTACCAGTTACAAAATTAGTTTTGAACTTGCGAATAAAATGAATATCTTCGTTTGTCGAAATTCAGAAATATTTTCATTCAGTAAAAGGAACTATCTACACCGTTTATATTTCTGCTCTCCTATATTTCACTAGGCATTCACCTTAATTATGGGCAATCGATGTGATAGAGTAATATACCCACATGGCATGGCACTGCAATTAGTACGTCTTTCCTGTGTAGACACTTTCTTCATAACCACAGAGAATATTGTCATACAGCTAAGCATAAGATACGTAAAGCAAAATATGAAAAAGAAAAACGTGATACGTGTTAGGTAAGCAGAAAGAATTAAGATACAATATTTTCAGGCTTCATTTTACTAGTATGACAGAAGCCGCCAATACAATGTTGGATATAATAGCATGCATTGTCAATCACAAAATTATATTTTTCTAGGTGGGATATTTTTTAAATACCAGATTTGCAGAATAGCGATGTCTGGGAAACGGAACAAAATCGACAAAGACGGAATTCTGCATTGTTCAGTCGTGTGAATCGTTTGAATCTGTAATTTTTTGGTATCAATCGATATACATGGGGTCTAGCATTGGCATGTGTAGTTGCCAGATCTATCATAAACTTGGCTAACCACCAAACTCTCTTATTTTATTCCGATTCATAACTACTTCGTCTTTCCCCATACAATTGTCCGTGACTGGGAAACGTTTTCAGGAAGGACACAGTAATGAAACTTGATTTGATCTGAATTCATTTGAATAATGATTCTCTGTATGTTAATGCTGTAAGGTCATTCTTCTTTTGATATTTTTATACAGACATATCGGTAACAGTATATACCACTCTTAATACATGGTGTGATATGATGTGCATCAGGTCTTTATCGAGTAAATGCAACTCTCTGTATTTTCCTCGTACCACATCAGAGGGCGTCCTTATTGCGGCCATGGACGCAGTAGAATCGCTAAGGACGCCGTGCGGTCGTGATTAGAACGCCGAAAGACTTAGCGGGGACCCCACGGACGCAGGCCAACGGGGACTATTTCAAACATGCTCAAAGCAAACGCCGAGGTTCAATTTCTATAGAGCGACCTGGATCAGAACGCCATGAAATCGCAATGAGATCGCCGTGTTCACACAAGCAACGCGGTATGAACCCGTAGGACGCTGTAGGGACGTAGTCTAGACGCGGTTGAGTCGTCGTGGAAATGCACAGAAATGATTCCTTTCCCTCTCGGGGGCTTTATGGCTACCCTTCTGTGTTCTTACTACGTCTGTGATTTTCTTTTTGTCTATCATTTTAGAATCCGACGTCCTCCATACAACGATTCTTCAGTGTTCCTTCTACGAGCATGGCAATTCTTCCAAGTTTGTATTGCGCGTCTAGTACGTCCCTAACTTTACCATAGTTTTGATTGTCGATTATTAGCTATAAAATCTATTTTTCTTTTATTTTTTCTTTATCAGTGTTTTCTTTGAATCCATCACGACTATACGTATACAGAAAAAAAAAATGGATAAAATGATCTACCCACCCTCAGCTTTTTGTCTCAGGCAATACGTTGTGAAAATTGACTTGCCTCCGAAAAAGAAGCGTGTGAACGATTCGCGAATCAAAAAGTCCCGAAAACAGAATCGTTTCATAAACAATCGCCGTGGGAACGTCGTTGGTTGCGAAAGAGTCGTCGTAAACTCACCAAGAACGCAGTGGGGTCGTCGATGAACGCCAAAGGTTTTGCTGTGTAATGCAATAAAATCGCAATAAAATTGGTAAGGTCGAAGTGAAAACGCCTTGAACTCGCGCAGGACACAAACAGTAGGATTCCAAATAAAAAAAATGGCATTTTTGTTGCGCAGTAGGACGCCAGTCTGGTGTGACTGAATTATTAGATAAGTCAAGTGCTAAATAGAAACTGATATTTATTAAATATCATTATCGAAAGGGCTATGCTGGAGTTTTATTTATAATATCTGCAAAAATAATACTATTACTTACCTACGTACGGAAATGCATACATATAGACAGGAACGAATCTACCTGTTCTTCCATGGTTTATTTCATTTCCCTGTATCATTCCATCAAGCCTTGATCAAAGAGCGATGTCCATCATGACTTTGAAATAGTATAGCATTATGTTCGTCAAAATATTTTTATTGGATTGATAACAACCTTGCTCCTTGTTAGGTCCTTCGATCTTGTTGTTAGATTTTGCTATTTAAGGCAGGTTTCGACGACAACGAACAAAGACTTTGATAATGCTCGCAGACCGTGAGACCTGGTAAAATAGCTATGTCTTGTGGCCCAGGATCACCCGCTTCGTGTCCGATCGAAAAGCTTGATGTTGGATTTCGAGTGTCTTTATTCCAAGCATTTGCAGAGTATTTCCTCCTCTTC
>CM037778.1:72450723-72500723 GCA_021229015.1 Solen grandis
ATGGAGCGTTTGTTGTATTACCAATTCCAGACAGGATAAAACGCTATACAACATAGAACTTAGATGCCCCGAGAATTTAGAATGCAGTTAAATATATGCATACCTTTTAACAAGGAATTAATTTATCATACAAAGTATTGTAAGAGAATTAGGCCAATCAACTACATTTAAATCATCAAGCTTATACTCGTATCTCTTCAAGATTTGGTTTTAAGCACCTATAGAATAATACTTCCAAACTTACTGTCATGTGACTTGATGATATATTCTCCATTTTCGCTGAAAGTATATTCGATAAATTGCCATATAAATGGTTTATTGTGTAATAATTTCTCAGCAATATAGATATTACGATGCGATGAAATATTAAAATGTCATTTTGTTTTTACTTCAAAATGATCCAGCATATTTTCTGTAAACATGACTGTTATTTAGATTCAGTTGCTTGCCGAGAATTTTATATCCCAAGGCGACAATTCTATGAGTTCTGTCCTTTTTATGGGAATGAATAATTCTATAACGAATTTCACTGTGTTTAAAGGTCTTGCGATCATTCGGAGCACGTTCATTTGCATTACAAACCCAATGATACGTAACCTTAATTTCCATAGAAAGGAACAATCGATAAACTTTCTCAAGCAATAATTACAATATTTGCTTAAGCTTCGTTTTATCATGTAATTTCTCGAGAGTTTAATGCTATTCTAACACGCCATCGCGGATTGATTAGCAACATCGCAATTCTTTAACCTTGTAGAAATCTCGGGTTACCATGAAATAAATATGGACAGCTTTTAATCAATAGATAAGACAGAAAAAGAGATATCTGGTCGACGGAAACACGTTGAACACATTGCTGCTTCTGTTGTTGTTGCCATTCCTGAAACATAACTTGATCAATAAATAACAACAAACTTACGCAATGAAGGCAATAAACACCGTTGTGTAATATCAATCTGTTACTAGCATCGAAGACATTTGTCTTCCAGTCCAGGTTTTTATGACAATTTAAAGTGCCTCCATTTCTGAAATATGTGCAGTAGTTTATGCTCTGAAAAACGTTTTGCTGTTTTCGAGAGAAATCGGAGGTGGCGCCATGAAATTTAAAAAGTTATCCCTCGCACCATCTGTGCCGACTTAACTTGACACAAGTAAACGACCTTAAACGGAGAAAATTGTTTTCTTGTATTATTAGCTTATTTCCATTTCTGATAAGACTTCGATAAGCATTAAGTTATCTAGTGGTTTAAAGAAGCGTCGGACGATTTCGGAAATAAATGAATACAAAAAAGCAATACAATTAAATAAGTAAAAATGAGTAAAAAATAATAACAAGTACAAAGCAAATGGTATTGTAATGAAAGGACATCCAAGACAGTTGCCTTTTAAGTAATCAATAGCTGTTATAAAATGTTTTCCGAAAATATCTACATCTTTTTTCAATGCTTAATTAAAAAAAAATATTTTTAGTTTCCTTTCTGAACACATGGTACCTTTGTAACAAACTTATTTTAATATAAGTATGATGTGAATCATGCAAAAGCAAGATGAATGTGAAAAATGTTTCTGAACTCTTCTCCATACAGACATAGACTTCCATATAATTATATATTAGCCATGAATCTTGTTGAAAGCCACATTTTATGTAAAACATGGATGTAAAGCAGTATAATTATGTCATTTATTATCAAAGCTCAAACATAACCCCATCGTTATGATGTACAGATATATTATCAATACATACTACGTGAAAAAAGTTACTTCACAGGCAGCGTTCTCCGGTGAAATGCGCAGGTAATGGTTTTGAAGATGTTATTATTATAAGCTGGCACAAATCAATTAATATAATTACGTGTATTTCTTTGGTTTAACGGAGAGTAATTACTGTTTTGAACAAAAGGACTTCAGATATTTTTCAAACACATGGATCATCTCTGAACCCACACGGCTTTCAAGTTAAACTGGAAAAAAAAAACTATCTAAAACAAAGCTGTTTTTTAGTTTTGTTTTAGATTATTTCAATAGAATCATTTTAAGGACTATATATATATATATATATATATATATATATATATATATATATATGTACATGTAAATCAATTTATATCACCAGATCAATGTCACAAAGTAAATATAGTTCAGCATATCCTAACGTGTGATTACGTCATATACCCATTCTATCAAAACAGAAATTGATTTGAAATAGATTCACTAAAAATCTTATTGTCAGTGACCTAACTCTGGATCATAATTTGTATGATCAACTTGTTATTAAATTAGACAAACTAATATCAGTTCAATTCGTATCTCGAACTTTATAGATATATTTGATTATGCATACATTTTTGTGGTATGAGTATATCCGATGTGAATGACACGCATAGGATAGCATAAGTAAGCCAATGTTAACTATCGAAGTTGTATTCTATTAACTGATGTGTACGTGTGTATGACTTACAATACACGAAATATCAATGGAATAATTACATTTCACTTACATTTTAAATTGAAAACATGGGTGGCTAAAACAAAATTCAGTTATATGATTGCAATTAAAAAAAAAAAGAAGACAGTCTATCCCTCATCATTCAAAGAAAGGCATATATTGATGTCAAAGTCAAAAGAGAACTTTTTAATGTTATATCTTCTCCTTCCGTATCATATAAATCCAGACATTGATTTTATTTATACAATAACGAAAGCAGAAACTCACATGTTGATTTCCATCATGAACAGTCAAATTTCCATAAAGAAACTAAAGTAGACGTGGAAATATAGTCCATGGATCTTGTTCATCATAGTTGAAAAATTACAGTCCAAGAAAATTGAATAAATCTCATCTCTTGACAGTGTCGGCCAACAGAAAGATTAATGACTTCCTCCAGTTTGCAGTACAACTGCTGCCGAGATGTCCATTAAAGCAGAGAATGTCTGCAGGGATACTGGCATTGCAGACGTGACTGTCCGTATCTATAGCTTGTGTTCTATTAAGGGTTCAGTGACTGCTGCATTGTATGTCCATTTACTTCTGACTGACATGTGCATACGTTTCATTAAATATTATATTATTTGAATGCAATGTGTCGAGTGATGAAAAATAGAATCAATGAACCATATACATACACACATTTGGGGATTAGAATCAATGAATATGCTATGAAAGAATTGAGAAAATGAAGATCTTAAAATGATATCATATTTTCATTCCTTTATAGATAAAACCCAGAAGCAATCACATATAAATAAATATTTAATATGATATACTCATTATCAATAATATATGATGTATCCACTCAGAAAAGTATGGATAATTATTCTATTGCAGACACTTGCAAACTAAAATGATATGAGATGGTTTCTATGCGAATTATAAAATAAAACCTGAAAACTAATTAAAAAAAAAGTGGAATTAAAGATGAAAAGGGAAATCTCAATGTTTCAAGAGATTGGCGTGCTTTGAGCTGCGAGGACTAACTGGAATCCGAATCAATTATTCCGAGCCTTGGCAATATGACGGCAATTTAATTTTAGACGGGCGGACCTTCCTCGAGACTGATTAGTTTCTTCTAAGGCTTCTTTTCTTAAACCATTCTCTCTGCTGATCCACAATGGTCGTCATTTCCGGAACATTTTGGTCCCCGCACAATAATAACGATTACAACAATAACAATTGCTATGAAAAAAGGTGAGACAAATGTCAAGGGTAAATTAAATAGTCAGAACAAATAAAGCTGGTCCATGAAAGCATAGAGAGCAATAACCTCCTAGTGGTTGATTTCAGAACGAATGTCCGGACATATAGACGCTGTAGATGAACAAAAATATAAAGCTTATCTTTAAGAAGTTGACTTCCATACACCTACACTAGCACCGAAGTGTGTGACTGTATGTTAATTCGACATAATCAAATGACATAGTGTTATGGCATTTTTTTTTTCATTTTTGATATTTAATTGTAAGACATACATCACATTAAAGGCAGATAACTCAAAATCAAGTCTATCGATAACTTAATTTTTTTTATAATATTATTTGTTGTTTCACTCTTGGTCATTATGCAAAGTTTAAAACAATTCCATTCAATTGATTTCTCACAATGTTTCAGTAGACATACTGCGATTTCTTGGAAAAAAAAAAAGAATATTTCTATATATATTCGTTTGAGACAAAATATAAAATTTGTTTCAGGACATGAATTTCTACAACTTTTACATAGTGACAGGGAATATAGTATCAAACATCGAGTTGAAATTAATTAAGGTGTTGTTGTCTATAATACTGAGTTATCTGCCCTTGAAAATGACAGAAAAAAAGCTAAAAACTCACTTTCAGGGGCTGATAACTCAAAAGTAGCGTGGAGACCCCATTTTTTTATCCCATAAATTTGTTCCTAGTGTGATTCTCTATGATCATGCCAAGTTAAAAAAATCTGTTGATTAGTTTTGATTTTCCTTCTTTTTCTAAATAGTTAGGAAATGCTGTTGTGAAATACGCCCTTAATGTGTTTATTTAAATATTTCGAGAAAATTAGTAATCCAATTAAACAAATATGCTTGTAATCGAATATTACTTTATGTGAGTTTCTAATTAACTATTCTTGCTCAATCTTCATAAGTTTGTGCATATATATGATATTTTCATTTATGTTCATTAAATAATAAGTAACAATATGTCATTTTAAAATGTTCGCGCGTATAGTAGTTCTGGGGGTAATAAATCAACATGTCCTTGCAGATAAAGACCCCCCCCCAAAAAAAAAAAAAAAAAAAAAAAAACACCAAAAAAAACAAAAAACAAACAAAAACAAAACAAACAAAAAAACAAAAAAAAACAACCCCAAAATCAACAACAAATCACACACACACAAACACACACACACAAAAATACACCTTGTCAATTAAATAAAACTATATCGAACAGAGTAATGAAAGAATTTTCTCCTATGCAAATTTATAGTAGATGGGTATGTTTCCGTTGTTCCGTTGGTAGTGACTTTTTTAGTGTTTTGAGTCTTGAAGGAAATATAATACATTAAATTTAAAAACGATCTATATATATGAATTTAATAATTCAAATGTCTTATGTTCAAGTCATTGGTGATATTACTAGGCTTTACACAATTCTCTAGATGAATCAATTATGATTAAGCTCATGGAATTTGTCTGATTATGTAATCAATATATAGAGATAAACAAATGATTAATATATGTATAATCAATAATATTCAAACAGGTTTGTCCGTGCACATTTCGAATTTAGATCCTTACAAAGAAATTGAATGATATTGTGCTTCCAATGAAGAAATGAGAGTTAATCTAAGTAATGCGACACTGGACTTACTTTTTTACATTAGAAAACCATAGAGAACAGCCAACATTAGCAACGAAAGAAAAAAAGGAATCTCGTATTGTCTCCGACGATTAGACTCTTCTTCTATAAGATTTTGACTTGGTCGACTAATTAAGAACGTGAATAAATCCGTTCAGTACCTAGAACGAAACAAGTAGTGGAGTGACCTCATCAAGGCAAGCTTCTGCTAGAAATATTACAAGCGAAGGACTCTGATGAAACGGAATGTGCTCCAAATGAAGCCGCCTCGGCTATACGGAGTCCCTGTGGAGCATTGTTCATCACGAGATGTAGTTTTGTGGTCGTTTTTTTTTGTACGTATTTTATCTAAAATGATACAAATACAGTGTCTTCTTAAACTAAAAAGAAACACAATATTAACACAGTAGGTTGATTTATTCAAATATGGTTATGACTGAATTCGACATTAAAAGAATTATAAGTTATTTGATAGCATTTATCAAATACGTTACAAAAATACATATTTCTCCCAAGCTTTTTTTTTTTAGACATTGTGAAAGTCGCAAACAAAAACAGTTGTTATACATAGCTATTTTGTGGTTCATTTGTTGAAAAAAAAAATGTAGCCACGGAAGACTTAGTGGCACCAGTATTCATTTAATCAATCCTGTTACAAAGAAACATTTCTATATAACCGGTACATCGTCATATAAAGGTTGGTACATTGAACCCGATTGATATCCAATCCCTGGCGCCGTAATCTTAATTGAAACAGACCTAGCCATCACGCAAAGATTGCTTTTATGTTAATCTTGGTTCATTTTTTTACGCCGTATTTAGGTCTTATATATATCTGTTGTTACCTTCGTGAAAGTATTATACTGTAGACAGAGAAAAGTGTATTACATTATATGGCAACAAATAAGATTAATTCAGCCTGGGTTAAAATCAAACATTGTTTAAGACTTAAGTCTATCATGACCTTCTGTGTATCAATTTTACTATATTATTTATTTAAATTAATCATTATTTAACTATTAGTGACTGTTGTAAAACACCTTTTTAAGATAGTCTTTATTGTAATCAAAATTCCGCTCTACGTTCGGAAATAATTGGGTTGTAACTGATAACGGCGAGTTAGTGTGCCATTGTCAAACAAACGACTCCCATATATCAGCCACATTGTCGTTGTTATGACCAGGGGCCCTGATACAAAATTAAATCAGCTAGTATATCAAGATGTCAGATTTAATATGAGTTTGTATGGGAAGTGACGCAATGATAAGCAAACGTTGATAGCCTGCGGCTTATATGTGTTCCTGGCGGTGAATATTTTGACCAGAGAATGTCCATTGTTGCAGTTCCTTAGTTTCTGTCTCCTGTATGGACGAATTCATTGATTTCTTTCATGTTAAATGCCTATTTTCGATCATTTATCGGCGATCAGTAACACTAACAGTTTCTCTTTCCTGAATTAAACAATACTGGTGACGAGGTTGTCTGCATATGAGTAACAGCCATCTTGGGTCAAAGAGAAAACACACAAGGGTCGCAGCTGGTATGTAGCTAGAGACATTTACTTAGTTCAGATTTACAGTCGCATTAAATAATGATCCTCGGCAAAACAACGTTGACTAAATTTCTCTTGATCACTGGCTCACGCTATAACCTTTTCCCCCATGAATATTCATGTACATTATTAAATGCCAATGTTCTGACAACTCAAAAAAATCGCGTGATTCATGTAGTATACACTTTATTTTCATTGTTTAATTGAACAACGGAACAATTTTATGATCAATCACAACAAAACCATGATCTCTAAATTCACTTTAAAATCGGTGGAAAATATTTACATAGACATGCAAATACGCATAATTTCACCCCCATTACGGTGGCATTTCTTTTCCTCGTGTGTATGTCATTTACAGTAATGTTGTAGAAAGATGAACGATCAAGATCCGTGTCTTATGCTTCCTTTTCTATGGCGACTAAATTCCTCATAGACACTTAATGTGTAATAAATCAAACATACATTTTGGAGTATTTTGTTCATATTGTGATAGTGCAAAAAGATATGCTGGATACATTTAGGGGAAAAAAATAGATTCCATTGTGGCACTAAACGGTATGTACATATTAAATACAACCACTTTAGGGGCAACATTGATTGAATATTCAATAACAGAGCTAGAAAGCATAAAGTGTTTGTTCTCCAGAGATCTGAAACTATTGTGATAAATGTTATGGCACCTAGATTCTTATCTAAATATGACAAACCGCTTCCATGCATTAATTCAGTCTCTATTGCTGGTATTGAACAATTCTGCTTTTATTGTGCTTTCAAAATTAAGTTAATGAAATTAAATAGTTGTGGAACTACACACGTTTATCTGGCTCCAAGTAAACATTTGCTTTAACTATAAATGCATTCATTTTATTTAAATCGATAACTTGGATGTATAGATATTGTATTATTGCTAATGGAATTTTAACAAAACGATTTTCAAAAGTCTACCGAAAACCAACGGCGCACAAGTCTGGGTACCTCAAATTAATATAGATGAAGAAACTATTATAGTGTTAATCTTCATACTGATAGTTCAAGATACTAGTTCAAGCTGAAAATGAAACAGATATTCACAGATAAAATTTAGTTAAGGTACTTGTGTTAGCTTATCGAAATGTATAACTGACCTACTGAAGGAATATCTAAAAAATTGTATCGGGTGAGAAATATGTTAGTACCTTAACCCTTACCATGCTAAATTTCTTACTTAAACATGTCCGTTCCTCACCATGAACAGTACCATTTGTTGTTTATTGGTGTTCGTACTGAAAATGTATTGACTGAATAGCGAGCAGAACAGGTCGCAAAGGCAGGCTGAATTGCCCTCAGCATTGTATCCACTAATTTCATTTCATTGTTGGTTAATTCGTTTTTGTAATATTTTATATTACATCAGGCTTGTTACATTTAGACAGAAGAAACGTGTTTCATGAAAAAGTAAGTCTTTCATATTGTTTATATTTAGCTGAATAGAAATAATTACATAGTATTCAAAGATGTCGAATGTATGAAAGAATTCATAGGTTTAACCAGCTGTTCCTTAAGTAATTGTGTATTTCACACGGCATCAAACCGTAGTAATGAATAATTAACTAACAGCGGAAAACCTGGCGACTGTCAATCCGCGAAATAAAGCCATTCAATGTAGTAGAAAATAAATGAAGGCATAAATCGTAAGCAGCGGAAGGGCCTTCCATATGGTGCCGATACCGAATGTGACTAAAAGGGAAATTTGATAACTTTCTTCCTTACAAATCCCGGCAGGCTCACCAATCAATATCCAGAATGGACTGCCGTCTTTCCCCCCTTCGAGATCTTTTTTTTTTACTTCAACTAGTTCAGCTAGATCAACAAGATTACTGAAACCTCTACAATGACTCTTTGAAACATTCCGATCTTTTTTTTTTAATTCAATTGAAACATCAGCGAATGATTTATTGAGATGTTGTGAAAATTATTTCAATGTTGTCTGTTTTTAATTTTGTCTTTGTCAAAATACATCATCTTTAGGTAGTGTGAAAACAGCGAGAATAAAGTTAATTACATAGGAAAACTAGATGCTTTGAAAAAAAAAGAGTCAATAAATATTTCTATCCGGGGAATTTTGATACTGAAGAGAATAAAATATTCTTTCCCACATCTTTACCACTAAACCGATATGTCGTAGGGTTTTATTGATTAGTATCGTTGCTTCATCTAGAATGAGTATAATAATCCACATGGTGTATAATAGAACATCTTCCTTAATCGATTCCTCGGATGTCTATGTAATTTGAACAATATATTTGTGTATTGAAATTGTTACAAATTGCATTTGATATATGATTGTACTAGTGGCAAATCTTAATTGTAAAGAGGCCCCATGTTCAACGTAAAACTTAGTTTTAAGATTCAAACTACACTATAGAAGCCGGTTTTAATAGACCACACACGTAGGAAAACGAATAATCTGACATTGTTCTCTATTGCCTTATATACTAAATATTTCCAAGTAAAAGATAAATGTTTAGTGATTTGACATTTAATGTTTATAATGTTTTTCTGTTTCGGGATTTAAAATGTAAATGCCTTAAAACCAACGCCCGGGGTTTTCATCTTGATAACATGTTATTGAAACCGACTTAAGGACTACCCTAATTTTCATCCATATTTATATAATTAACACACCATTCAGCGTGTTTTGAAAATAAAAAAAGGAAAATATCTCCCCACACGAATTCACAGCACTAAAAAAATGTGGAGTAAAGTTTTATGAATATCTAAATCATTCTTTAGCAATATCTATAATTTTAGTTCCCTTTTTCCACAAATCAAATTCACGATTATCATTATAATATCATGCTTTTCAAATATATCTGTGTTTTTAAAGGATTTCTGTTTCTTTTGCAGATAAATTAACAGTAATATCTCTTGTTGAAATGTTTTAGGTTTATTTTCATTAGTTTTCTCATTTACGAGCGTAAGTACTACATTTTCCTTGACACTTCTTAGCTCTTCTTTTACTGGGAGGCTTTGACAGGTATTGATAAACTGACAAACGCGGAGAGTTTTGAATTGAATTTTTTGCCACACGCCAAAAACACTCATGGGACAATTGCGCTTGAAAATTGGCTTACGCTGAATTGTGACCTATCATGTACATTTCTCTCCGTAACATTCTCAGAGAGCCTGGATTAATAAAAAAAAAAAAAAAAAAAAAAAAAAAAAAAAAAAAAAACGGCATAAAGACGGTATATAATCGGGGATGAATCAGACTTAAATATTTGATTACTTTATCTACATCAAATAGATTTATTTTCTGTAAAAAGAAAATCAATGGAATACGGTGAACGTGGCGACAACGATTGCTCCAATTACAATCGGTCATAGCACCATTTTGTCTATATGAGAATCTCGGCTAATTAAGTGGCCTGACACACCTAGTATATCACTGAAATTTACAATGTTATTCTAAAAATGAGGCCCTTTTTAAGAAAGCCTTTTTAGATCATGAAAAACTGGAAAACTATGATGGTCACCTCTTCATGTGATAAGCTATCGGGATTAGAATGTAGAAGTTTTTTTTCTCCCGTGAAAACAGTGTCCATTTCAAATTGTCCGGTTTTTTTTCTCTCTGAAATATTTTGAATGAAGACTATACTTTAAGAGATTTGTGATTCTCTCGAGGTTTTTAATGGGGAGAATACATAGTCTGCATTGCTACAGTCTTGCATCCCCTTAGAAAAACATGTACACGTTGATTCCTTTCTCCACTTCAACAACCTCTGTTTCAGTAATAGCATATGAATGAATATCAATGCATCAAGGTCGCGCCATGGGATAAGTTATATAATTGTTTGATTTGTAGATCCAACATTTCTTAATACTAACTAATTAAATCTTCTTCATTAATACGTAATGTCAATTTGAGGTCTTTCAGGATAAACCAGCGAACGTCAGCTATATCTGACGCCATCGGATTCCTTGGGACCACTTTAGATTGTCAGGAACATAATAGCCAGGAACATTTAAATTCTGAATGTAATTTTCCCCTTAACTTCATTTAATGAAAAAGAAATCAAATACAAAAGCATAAATAGTTATATATACAGATTTCTTTTCAATTTAACAAAATACCTAAAGGATTGTGTCAGATGTCAGTTTCCTTGCAACATGGAATGCATTATTAGCACCATGGGAAAATCTAAGGATGCAAAGAGAAACAGTAATTCTACGTTTTAATTTGAAACATTGTGGTACATTGCTATTAAAGAGGCTTGAAGAGGGGAATTAAAATACGCATGTTCAAATCTCTTTTGAAGACTTTGATAACGATATCCCTACTGGTACTGGCATCAAAATTTATTGTACTAAGAGAGAGCGAGAGAGAGAGAGAGAGAGAGAAAAGAGAGAGAGAGAGAAAGAGAGAGAGAGGTACATGTCTCACTAATATAACAGACAATTTTACTTTGTGACCCGCCATGTTTTTATTTAATTATTACGAATTATATTTAAAAACTACCCAGTGATTTTAAAAAAACATAAAACATTTTTTTTTTGAAAAAATATCTATTTATATATTTAAAATAAATGTACATATTTCCACATGATACTTCGCCGCTTCTTAAAATATGTAATTGTGAATAGTTTATGATATTCATCTTTTTTTCAAATATAACTATCATCCTGTCTCGACAATATCATTTAGTTCCTATGTCTTAAATAAGAATTTGAAGATTTCTTCCAAGCCTACCATTTCTCTAAATCTTATCGAGAGACTGCCATATGGAACATAATTAACTTTGATTAGATGTGCTATATAAAAGGATAATAACATATGTGTCTGCATAAGAACGACATGGTAAAGATAATTAATATGGTATTAAAATCCTGCTGCTTGTAGATTTCTTACCTTCCACCGTATTTGATTTAGCTGCATCCTAATAAATCGTCTATGGAGAAAATTCACAACAACGTTGTATATACTAATTAAGTCGCTGGAGTAGTTATTTCATTCACAATGACGCTAATACTGTGTAATAACGTTAGGAACACGCCCCAAAACAGTCGGCAGCAACACAGTTGTCACATCGTGTAGAGTACCTCTTGTATTCCCGATACAGTCATATTCCTATTGAGTCTGATATGAACGATTTCTCTGCTTAATTTCAGACACAATTTGTTGCACAAACCCCCAGCTTCATCAGCAATCATGAATCACATTTCCCAATATCTATTGACTGCCGTTTTTGTGTTACGCCGAAACTACGAACATTAGTCAGTCTTCAATAGCATCCCTGTAACTCTCCCTAACAAGCAGGGTTATTTAACGGAGCAATGGCGACCAGAGACATCTCCTAGCGACCTGAACTTAATGCGATTCCATGCTGGTCTGTTGTACGACTAATGGTCAGACGACATCAATTTACTTTTATGGTTCTATTGAAAGGAAACACGTGACCAGTGACGTCACGGATTGTCATCGAGCGCTAAAAATAATGAAGTTTCGTTTATAAGAAAAACACATAATTGAGCGCACGACTGAGGCGCTGAAACGGGTCTACAATGTTTTAACGGCAATTATAAACATGATGGCATTGATTTTCTTGGTTTATCTGCTCTTAAGTTATGGATTTCTTTTGTTCATCTTCTATTTGAAATTGCCGGACTGGAAACTAGATGGTATTCAATATAAATGCCTCTCTAACACACATAACGGTTATCATAGAAACGGACGAGTACATAATATTTGGGCCTAAGGGTTATCGAAGTATGGAGTACTTTTCCAGTAATAGCGTTGGAAAATCAATGCCACTTTGAAGTCTGTGTCCGTTATCTAATTTCAGATATTGGGATCCAGATTGAATATCAGAATTGTACTAGTAGTAGCAGCAAGTCTATAGTCGACGATTAAATGTCGAATTGTGAATGGCACGTTACATTATTAATGTCAAATAGCCAGGCGCTATGAACAAACACTAATGGTATACAAACTTGTGGACGTGGAAAGCTATGGAACACTGCGGGCATATCGCCAGCACTTTTAATCATACTAAGAGTCATCATCGTAATATAATATTAATCATACATGATTAAATCAGAACAGCATAGATGTATTAATATATATCAGTGAAATTTCCCCCATAATGCTAGTTTTATTTTACAAAATAGATGATTTTAGGAGCAGTAATTACAATAATGGGAACTGTAAAAAATGTCATTTTTAAAGTCCTATATATAGACTAAGTAGAAGAAAACTATTTGCTTTATCTCAACCAAAATGATGCAAAACCAATGTCAATTGTGTGTT
Organism: Solen grandis; assembly: GCA_021229015.1. Taxonomy (NCBI): domain Eukaryota; kingdom Metazoa; phylum Mollusca; class Bivalvia; order Adapedonta; family Solenidae; genus Solen; species Solen grandis. The sequence goes on from CM037778.1 coordinate 72,463,893, forward strand.
TACCTTTGTCCCTATTGGATAACATTCCCTACACATGATATAATTCAAAGCATATTAAATTGTTTCATGTGACTAACACGTGTATAAACCGATCGATGTTACAGTTTACATGTACAACATAATAATGGAACCCTCGTTAATAGGTTTTCTTCTGGTAGCAGAAATAAGTCTGTGGTCTCAACAAAACAAAGCCTCGTTAAGGCAAATGTTACTAAAGCTAACATGTTCTGCGTCACTTGTTGAATATGCTCGATTTATATATAAACTATTTTAGAAACATTGTAAAAAGAAATCCATCTTCCAACGTTTTAAGAAATAAATTTATGTCCGGACATTACTTTTAACAATAAGGTACAATTACAATGTATCAATTTAACTGCAAGTAAATATTAAATGTTTGGAGACCGTGACTTAATGTTTAGAAAAAGGAGAATCCCCAGTTTGTGCATTATGGGATATTTGGATAGCAATAAGAGATGCTGCCTTGTTTAGTAGTTTAATTGTAATCAAGTCGTTTTTTTGGAAATGATCGGAGGAAATTATAGTTCCCTCAAATAAAACGTAATTGTTAAAAGTCAATGCTGTCACGGCTGTACTAGACAATTATTGTAACTAATAAATTGTATCTATTTTCCGTATTAATTGAATGAAATATTTTGACAAAGAGATTTTCCTCTACAATTATTGATCTAACAATTTAATTCAAATTGTTGTGTATTTATATTGATTTTAGTCATGGTATGAAACATTTTCCTTGGCCCACGGCATATAAGAAAACAATTGTGCATTTTAATGACTGTCATGTAACATATTGCAGGGCATATAGTTAATGTAAATTAAATATATACAATATTTGAGTGTCTTGATTCTATAACTACGATGCATGCAGTTGTTACGAATAGAACAGATAATAAAATGTAAACATCGATACACCTCAATCAAATATAAAAGCTATTAAAGTTTTAGCTATTATTCATAAATCAAATGAAGTTTTTCACTGACAGCAGTTTTAGCTACTGGAGTGAAACCATTTGCTGTGTTATGTGCAATATCTTTATTAACGAGTTCTTTAATGTTCAGGTCAATCTTTTTTTTATGTATGTAATTTAATATTTTTTCTAATTTCGTATCGTGTGTGTCTTGTTCTCTTTTGAACAAATGCACATCTTTGTGTTAACCTCTTTACCGTTAAACATTTTGTGATGTGATTTCGATGTATTTCATTTTCTGATAGCTTGAATTATAAAGTTCGGTCTGTTCCGAACATCAAAATTTTGTTTCGTTTAAAGAAAAGAGGGCGTTTTATAAAAATACATATTTGCCATCACAAAATGTCCATGTTTTAGTGGTGATATATAAAATGAACATATTTCTTCATTCTGAGTATGTATTAAACATAAAACGACTACTGATTTGAATTCTTTGGGGAAACTCCTACAATATAAGTTTCACTTAACCAACCCGGAGATTGGCGGACTGTGATTGAACAAAAGACAAAGTAATTCATCGATTTTCCTAGTCATAAAATACAATCATATAAAGCAAATAATACGTCTTTCGTTTCAAAATTGATTTCAGATATGGAAAATAAGAGCGTACTTTTATTATCAAAGCCTCCGCGACATTGATGTATGTGCCGTGCTTCAAATAATTACATCCAGCCTTAACATATTTCCGGCAATATTTTAGCTACGCATGTCAACACTTTGTTTAGGAGTGTAATACTTACTATCCAAGTCAAGGGTGTGGAGTTTGCGAGTAAATATAGCGGAATTCAACTACGGAAGTTATTGTTTATTGAATAATCTTGCAGTATCAAAATCAAACATTCGACAAATGCTCTCTGGCTTAACCACTCTTTTAATCATCCCTTTAATTGCGACTCTTAACTGCTATATTCTTCGGGTATGAAACAAGTTTAAAATACAAAATATCATGAACAGTAGACTGCAATCAAAATCAATGATTAAAGAAACCGTATTCATGCATATTATTTCCGAGAGCTTTGTTTGAGGCAGAACCTTGGATTGCATTCGGTTTTAGATCTTGTTTCTTTATGGAAAGAAAATATTTGTTTGGAATATTTTGCCACCTACGTCAAAGACAGTAAAGCCGTTTCTTTGCCATCAAGACTCCGCGGGTAGTAACAACTGTTTAAAGTGTAATATAAGTGTGATACTGTTGCAAAAGTGCAACTTACATCATGTTCTTCAGAAAGCCATATGATACAGACTTTTCTATTTTAACGCCCATATACTAGACACTAAATAATGTTTGAATATGTTGACCTACAATGTTATATAATGGACAATATTTATATCGCATGTAGGTATGTACCGCACTGGCTTAAAATATTTGCAAAGAAATAATTGTTTTGATAAATGATGGTTGTATGTATATAGACTTTATTTAAAGAAATTTAATTTTCTACTTTTGGGGAGAGAATTGGAAGACAATTTATTTCTCTTGTTTATAAAGTAATATCTTTTTTTTTACGTTTTATAAAGTAATATCCGTCGGGTGGCGTGTTTCACAAGAGACTTCTTGCGTTGTGAGCAAATTATATATACATTCAGCTTGGAAAATCGACCGATACATGTAGCCTTTTTTAAAGTTAAAAATGGCAAAAAAAAAAAGACCTATGGCGTATTAGTTAATTATATAGCTTTGCGGTTGTCAGTTTTTTTAATTTGTTGATATACGTCATTAGAGATGATACGAGGAGTGGTACATGTCATCGGTTTCCCACGTGCTAAACATCGGGTTTCCCACGTGCTAAACATCGGGTTTACCAAATTATAAGTATGACGAGTTTGTATTTGTTGTTTCAAGAGTACAGAATGTTTAACAGGGAAGTTAATCTTTCCTTAGAACTAAGTATGGTTAATGGAACAGGAGCCTTGTTCATTAAATACATTCGATGCTTCTCTGACCTGGAACAGTGAATCACTTCCTCTCGGGGGAAAAACTTATTTCATTTGGTTTGTATCCTCCCACCTCACAACGGAGAGGGAACATTTGATTTATGCTGTTCTTCGGTCGATCGGTGCTATGTCGTGTCATGGTCTGAAAAAAACAACAAAAAAAAAAAATTACTTTTACATTGAGCGTAAAAAGGCAAAAGCCCGTAAAATTCAATGCCTACTTTTTCAGTTTTGAACAAAGAATAGTTTAATAATAATAAGCATTCATATTTTTCGATTCGGGAATCCCATTTGAAGCTCTGAAGTATAGTTTGCTTAACAGACTTTAAATGACTGTTAATGTGCAGTCAACGCAAAAACATATCAGGTGATGCTTGTTTTCATGTAAAGCTAAAGCGATATAACATATTTCTGCCTTTTGAAGGAAATGTTATATTCAGTTTATCTTGCAATTCAATCTGTGCATCATTTTATATGTTCCATATAATGAGCTACATTAGTTGTTTTTCAGATCGCAAAATATTTTATCACTATTACTTTTTTTAAATCATATGCATAATGCTGAAATAAAATTGTTAGGTAAAACCTATGTATAGGCTTTTATTACACCTATGTTCCACATGGTATAAGGGATGGGTGTACTCTTCAAAGATTTACAGATTTTTACTATTATGCTAGTCGAATATTATCAAGAAAAGAAACATGATATTTCCATAGTTTATTATTTTTGACAAGTTTGTTTTTACGATCTCATATAACAATTACGTTTTGGGCATCCTTTTAATTCCTAGGTGATGTAGCTATTCTGTCTTTGAAAGAAACAACATGGCTAGCGTCATATGTAGTCTAGACAGTCGGAATCGTTCAATACGAAATATGATCAAAATCTATTAGAGGCATCGGATTGTGTTTAGCTGTATACGTGGCTCTATACAGAGTGGCGAAGTCTTTTTAGTGTTAGTTCAAACATGATTATTTGATTTGAAAATATGTAAAGTCTGTATATTAAATTCTGCATTAATTTATTGAACTCTAGTTTGGGTTGGATGTCTAGGGCTAATCAAATTTATCTTCCACTGGAAATAGGGTGAACAGGTGGTCAAATCGCTTATCAAATAACGGTGAAACGGAATCATATTAACCCTTTCCCTCATAGAGGACACCATGAAAAGACCTATGCGAACAGCATAAAACCAGATCAGCCTGCGAGTAACTCGCAGGCTGATCAGGTTTTATGCTGTTCGCTGCTCCTCAGTGGTCTGGAAATGAGGATTTTGTAATTAAATTTGGTAAGGTTTTACTGTGGTTTTCTGCAGACCAGGCTTTATGTGGTACCTATTGAGTGCGTCAAAATGAGTCTATATGAGGGAAAGGGTTAAATCAGGTACTCATGCATCTATAAATTATCTGTAAATGGTGTGACAATTATAGTTTTTTTTTTTTTTTTTTTTGTACGATCCGCATTTTCATATACCATATAAGCATTTAATATAATAATGGAGATGATAAAATTCTATTCAGAATCCAGGCCACATTGTCAATTAAACGTTTCGACCGCTGCCGACAGCACGTTAATCTCGTCGTGTTTGTCATCACTCGGCAGGGTTATTAATCTGCCTTGTTATCTCTCTACAGGAGGCATGTGCCATCTGGACCAGCCGTCAGGGGCCCTGGAGGTCCGCCCACCCCACAGGTATGCCCAGGGTGCTGGAGTGGAGAACAAACACACGAGATAAGGACTGACGTGCTGTATTATTTCGTTTTACAGCATGATGGTTATACAGGTGACAGTATTATAGTTATTTAGCATTCAGCTAAATACAGGTGGAGGAAAACATACAGCTACCACAAGTCACCTGAAAGGCTTCTGTGATTGTAACCAACCGGTAGTGAAACTGATGTGCTAAAAATGATAGTTTGTCGTAGCCGAGGTTCGATATTGGCTGTGTTGTCGATAATAAGGTCAATGTAAACAACATCAACAATAATAATAGTTATAATAGTTATACAGCTGAACCTGTATTAGCGGACACCTGTATAAAGAGGTCATTCTGAATTTAGCAGATTTGATATTACCAAACTAGCATTTTGTAAAAGTAAAAAAAAGTAAACTTCATATAATGTCCACCTCTGTTAAGCGGCCACTTTCTCTTGTTCCCTTGATTGACCGCTTAAGACAGGTTTGACTGTATATGTACTGATAATGATAATCATAATAATAAATAGTATATCATTATTGAACAGTGTGTGCTGAAGCAGCTGTATAGATATACAGTAGTTAGATGTAGCAGAAGGAGAGAGGGAAAACGAGGTAGAAGAAACAGAAATTGCATTAGTAGAAGCAATCCGATACGCATACAGACACGAAATATACATTTTACACGAGGAAAGATGCACTTTAGTTTATACAATACTTGCAATGTGAACTATTTACGAAACGAATTTTAAAAAAAAGTGCTTAATATTTTCAATTTGTAAGAAAGAAAATCAACTTCAATGCTTTGTACAACATTCAAAATCGATCGCCTATCAGATTGAATACAGTCAAAGCTATCCGCACGTCAACCGGTCTCTGACTTAACGGATCCGCAAGTAATAACAGTGAAACTGGAACCTTGGTTGTTCCGAAATCAAGCTCGGAATCCATCTCAGTCGGGCTATAAAGACGCCGCTCCTTCGTGCTCAGTCCGGATACTCTGTAATGCATTAGAATTTGAACCCAATATGTGCCACATTTTCTTCTTCATCAGAGTTATTTTCAGCCATATTTCAGTAATGACAACGTTTTATTGCGCCAGTCTTTTGAAAGCGCCAGAGATAGGGCACATTTTAATTAGTAACACTATTGAGTGGTTATTCTTGCTAATAGTTAAGCACGCCTTCTGCGTATTCGCTAATAATGTTAGTGCTTCTTTTTAGTATTGTGTATACTAAAAGACAATACAGCCATGATATCAAACATCATCCAGTAAGTGTTAATTATACGGTACATTATGCTGTACTATAAACATGTGCTAAACAAAAACGAAAATACATTTAAAACAATATCTGGACGTAATATTTGGTTAGTTCAGTACATTAAAAAGAATATTGCACATTATCTATATAATATGTTAATTACATCCAAATAATAATGTATGCCAAACTCCAGGGTGAACATAAGACAATCATGCAGAAATCCATTTCCTCGTGTTACTTTGGTTTTGTATAATATTTCTACATAGGAAAGGCATTCCTCATGCTTATTTTGTAATGTCATATTTTATGATAAAGGTATATTTTGTAACTGTGAGAAACGCCTCAAACTATTGACATATTCATATAAATTCTATAAAAATAATTTGATGTTTTCCCCTTACATACATACATTACTACATCTAAATGCAAACAGGAAGAATGTAAATTTATTTTACGCCTTTGAGTGGATTAATATGATATAGATAAAGAGTAATTTGATATTTCACGGTGAAATAAAAATATGATTTCACTCCTTCCAACATAAATTTAAAAAAAAATGTTCTTTTTATGTAGAAGATGCAACATATTATTTCATCTCGTACATTTTCTCGTGTTTATTTTTAGATAAATTTAAGCACGGCAGTATTGCTACAGTAGTTTTCTAAAGGAAAAAAATCTCTACATTCTCTGAATTAAAGTCCAGCTAGAACAGAACACATATGCTGACACATTATGCAAAATCACATACATCGATCGAGGTCTCCAGAGGCTGTAGGGAACAAAACAATACAATAAAAGCATTAAAGGCATTCTTCGCTTGTTTAATTTTACAATAAGAATTCTGAAAAAGCTTGAAACAAACAAATACGACCTCGTGTATCTTGAAAGAATCCCTTAGTTACGTGTGTGTTTAAAATATGTTCCAAGTTGTGTCTTCCCAACTGTCCAACTTTTATTTGAAATAGGAAAAATGAAAATTGAAAAGTTGCTGCAAATCATGAAGATCAATGGGCTGTCTTTGATGAATATTGTTTACCTATTTTTCATTCATTTTACCTAGTTTTTGGCTGAGACATTTGTCTGATATATTAAATTTTCTGAAATTTATTATACCAATGCTTTTACAGTAGTTGAAACAAAAGAACTTGTAGATAAACATTCTCGCGTACGTTTTTCATGCGATGCCTTTACGCCAGTTATATAGTACACATACGCTGTTTATATGTTACGCTAATCAAGATCAATAATCAAAAAGCTTTTTTTATGTTCCTCTCATGTGCTAATGTGTCATAGGGGCATACGCTAGAGAGAGAGAGAGAGAGAGAGAGAGAAGGGTAGAGTGGAAAGGGAAAAAGAAGAACCATGTTTTAATATGTAAGAATCTAGTATATCTAGTACTCTGTGGATTATTGATAATCGAGTTAAAATATCAATTTAAACACGACTAACACAATATCCTGTACTGTTATCGACATCAAAATTTAATGTCAAAATGTAAACATACATACCCATTGCGTAATATGCAATTTTATGTAAAAACATAATAATACTGAAACGTTTCCCCGAGCGGATTTAATCAGCATGTATACAACCGATTGATATAAAACTGAGCGATATTTGAAGCTGCAGTGATTTAGCTTTGATCAATAGTTAAAACAAATATTTGTGCTTCATTTTCATCAAAGGGTAAAATCATTTGTAAACTTCAAACGGATGGTATTGATCGGTTTAATGTAAATATACCGTAATTGAAACCTGTAAATAATATGATTTGCACTCAGAGCAATACAAAACCTGTTCCAATTATATTTAATGGCAGCTGAGTTGATTCCATCTTATTTTTCAGTTACAATGAAATATGTGATAATTCGAAGGACTATAGGGGGATAAAATCGTTGGAATATTGTAATTAAGCCTCGGACAGTGGAGATTGCATAATTTTGTATTTATTTCCTGAGGATGTAATTAGAAAATAATTGAGTTTTTATCAGGAATTAAAAGTATACTAATATCGATTTTTGCATGGCATTCAGACATCCTCTCCTTGGACAATGCCGTTTTACTGCAGATCCTATATAGTTCAGTTGTATTGCCTGCATTATACTGTACTATACGTTATCAGGAAATTAAAGAATTAAATTGAAATTAAAACACTACGGTTATGTAAGAAGAAGTCACGTGTTGTTTCTGTTATCTCCAGCAAAGAAACGTCAAACTTTGACGTGAACGGTTTATAAAAAGCTGTGTCTACTTACCTATCATCACCAAATACGCCATGTAACATAACTAACGTGACGACATAGCGCCTAAAATAAATTTACACATTGATTTAACCAATAAAAACCCGTAACCATCTCCGACAAATAAATGAACGTGAACCTTTCTTTCAAAAATACTTTTTTCAGCAACCTTCGACAAACAATAAGAGCGTAGATACACGTGTAAGTATTTTGGCGATGTGTTAATTGTCTACCATAGAAAAACATAATGAAACTGAAACATATATTCACGCTGAACAGGCATTAATTTATGGTGTCCATTTCCTATCTCCAGGGTACTGAGGGATAGCGAATTTTTGTCGCTTACGTCATTTCGTATCAAAGGTTTTAACATGTCACATGACATTGTTTGAGTTGTAAAAGATTGGTTCGATATCTAAAAAAATAACGATATGCAAATTATAAGCTCTTATTTCATTCTAATTTCGTGATTAATATTCTGTAATATGTATTTTGCATAAGACATCAATTCTTGTTTACCTATTAACGGTAAACATATTTCTTTGTATACCACATGACATTTTCTTCTTCATCATTAATGAAACTATTCCTAATGTAATATATGAATTGGCATTCGAAATATCAAAATATGAAAAAGATAATACAATCTAATATATATATAAAAAATGGAGTTTAGGCATAATGTTGTAATCATTACCGATATAACCGACAATTAGATTTTTTTTTAATTAAACGATGTGGTAATATTTTAGGATTGACAATATTTGGAAATTAATAAACCTGTATACTGCTAATCATATCCGACAAATAAAAACGGTTCCTTACGCAGCAATGTACAGTTGGAATCAATTTACATTCATAAGTACATACACAATCCAGTCCTCTCTACAATTGAGAAACATTGCAAAATAGTAAAATGCAATTACGAATATGTATACTCTTATATGACATTTACAATCCTCGATTCTCTCGCAGAAAACGTTTGTGTAAGTCTTTCATAGAAGCATTAATGATGCAGACACGAGAAAATCGTTTCTTTGTATAATTAGGATTAAGGAGAAAATGTCATTTCTCGGAACACGCACGCGATCACGGGACCATTTGAAACGATTAACCTACGTGACACGTACTATGACTATCGATCCAAGCTCACGTGACCGCTTTCGATTATCAGTCGATTATAATCTCCAATAGAAGTTGCACTGGTTGTGGCACACGCTACGCCTTAATACCCTGGGGGTAACTTTCTGTGACATCAACCCTGGGCACTCCATCTCTCTGTTTATTGGTGCACTTATGTAGAAATATGTGATCGACTACACATCGCAAATGTCAATGACGCTTAGACTACGAAACAGGTGCAGTGAATTCCAGGCTAATTGCAATATAATACATATTTTGAAAACAAATGTTCTTATAATAGTTCAACATCAAATGCCATTAATACAGAAGTATGGTGGCATATTTCTGCTAGCCACTTATCCACTTAGCTATGTTGAAATTTTTCCGAAAAATTGTCACATATTCAGTTAGTATCTGGCAAGTAGCAAATTTTCAAGTTATCTACTAAGGTATCTTAACAGGACTAAACTGTCTGTTAGTGCCCACTACTGCCAATCACATATTCACTTATTTTAACTGGATACCATGCTTTTTTCCAGATAATTACGTGAAAAAATGCTTGTTATCACATAATTTAACTGATAACTTGAAAAAAGGCGAGTATCCAGTTATCTTAAGTGAATTTACTTGCCAGATACTAACTATGTGAAGAAAAGTTTCGACATAGCTAAGTGGATAAGTGGCTGGCAGAAATATGCCACCATACAGAAGCTTTTCATTCTTTTAAAATTTTTATTTACATGCAAATATGTGATCTAGGTCAAACATATTATTTTTGAGTTTAAAGAATATCCAAATTATGAAAACAATAAGTATGCCTCTTTTACTTTTACAAACAATCGATATCGTATAGTGTCTCTATTTTGATCTTTACCTATAAATGCTAAGATTTATTTGGGATCATCCTCACTGATAAGTGTTTTCAAGCTTAGTCTTCATCTCTGTGCATATAAAGTTATAAGGACACAGAAAGAGCTTAAAACGTATATGAAGGAGTATAGACATGTTCCCGTGCGTATCAAACACGTGTAATATATTATGCTTTCTAATAAAATCTCGGCTAAGCGTATAAGGACCCGGATTCATGCACGTAACCTGTATACTAAACCGCTTCCTTAAATACGAATATTGGTATATAATATACCCATTCTAAGGCATGAATTTCATTTTCCTATAGATTTTGATACATTAATGAATTCTTATAATAAACTACTCTAAATTTACCTCTTAGTACCGTCTATTTACAATAGTTCTTAATGCATTTTTTTTGTAGTTCTTAGTGGTTTTTAGTGGGGCCGTATAAGCTACACATGCATACAATTCGTGTATAGTCAAGATTTACGTGCAATGTCGCGATCAGAGGGTGGTATTAAGATCTACTTAAATGGATAAGAATTTAAAAGCATTCGTTCATGCATGAAAACAGATAAAAAATAACTTCAAACGGAATTCGATTTTCATGTTGAAGAGTAACAGATTTCAGATATGAAATATTTGTCAGAAAGTTCGACTATTTGATTAATGCTTATCATACACTAAGGACTGCGTGGAAAGATGAAAATCGATGTAGTCAACGGACAAAACTGGCTAAATCAATCTTAAACAGTTACCCACTCAACTTACAAACAAATGCGTGCCTCATCTTTGTGAACAAAACGCTATTCCTTTGATTAACTTCGTTGATCGATGAAATGGACATTAACTTCAATTGCCCAGATGATAAATTTGAAATCTGTCTCCAACCCGCGAGCATTTTGCTGTGAAATTTCCCTGTCAATTTAGTACGTTGCAATTAGTAAAAACGATAAAAACGTACCCTTGTCCGCACTGCTATTGTCACGGCGATTAAATAGATTATTTTTATCATCTGCTCAGAGACATAATGATTGGACTTAGCGGTCGGGATGATATCGCACGCGCTAAAATAGGGCGATGTGGGCATTTAATACGTATAAAACGACGTGTAAGTGTGAATAATTAATCGCCTACCTGCTGATGCGGCGACAGGTGCACGGTTTTCTGACACTCCCTCGTCGACGTGAATCTGGTGGATGGATTCATCCCGGAAACTTCGACCAATCAGGGGTCTATTAATATTTAATGGAGTCTCACAAGCACAAATGATATCAGTTACATACATCACATACCCTAAAAATCTCATGATGACGTCACTGACAAAAAAGACGATGCATTTGAAATAGATAACCTGGCAGAGACGGTTCTTAGGATATATTTCAATAGAATGAAAGGAAATGAAATCTCATATTTATATGTTAAATAAATGTTAAATCACCGATACTGTGGTAGATAAAGAATAACGCTAAAACATATGTGATATAAGCAAATGTATCGTTAAATAATTAAGTGTCAATACTGCATTTCTGATATTTATCTATAAATATATTATCAGATGACATTCGTTTTTTATAGTATTGTTCACATAGACAGTCATATGAAGGATGGATGATTGCATTGATGGCTTTTTCTAATTTTGCTACGCATATAGAAATACTTTGATTAAATGCCAAAGTCTTAAATTATTTTTTAGAACAGCAACGAAGCACAAATATCCAATGGGTTTAATTCATTTGATATCTAATTGACTATAAAAATCAGTTATGTTTTGCATGTGAATGTCTTTTTCAAGTTAATAATTGATAGTTATCATTGTTCAAATTTCATATCAGAATTGTAACTCAGATTTCTGTTTGTCAAGCAAACACAGTGATTGACTTGTAGCTGAATGAATGAACTACTTTATCCTCAAACCACGATTCACCAAGCTCACAAAGCATCATATATTTTGCAAGTATTCAACAAGTGTTGTAAATACACAATTAAACTCCATAGAAAACGGGAACAAAACAGATGCTTCGGGATTATTGCATTCTACGGAAGGTTAGAACGGTCAATAAATTAATCAACTCCGTCATTATCGTCTATTATAAACGACCGTTCTTCCAATATTTGTCTTGGGGATTTATAGATTTATGATATGGAACTAAATTGATGTTAAATGTTCCAAGATAACGGACAATAGTTCAATGTTTGTAGACGAGGTCCTCCCCGGAACCTCTTGAAAATGCCGGAGAATAAACGATCGTTCTGTTTGTCCAGAACAGATTTATGCCTTTAATATTGTATGGATTATTGGCTGCTGATACGAGAAGTATGTTGACAATGTTGGCCCAACAGTCTGGGCAGGTAATTAGCGATGACAATCAACGTGTTTAAAGCATACATACTTTATTCCAGTTCTGCTAGGCTATTCGATCCATGTCTGCATTTGTGTGTGTGTGTGTTTGTTTATGTATTTTTTATTATTATTATTATAAGGAGGCGGATCCTGTCTCGAAAATGGATTTGCGTTATCTGAGTTCCATCACAACAGATATTTTGCGTGTAAGCTGGACACATAAAATCATCCGAGACCCTATGTTTTTGTTCACAGTCTGTAAATAAAATACGGTTTTGCTATTATGGTGGCTTGACGTGCATAATTATCATACATATTTCCAATTAAACAATAAATAAATAAATGCAATTTAATATAAAAATGGATAATCATTATTGACATAATCAAAGGAAACAAACAGGTTATACTTTAGGCTAACCAAATAAGGGGTTGAAATAATATTATTTTTGCTTATTATCATCATTATGATGATGGTGTTGACCAAAATGATGATGATTATTATCATTTATAATTTATGAAAACTAGCAGTACATGAACCACCATTAAATAAAGAATCACACAGGAAATATATTTAAAGTCTGCCAGCCAGCCACACACACACACACACATTCTATTTCCAAACAGTTCGAAAATCAACAAAATCCTGCAAATCAAATTAATTGTTTTAAACTGATATTAAATAAATACATCCATGTGTAAAGCACAACGTACAAGCTGTTGATTGTGTCAACTCATCTGTTTATAGCCAAAAGTCAAGTCAAGTTTCACTTTTGACTTTTACATGGTATATCATGAATGATCCGGTGGTAGATTAAGCCTTTGTTTTGTTGTTAATTTGCCCTGGATAATTCTCACACGCGAAAATTGATCGATATTTGGTAAAGGTTTTTGCGAATATAGGACGATAAGAATACACTTTATGATTGCTATGAAATTGTGGTTGGACATAGAACCAGAAGCAATAGCAATTAAGGTGAAGTCCCTGTAATGGTTCCACTATGTCTTGGTCCACTTAACTCTACAAAGATAACCAGGGTACCCTAAACATAGGAAACCTTGGTTATCTCCGTGAAAGACTATGAGGACCGAAATGTAGTGGCACCATTACAGGGACTGTACCTAAATATAAAATGATTACGTCAATACGTTTCAAATGTACATTACATTGGATGTCGTTTAATAGTTAATAATATATAAATATTAAGGAAAAGAAATTAAAACTAATAGTGTCAGCACATAATGAAATTAAAGAATATTACATTAGTGTGTGTGTGTGTGTGTGTGTTTATGGAAGGAACAGTATAATATATTGACAATATGTTGAACCAAAGCGCTATTTATTTATGCAATCGTGACATATAACCATAAGTCACAGTCTTGCGATAGCATATCACATTTTCTGGAATACGCAATAAAAAAAAACATCACAGAATAATCCTTCGCCGCCAGTTTTCTCACTTCAAACCAGAGGTGAGAACTGACGGCCGTACACAGTTTGACAGGTCGTGTGTGTGTCTGGCGTCTCTAATGTCAATTGGATGTCGGCTTCAAAATTTAATGAAACTGTATGAATGTATAAATCTTTTATCTATATAGCCTCAATTGTGTTTTAGTTTCTTTTGCCCGCATAATTTATTTACATGAACAGAGAGAGAGAGAGAGAGAGAGAGAGAGAGAGAGAGAGCACAGGTGGATATAAACACGTCAAGTTACCAGGATGTAAGAATTATATTAAGGACGTATGTGACAGTTTGCTACATTTTCTATATAGACAAAGAAGGAAAATATAAACTGTTCGATTATGGGAAAAAAATGAAAAATTGGGGGTCACCATCCTACTTTTTTTAGTTATCTCAAATAATGGCAAACATCACCTCATAAGGTTTCAAAATCAATGATCAGTACTTTATTCCGTGTCTATTTACAAAATTTGCAGAAATCTTATGCGACAGATTTTATACTATAATCACTCTTGCAAATATATACATCAATGTTTCTCAATCTATCTCTCCTTTAAAAAAAAAAAAAATAAAAAAAAAAAAAAAAAATATATATATATATATTCGAATTGTTCAACAAATTAGCAAACAGTGAGGATTTACCATAAACTAAATCTCTAAAATGAGCATGGTGAGCCCTTATCTTTATTTCATATATCTTTTAGTTATAGTCTAAAGTACTCATGTGCAAGATTTTAGAAAAAAAGAGTCTGTCCGTTAGAAAAACCCGCTGAACCGCCTTTGAGACATAGACATCTTTTACTGAGATTTAGTATTTACAGATCTTCATCTCAGACACATCATGTAACTATGACAGAAGTACAGATAAGAGTATGTAAGCGAATACAAATGAAGAATATTTGTTATAACTATATTATTAGATGAGTGTAGCTGTCATATACCGACAGCTTACATTTGAGCAACAAAACGCAAATATTTGTCTGCTTTTTTCCCGATATTTCTTGTTTTTACATAATTTTGTATTTTTTACTATGTACGTACAAAATCTATCTCCAAGAAAGAAAGCATTTAGAATTTAGAATTGAGATAAACTAAGATAGCTGTTTCTACATACACCTTAAACCAACTTAATACTTCTTAATTCTAACCATCCGGTAAATGCAAACGAAATAACAGAAAATAACATGCAAAGTGCAGAGGGGAAAAAAACAGACTAAAGATTAACAATGTGATAGATATAAAGATACAATAAACTGTCCACAAGCAAATTGTTCAAAATATATTCTCCCAGATTTCGTTTTCATTTTTTACTGCATCAATTCTATAAATTATGTACATTTGGTCTTGCTAAGTAGTAATTTTTAATATTTTCTTCCTAAAATGTAGATACATAAAACACACAAAACGGTCTGTCAGTTCTTCTAGCACGATAACCACGAAGACTAGATGATGAAAATAATGTAGAAAAAGTTGGCATAGAGCCTGTCTAGAATATAACTGATGTTACAATTTTTAATTAGAAGTTAATGACATATTTTAATTCAATGCGCCCCATAACACTTCCAGGACTACATAGTATTGATACTGGTCTATCGGTTAATGGGTCACACGAAACAAACCCGATAGGAAAACACGATTTACTCGCACTAGGTTAAACAAAACCAAACTGAGGCTCATGAAATACTTTAAAGTCCCATCTTTGATTAGGCGTAGATGGACACACGCATGGGTCGCACGTTTGATACGACTAAAATGATTTTAATACATTATTTAGTCTTGTTCTTTATTTAAAGAAAACGTACTTTTGTATTTTGTATTCTTATTTTGTTGTGTGACATGAGATTTGGAAATAAATAAACATGACACAAACACTGTATTTATTATTTAGGCTTATTTAGGACGTCCTGGTTGTAATTAAAGTTTGGTGACCGGAAGGGTATTGACTGGTAGGGAATATTACTGTCATCGGTATTAGACTGATTACAAATAGTTGAGTAAATCTATTTTTGAACAGGGTTGCTTGCAACGCTGTTGTAAGGAAGCAAACATTTTGAATCGGACAACAATTCGGTGCTTATTTAGAAATTCATATTTATAGATTTCCCTCTTTTTTACTACACAAAGAAAAAAAGTCCAAAATTTGTTTCTCCTCTTAACACTAGATGGTGACAATTTTCATGTTTATTTCATTACGATTACGTTATGGAAGTCGAAATTGAATAAAAATGTGATGAAAATCGATGCTTGAGATACCGTGTTTAACAAATTGTTACGAAAAAGGATAATACGCAGGAGATAAATTCGCAACATACATATTTGTGTGTGTGTTAGACTTCTTACTGTCATTTCAACATGATTGTTTAATTTAAAACATTAAATAATCATGTATGTCTGTCTAAAATAAACGTGAATCTAACAGACATTAACATTGATTTGAAATTTCACTTATCAAGACGTGGTTTATAGAACAAAACCAATTTAGGTGGTCATCAAAGAAATATTGGCCGTAACCTTGCTAACCGGAAAAAGAATAAATTATTATTTATTTTTTAGCATGTAATTATTCGTAAAATAAATGAAACATTTACAATACCAATGAAACGTATACTCTTTTCAATTTGAAATTTAAGACATCCCAAAAAATACTCAAGGGCAGTATGATATTCGAATGTTTCAAATTTTAGAATTAAACGGCACCAACATGTTGAAATATTGAAGCCGTGTATATATCTCAGCTACGTATGTTTACTTGCTTATAAACTGCCACAATCGTGATATATGTTTCTGTCTAGAGATGGATGATTACTTTCATTATACATCACATATGTATCGCTAGGCATCGAATATTGTCTTGTTTCCAGACGTATAGTAAAATTAAACCACCATTACAAACAATTACTAAATACTCGCTGTTATAAGAACTATTGTTACTATGACGACAGTGGTTTATATTTACTATATGTTCAATTTATGATAAGGACAGTGCAGGCAGACACAAAATTACTGCATGAGTGATATAAGAGGATCTTGCGTGACGTAATGACTATTATGTTTGCGTAAGTCTCGTATGCTTTATGGAATTGTAGTCTGACAATGGAGCATATTTGAAGCTAACTTTTTAATGAGTGAATATCTATTGCTAACATGCTTTCTGGTTACAGTAATGACGGAACACGTGTTTCATCAATAAATTGTATGAATAACTTACTCGGAAATACACGTAACAAAAGCAATGTTCATATATACTTGCTTCAACATCAAAAGAATAATCGTAAAACCAACACTTTCTTCTTTTTTATTTTTACATAAGCTATGATTGATATCCGTATCAAACATATCCAGCTTCATCAGAAATGTTAAGAGAACGTTCAAGTCTTGATAAAAAAGTTCTCGAATCACCACAAATTGCCAATTGCCGATTTTCATTAATTACAGTTATTATATTATACATGCCTATTTCTATTTGGAAATTTCTAATAGTGTATACTTTACATCTTGACAAAATAACAATGTATAGGCTTTAATGTCTTTGGGATAAATATATTAACTGATATACGCATACATGTTAAAATATCAGGTACTTTTCAGTCAGAGAAATTATGTTGGCATATAACATTAATTTATTAATAATCACATATTTTAACGATTTATTTTTACGCTTGAAAATATCGTTAATTCTTAGAAATCGGAAGGATATTTATTTAACTTTATTGCATTATTTATGTTTAAGTTGATATAACTTTTGATTTCTAAGATCTTAACGGTATTTTCAATTTAATAGAGGAATACGTGCACATACTATCATTAATCAATTGGGATAAATGTCCTTCCGACAGTACTTTGGTCATGTTAGGGAGGTTAGCCTCTATGAGATAGACATAGTACTGCCTTACTGTGATTTAACAAACAACCCTAGTATCCTGACACTGGGATGACTAGTCAAGAAACTACCCGTATGTGTGATGAGAGTCAAGGACAAGTAGAGATATACCAGTACCAGTTTTTACCGTGGACAGAAAACGAACCTTTGACTTCCGGACGACAGTATGGACGCACAGACTACTCGGTCAACGAGATTGAATTAAAAGTATATTAAAAGGAAAGAATATTGTTTTGTAAAAAAACGTGTTATGCTTGGTTCTTTAATAATCAATGAAGAGTAATGATTGCTGTGTTTGTTTGATTTTTTTTTATTAAATTTTTTAACCTTTTATCTTTTAAATTATACCTTCCCCTAACTTGTTTTTTCTTGATATGTCAAAACAAAAAAAAAAACCCCAAAAACTTGCTAGAAAATGGTTTTGTTTTGTAAACACCGTACTGGTTTTCCTCTATGTTCTGTCCCACTATCTATGCTCTTAAAACCTATATTATTCTATTGGAGTGGTTAGCTTTGATGGCGTCTTATGTATTTAATCTGATGCATCCAGCACTAGGTACATGTATGTGTTGTTTTTACTACCAAATAGGTAATGATATCTCTAGCTGGAAATGCCATTGGATTATTTTATGGTCCATTATCAAAATTAATGTTATGCAACTGTACTACTATATTACTTACAATTTGGGCCTTTGTTTTACAATTACATTATTATATTCAAGTCTTGACTCTGTTTTTAATTTTTACAATGATGCAATGTGGAGACTTTGAAAAAATCCAGACCCTTTTAATAATTTTAACAGTCTTTCTCTCTTTTTCTTATTGTAACATTAGAATCATTAGAAACAAACTGGACTATATTTCGCAACACATGATTGACCTTGATATTATATTTTTCACTGAAATACATCTTGATAACAATAGTCCAGATTGTTCTCTTACATTAACAGAACATTTTGATACAATACCCGGTATGTAGAAAAACAGAATCTGCCATGGTGGTGGTTTATTAATATATATCACCAAAATATTATACAAAAAAAGAATGTACGATAGAAATATTTTGTAATAAATCTGTATTGTTAATATTAAAACAAATACGGTATATATTTTATAAGGTCTATTTTACAGTCCGAAAACAGCAGATGAAGAATTTTTAAACATTAAATTTAATTTTTGAAAAAGCACATGAAATATCAGGTAATATAGTTATTCTGGAGATTTTAATGAATCATATTTTTCATAATTTTAGAAATGTGTTGTATTCTATTCTTTAGTCAATGTTTAACAAGAGTTATTGCATTACTTGACCCAAGTATTATATCAGATGAAAGTTGTTGTTTTTTTTGTTGTTTTTTTTGAAGATATGCATTCTTCAGAACAAATAAAAATAAGATCACATGAAAAACCGTGGTTCGACTCAACTTTAAGAACCAATATTAGAATAACAAATATAACTAGAACCGCAAGCGGTATCTCGGTTTTCGCTTTTAACCTAATCAACTTGAACACTTTATTTGAACTCAGCCACAATTTTCAATATGAAACAGAACAAAAAGGTATTTGAAGATCTACTCTCATTTGCACAGTTTTTTTTTTTTTTTTTTTTTTTCTTTTTTTTTTTTTTGCAATGTTAGAACATTCAAACTCTTTTAGCGCAGATATTTTCCCATACCCTGTCCCTTGAAATCCATCACATTCTGTGGTGCAGTCAACAAGGAACAAAATGCGGAAAACCGCATTTCAATCAGACTTTAAAATTTTGAGTTATAAGCAAAAGAGTGATTTTAAGCAAAACGCCCTCTAGCGGCAAAATTAGAAACAAAATTGCAAAAACAGCAAATAGTTCAAACAAGTATATAAGTCGCATCAGTCAAACTTTTTATTCTTATGTATCAGAATTTGAAGCATAAAACCTGATTTACAATTATTCCAAAAAAGGATCAAACTTTGGACTGCCGTATAATGACCAAATCAAGTCCGATCTTCAAAAACTAAACATTACTGGAAAGAGCTCTTTAAGAACTAAAACTTTTGTTATATACTCTCAATGAAATATTTTTAGTTTTGGAGCTATTTGTGGCCGAATAAAAACACAATAATCGTAATATGACCTTGACCTTTTCAATTCTTTTTTATTTTTTGAATTGTGAGGCCCTTTCAAACATAACAGTACACATCGTGTAAAAAATTCATGAAGAATGAACAGAAAATAAAGTCAGGAGCGACAAAAACATGTTTTTGAAATTTTAATTTTTCCTAAAATTTAGTGAAGTTTGACCGTTTCTAGAGGACAAACCACGCATTTCCTTAATTCGCCATCCCATATATTTTGTGTGTATACGTCTTTTAAATGGTATGCCGGAGACGGAATTCTTCTATCTGATCTCTAACAAAAACGGATAGGTTTTTCGTAGACCTACCCTCATTTGCACAGTTTTTTTGTTTTTTTGCAAGGTTCGAACATTCAACCTTCCGTAGCTCAAAAGCTTTCAGCCACACGGACCCTCGAATCCTATCATATGTTATTAGGCTATCAACAGGGAACAGAATGCAAAAAACCGCATTCGAATCGGACTTCAACTTTTTGAGTTATAAGCAAAAGAATGATTTCAAGAAAAGCGCCCCCTAGCGGCAAAATGAGAAAGAAAATTGAGTAAAATTTTACTGTCAGGTACCTAGCAAAGCAGCAAATAGTTCAATCAAGTATACTAACGTTAGTCGCACAAGTCAAACTTTTTATTCTTATGTATCAGAATTTGAAGCATAAAACCTGATTTACAATTATTCCAAAAAAGGATCAAACTTTGGACTGCCGTATAATGACCAAATCAAGTCCGATCTTCAAAAACTAAACATTACTGGAAAGAGCTCTTTAAGAACTAAAACTTTTGTTCATATACTCTCAATGAAATATTTTTAGTTTTGGAGCTATTTGTGGCCGAATAAAAACACAATAATCGTAATATGACCTTGACCTTTTCAATTCTTTTTTATTTTTTGAATTGTGAGGCCCTTTCAAACATAACAATACATATCTTGTGAAAATTTCATGAAGAATGAACAGAAAATAAAGTCAGGAGCGACAAAAACATGTTTTTGAAATTTTAATTTTTCCTAAAATTTAGTGAAGTTTGACCGTTTCTAGAGGACAAACCACGCATTTCCTTAATTCGCCACCCCATATATTTTGTGCGTATATGTCTTGCAAATCGTATGCAGCAAACAGAATTCTTCTATCTGATCTCTAACAAAAGTGGGTAGGTTTTTCGTAGACCTACCCTCATTTTTCCACTTTTTTCCAAGGTTCGAACATTCAACCTCTCCTAGAACAATTTTTTTCCAGTACTCGATGATAAGATATCCATCATATTTGATTGGGCTGTCAACAAGGAACATTATGTAAAAAACCGCATCTAAATCAGGTTTCAAATTTTTGAGTTATTAGCAAAACAGTGATTACATGCATTGCGCCCCCTAGTGGCTAAATCAGAAATAAATGTGAAAAGTTTGACCAATTAGGCACATGTTCAGATAAAGATGACTCCATGCCCAAAATTTCATAGCTGTAGCTTTTCTCATCTGGCCACTAGGCTGGACACAAAAATGGGTGGAATTGGAAAAATAATAAAAACTAGAACCGCAAGCGGTATCTCGGTTTTCGCTTTTAACCTAATCAACTTGAACACTTTATTTCAACTCAGCCACAATTTTCAATATGAAACAGAACGAAAAGGTTTTTTGAAGACCTACTCTCATTAGCACATTTTTTTTTTATTTTTTTTTTTTTTTTTTTTTTGCAATGTTAGAACATTCAAACTCTTCTGGCGCAAATATTTTCCCATAACCTATCCTTTGAAATCCATCACATTTTTGGTGCTGTCAACAAGGAACAAAATGCTGAAAACCGCATTTCAATCAGACTTTAACGTTTTGAGTTATAAGCAAAAGAGTGATTTTAAGCAAAACGCCCTCTAGCGGCAAAATGAGAAACAAAATTGCAAAAACAGCAAATAGTTCAAACAAGTATATAAGTCGCACTAGTCGAACATTCTTTTTCTTATATATCACAATTTCAAGCATAAAAACTGATTAACAATTATTCCAAAAAAGGATCAAACTTTGGACTGCCGTAAAATGAACAGATCAAGTCCGATCTTCAAAAACTAAACATTATACGAAAGAACTATTTAGAACTAAAACTTTTGTTCATATACTCTCAATGAAATATTTTTTAGATTTGGAGCACTTTGTGGCCGAATAAAAACACACTTATCATAATATGACCTTGACCTTTTCAATGTTTTGTTAACTTTTTAATTGTGAGGCCCTTTCAAACTTAAAAACCATAACGTGTAAAAATTTCATGACGAATAAACAAAACATTAAGTCATCAAGTCTCTAACAAAAACGGATAGGTTTTTTGTAGACCTACCCTCATTTGCACAGTTTTTTTTTTTTTTTTGTTCTGCGAGGTTCGAACATTCAACCTTCCGTAGCTCAAAAGCTTTCAGCCACACGGACCCTCGAATCCTATCATATTTTAGGCTATCAACAGGGAAAGAATTAAAAAACCTTCGAATCGGATTCAACTTTTTAATTAAAAAAACCCCCGGCAAAATGAGAAAGAAAATTGATTTAAATTTTCTGTTAGGTACCTAGCAAAGCAGCAAATAGTTCAATCAAGTATACTAGTCGCACAAGTCAAACTTTTTATTCTTATGTATCTGAATTTGAAGCATAAAAACTGATTTACAATTATTCCAAAAACGGATCAAATTTTGGACTGCCGTATAATGACCAAATCAAGCCCGATCTTCAAAAACTAAACATCACTTGAAAGAGCTCTTTAAGAACTAAAACTTTTGTTCATATACTCTCAATGAAATATTTTTAGTTTTGGAGCTATTGGTGGCCGAATAAAAAACACAATAATCGTAATATGACCTTGACCTTTTCAATTCTTTTTTATATTTTTGAATTGTGAGGCCTTTTCAAACATAACAATACATATCGTGTGAAAATTTCATGAAGAATGAACAGAAAATAAAGTCAGGAGCGACAAAAACATGTTTTTGAAATTTTAATTTTTCCTAAAATTTAGTGAAGTTTAACCGTTTCTAGAGGACAAACCACGCATTTCCTTAATTCGCCACCCCATATATTTTGTGTGTATACGTCTTTCAAATGGTATGCCGGAGACAGAATTCTTCTATCTGATCTCTAACAAAAACGGATAGGTTTTTCGTAGACCTACCCTCATTTGCACAGTTTTTTTTATTTTTGTTTTGTTTTTTGCAAGGTTTTTCAGCCACACGGACCCTCGAATCCTATCATATGTTATTAGGCTATCAACAGGGAACAGAATGCAAAAAACCGCATTCGAATCGGACTTCAACTTTTTGAGTTATAAGCAAAAGAATGATTTCAAGAAAAGCGCCCCCTAGCGGCAAAATGAGAAAGAAAATTGATTAAAATTTTACTGTTAGGTACCTAGCAAAGCAGCAAATAGTTCAATCAAGTATACTAGTCGCACAAGTCAAACTTTTTATTCTTATGTATCAGAATTTGAAGCATAAAACCTGATTTACAATTATTCCAAAAAAGGATCAAACTTTGGACTGCCGTAAAATGACCAAATCAAGTCCGATCTTCAAAAACTAAACATCACTGGAAAGAGCTCTTTAAGAACTAAAACTTTTGTTCATATACTCTCAATGAAATATTTTTAGTTTTGGAGCTATTTGTGGCCGAATAAAAACACAATAATCGTAATATGACCTTGACCTTTTCAATTCTTTTCTATTTTTTGAATTGTGAGGCCCTTTCAAACATAATAATACATATCATGTGAAAATTTCATGAAGAATGAACAGAAAATAAAGTCAGGAGCGACAAAAACATGTTTTTGAAATTTTAATTTTTCCTAAAATTTAGTGAAGTTTGACCGTTTCTAGAGGACAAACCACGCATTTCCTTAATTCGCCACCCCATATATTTTGTGCGTATATGTCTTGCAAATCGTATGCAGCAAACAGAATTATTCTATCTGATCTCTAACAAAAGTGGGTAGGTTTTTCGTAGACCTACCCTCATTTTTCCACTTTTTTCCAAGGTTCGAACATTCAACCTCTCCTAGAACAATTTTTTTCCAGTACTCGATGATAAGATATCCATCATATTTGATTGGGCTGTTAACAAGGAACATTATGTAAAAAACCGCATCTAAATCAGGTTTCAAATTTTTGAGTTATTAGCAAAACAGTGATTACATGCTTTGCGCCCCTTAGTGGCTAAATCAGAAATAAATTGGAAAAGTTTGACCAATTAGGCACATGTTCAGATAAAGATGACTCCATGCACAAAATTTCATAGCTGTAGCTTTTCTCATCTGGCCGCTAGGCTGGACACAAAAATGGGTGGAATTGGAAAAATAATAAAAATAAAAAAAAAACTAGAACCGCCAGCGGTATCTTGGTTTTCGCTTTTAACCTAATCAACTTGAACACTTTATTTCAACTCAGCCACAATTTTTAATATGAAACAGAACGCAAAGGTTTTTTGAAGACCTACTCTCATTTGCACATTTTTTTGTTTGTTTTGTTTTTTTGAATGTTAGAACATTCAAACTCCTCTAGCGCAAATATTTCCCCATACCCTATCATCACATCACATCACATTCTGTGGTGCTGTCAACAAGGAACAAAATGCTGAAAACCGCATTTCAATTAGACTTTAACGTTTTGAGTTATAGGCAATAGAGTGATTTTAAGCAAAGCGCCCTCTAGCGGCAAAATGAGAAAAAAAATGATAAAAATTCAACAATTAGGTACCTAGAAATGCAGCAAATAGTTCAAACAAGTATATAAGTCGCACTAATCGAACATTCTTTTTCTTATATATCACAATTTTAAGCATAAAAACTGAATAACAATTATTCCAAAAAAGGATCAAACTTTGGACTGCCGTATAATGACCAAATCAAGTCCGATCTTCAAAAACTAAACATTATACGAAAGAACTATTTAGAACTAAAATTTTTGTTCATATACTCTCAATGAAATATTTTTAGATTTGGAGCACTTTGGGGCCGAATAAAAACACAATTATCGAAATATGACCTTGACCTTTTCAATGTTTTTTAACTTTTTAATTGTGAGGCCCTTTCAAACATAACAATACATAACTTGTGAAAATTTCATGAAGAATGAACAGAAAATAAAGTCAGGAGCGACAAAAAAACATGTTTTTGAAATTTTAATTTTTCCTAAAATTTAGTGAAGTTTGACCTTTTTCTAGAGGACAAACCATGCATTTCTTAAATTCGCCACCCCATATATTTTGTGCGTATATGTCTTGCAAATCATTTGCAGCAAACAGAATTCTTCTATCTGATTTCTAACAAAAATGGATAGGTTTTTCGTAGACCTACCCTCATTTGCAGTTTTTTTTACGAGATTCAAACTTTCAACCTTCCGTTACTAGCTCAAAAAGTTTCAGTCACTCATACCTAGAAACTATCATATTTTATTAGGCTATCAACAAGGAACATAATTCAATTAACCGCATTTGGATCAGGCTTCAACTTTTTGAGTTATAAGCAAAAGAATGATTTCAAGAAAAGCGCCCCCTAGCGGCAAAATGAGATAGAAAATTGATTAAAATTTTACTGTTTGGTACCTAGCAAAGCAGCAAATAGTTCAATCAAGTATACTAGTCGCACAAGTCAAACTATTTATTCTTGTGTATCAGAATTTGAAGCATAAAACCTGATTTACAATTATTCCAAAAAAGGATCAAACTTTGGACTGCCGTATAATGACCAAATCAAGTCCGAGCTTCAAAAAATAAACATCACTGGAAAGAGCTCTTGAAGAACTAAAACTTTTGTTCATATACTCTCAATTAAATATTTTTAGTTTTGGAGCTATTTGTGGCCGAATAAAAACACAATAATCGTAATATGACCTTGACCTTTTCAATTCTTTTTTATTTTTTGAATTGTGAGGCCCTTTCAAACATAACAATATATATCGTGTGAAAATTTCATGAAGAATGAACAGAAAATAAAGTCAGGAGCGACAAAAACATGTTTTTGAAATTTTAATTTTTCCTAAAATTTAGTGAAGTTTGACCTTTTCTAGAGGACAAACCACGCATTTCCTAAATTCGCCACCCCATATATTTTGTGCGTATATGTCTTGCAAATCGTATGCAGCAAACAGAATTCTTCTATCTGATCTCTAACAAAAGTGGGAAGGTTTTTCGTAGACCTACCCTCATTATTTCACTTTTTTCCAAGGTTCGAACATTCAACCTCTCCTAGAACAATTTTTTCCCGTACTCGATGATGAGATTTCCATCATATTTGATTGGGCTGTCAACAAGGAACATTGTGTAAAAAACCGCATCTAAATCAGGTTTCAAATTTTTGAGTTATTAGCAAAACAGTGATTACATGCATTGCGCCCCCTAGTGGCTAAATCAGAAACAAAAGTGAAAAGTTTGACCAATTAGGCATTAAAGCCCCCAAAATTTTTTTGGCCGGGGAAAAAGGGGGAAAAAAAAAAAAAAAAAAAAGGTTTCGCCCAGCAGAGGCGAAAACCTAATAAAAAAAAAACAAACAAATCAACAGAAGAAGAACAATAGGTTTTCGCCCAGCAGAGGCGAAAACCTAACTAAAAGGTTAACAACATGAAAATTATACAAAAGAAAATTTTTATAATAACACTGAGCAAAACATTTCTGAACTAAAACATAATGATAAACGCAGGTTTTGGAAAGTTAAAAAAACTTCTTAAAACTGACCATTTTGTAGCATATGTCATACTATCAAAAATGCAAATCACCACTTCTTCGAATAGCAAAGATTTGAGTGGCAATAGAATGTATTACACATTTCTTTAAATTGTTTTTCCCAATTAATACTAACACTTTTTTATTTGGAGATCCAAACCTATCATTAATAGATGATATAACCCCCCCTCTCTCTCTCTCTCTCTCTCTCTCTGGGCAATAAACCGCCCCACAAAGCTAATTAGTATATCAATATATGTGTTGATATACTTTTATTATATATTTTTTAAATGACTTTTATATCACATTTGTTATTTTCTAAAAAACTTCATTAATGTCATATTGGAAATTGTATTAAGATAAGGGAAGGGTCGAAACTAAGTTAAACTAAGTTAGATAGCACCTGTGGCCGGAACCCATTTCAAATATTTGGAAATAAAATATGTTCATAGTAAAGAAAAGAACATAAGTTACATAGACACCATGAGGTCTTAATACGGAGAATATATGACGCCTACCTGACCTACGTGACATAAGGACATAAGAACATTTAGGCTGTTTTTTTGTTGTTGTTTTTTTTGTTGTTTTTTTTTGTCGGCGGAGAAGGATTAAAACACGGACTCTGAACCATACTTAACCGTACTGTGAGACAGGTCCATAATGCGAGGTCAAGTACAGCAAATGTATACGTACGTGACAAACAGAAAATATTATCGTTTATATTTTGAATTTTATGAAATTTTTGCAGTGCTATGTTTCCCGTAGTTTGCGTTAAATTACATGAAATTTAAGATAAAAACACTAAAACACATAATATGTAACTGTAAAAACTCCTGTGTTTTCCTGCACCATAGTTCAAGTAGGTCCAATATTTTAATGATTTGATAAAATACTTTTTGAACAGCTGTAAAAGCAATTGATATATTTATTTTATTAGCAACACAACAACATACATCATAAAGCCATTATATATTTTTTCTTATACAATGAACACGTACACGTACGTTCCTATATATCTTAAACAGTAAGTACTCAATTAACACTTGTTATCATTTTTTTAATTACTTCAGATGTCGGATGCAAGTTTAGTTCAAAGTTGTAACAACACCAAACGTATGTAACTATGTCAAATAATCTTATTTTGAAGCAGTAAGTACACAAACATCATTTTTTTATCGTGTTGAATATTTTTTATTTCTTCAGTAGTTGAATACATGCTTTATTCACAACTGCTGCGAACTGCTTTTAGGGTGACATAATGACTTTGCAAATAATCGTAATCGATACATATTTCTTTTCCTCGTAAGGCATTATGATGACAGATGGCTATTTCCTTGACATGGGAGGAAACTATCTTTCACAAATGGACTTCGTCAATATCACTAACTTCACGTTTGGCTGCAGTGTGAGATGTGTCACGTGTGAGTCAGAGCCATCATTCCGCCATGAAACTGACACGAAGTCTTCAAAATGATGGTATTAAACGAGATATTAGTTCCCTAAATTGCATTCCTTAACATCTTTTTTTTCTGAATTTAAAAGCTGTCTCTTTAAACATTGAACATTTGAGGGGGTGATTACTGAAGGGAGAATAGGAGGAATAAAGTAATTGTCAAGCTGTATAAACGTAGACAAATGCCCAATATAATGAACCATTGAAATAATAGAACATGGCTGCTCTCTTCTGAGACAATGTTTTTAGCCAGTTACAGTAACTAAATTTAATAAAACACGTTACTTGCCATTAGACATTAACATCTCTAATTAACAACTACGTTTATAAAACGTGAAGGAGCCGCAAAAGATTATGATCAACGTAATAGAAGAGGAAATAAAGAGAGATCATGAAGCAGATGAAGAAGATGATGATGATGATGGTAATATTTGCTGGTAAAATGTGTAACAGGAGAAGACATTCATTTCGGATCAATAATGGCAGTCTTGTCCAGAAATAAATCTATATGGCTTATGTATAATGAGCCACATGAGACAGAAGTCCATTCCACGCAATCACGTGACCTTAATTAACGTGTGTTTGGACACAGCACAAGAAAGCTCAGAGGATAAGAGGCAGACAAATAGTTCTTCCATATTTGCTTATTTGCTGAATTTAACGTCGCTCAATGACCCATTTTTGTATCTATCTAGTTTAATAGGGAGAAAGCAGACAGTATAGAGAGATGGAGAGACAGGGAATGGGTGTGCGTTTGTTTGGGGTGGGGTAGAGATAGGGAAAGTCTCATATATCAATATAATCTATTTTGCGTCTACTATATGCACGGCCAATGCCTTCTTCATTGTGACAACATTAAAACCACAAAGCTTTACAAATTGAGCAAAACATTTGGTTAAAACGTTTCTAGACAGTCACTACCGTGCAGGGATCATGATCCTAATCCTTTCATATGTAGAGTATTAAGTACTTATTCCAACTGATTTTTGCCAACCGATACTAAAGCCAGAATCACTTTTGGCCAGGAATAAACATAAGTGCTATGAACTAGACACGGACCATATCTTGTAGCTTATATGAACAAAATTTTACCCGAAAATTTTAATTTGCTAAATATGACTCTAAGTTTCTTCTTCGTGTGTCTGTCAGCAGCATTTGATGAGCTGAGATTTATGTGCACTCACGGGGCACTCGAAAGTTGAATGGGTCGAACATATCGTATATAACGGTAAAATTAAAAATAGGAAGGGAGGACACTGTCTTAGGGCTAATTTTTGAAAATCGCATTCTCGTGCAAAATTGTAACGTGGTTCATATGCGTTTTAAATTAATTTAGGTAGGAAAAGAACCTAAACGGTTCCTGTGTTGTTCTCTTTCACTCCTATAAATAATAAAACTATGAATCAAGATTGACAACTGACGGGCTTGGATAATGCCGGTTTCATTTCCCAATGGTCAATTCATTTGAAGTGAATTTTGTTATTGCAGCGAAAAATTCAAAACCTTGATAAAGATGACAGATATTTCATTATGATTGATATCCACTGGCATTGTAAATATTTCCTCTAAAATGGTTGCAATTTTTTTTTCTCCGGGAAAAATAGATATTGTTTACATTCTGACTAACCAGTGAAAACTTACTCTTTTATTCACTGCGAATTAAACCGGGTATAGCCAGTCCCGGCAGTTGTCAAACTCGACTCTACCATTAAATCCACGATATTATAATTATAAGAGAAATCCCGTCACAATAACATTCAGTATTTTTAATTTCCCCCTTTTTTTTATTTCGTATTTTTAATACGACTTGGTCCATTTACCATGTCAAAACGTGAGTTTCCCTCGTTTGGTCTCAAAACAGTGTCCTCCCGTCCTTTTTTTAATTTTTGATTCGCACCATTAAACTTCGATCCCCTGTGTGTGCACTCAGTTTGACGTTATATTGTAGAAGCGATATTCCATTAAAAACAGCAACAACATTTAGTGAACTGATAGCGACAGGTTAATATGCATTGCTGTGATTTGTAAGTGTAACGTCTTTAATTTCAGAAACATATGCTATCATTTTAGTTTTACAAGCTTAAATTATATCACATTAAGTGATAACTTAATTAAATAAAAAAGTTGTCTCAAATTGTTAATGGATTTGAACTATTTTAGAACATTTAGCTATATTTTGTACATGTATGCACATGTTTTCTACAGCTTAAATATACTCGGTTCACACTCTAGTCATGAACCCTAATGAACAAGAAGTGTTCGTCTTTATAGTGTTATTACATTGTCAAACGTGGACTCGTAAATGTTCCGTGTTTTACAGAATGGCTGTGTTTAAAATGACTGTTCGGCACATACGAAATAAACCATAATTTCTCATTACAAGAGCAGTAAAGGAGCACTTGGTTTTCTTCCACAGTATGGGGAAGATTTATTGTCAATTTCCGCGATAACAGCTGTGGTCACTAATGTTGGACAGCGGATATCGGGAAACTTATTTCTAAAAGACACATATCTTTGTAATTATTTTGCTTTTAGTCCTTCGATGTTATTATCGTTGATAAGACATTGTTGTGCTCTCTCTCTCTCTCTCTCTCTCTCTCTCTCTCTATATATATATATATATATATATATATGCGTATAGTTCATAAGAATCGAAAAGAAAGAGGTGTTAATTAGAGGGATGACTAGTACAAGAGTACAAGATATTGAATACATTGTTGTTTTAAACATGCTAGACACAAGGAAATATACAACAATAAACGTGTGATAGATAATGTAATTTTTAGACTTAAGTCCGGTTTGGACTTATAGAGCCAAGTATATAAATCATTTTTTGTCCAAGTCTAGCCGAGTAACCACGTAACCTGTCAAAAAAAAAAAAAAGCAACAAACTGATCAGCATTCATATTTCACTATTCATTTGATATTGATATATTTGTCATTGTTAAATCATTTTGCATTCTTATTAATCATATTTTTAAATCTCAATGTGTGAACAAAAAAGGTTTGAACTAGCTCAAGAAATTGCTTGTTTTATGAATTGTGTTTACGAAGTATATTTTTTTATTATCGAAACTATACTTATTATAATCATTAATAACTTTTTGCAAACATTTTAAGTTCTGAAATTTGATTAAACATTCAAATGAAATATATAGATGCTAATTAGTATTGTTATAGTAGGAATAATATAATGCATAGAACACATGTTTTGGTAGAGGATGTACTTATTATAAAAAACATTGAAAATGCACGTTCATCTGAAACCAAACTTCAAATCTTAAAGCATCTACTTACGGGCTTGATTGAGTGATTTATGCACTGTACACTAAATCAATTTTGAACAGAACAGTACAGAAACTTACTAACATAACTTGAACATAGACATTCCATCGTTATGTAACATAAAGAGTGAATTACAATAGCAATGCGAGAGTGAAAAAACAATGTCATTTAATAACAAAGGAACCTATGTAATATTATATTGAATGGGCATCATTTAAATAGGTATGTGAAATAAAATACATGTATAGATAATAATCAATGCATATTCAAAGCATCATTTCTTAACTTAAATGCATGTTTTATAAACATTATCAAGCACTCAAATACGAATTCAGCCATTCAAAAGTCACGACAAAACTTTAGCCTATTTCACTGCTGAAAGCTTCACTATGCATAGCATATTAGATTAAATCAATACCTCAAGAGTTATTTAAATGAGGAACGGACAACATGAAATACGTGTCGTATGGTTTTTGTTTTGATTAAATTTAGCATCATCAAAATTGACAAAATAATTAAATTTGAAAGCGGGCGAAGTCGAGAATGTCTCAAATTACACTAAATTAGACAACCTACTTAATTCGCTCGAACTGTTACCGGATATTTCTTGCAATTTCATGTACAGAAAATACTGAACAAAACTCTCACGGAACCATTTTTGAAATTTGCCATCTCTCTGTTTCTGAATGCCACCGTGAACACCTTTCAAAAAGCGCAGTTATGCATTTACATTTCTCCAGTACCACGTTCAGTGCATGCTATTGTTGAGGTAAACTATATGCAAACTTGGCAAAGTGACGAAAACACGGCAGGGAATCACGTGACTTTTGAGGTAACGTGTACTGACAATATGGTGGATTGAAACCTTTGATTCAGAACCGTTTTTAAGGTAATTTTATATTATATCATTCATACTTATGTAAAGGACTGCCTACGCGGAATGGAATTGCTAACAGGCTAAAAAATTATCCTGTTAGTGATGTAATGTTGTGAATCTGTATATTTAATTGTTGACTGTCCGCCTGTGCCCCGGTATCTGGTTCATTATGTTGAGGAGTTTAAGGGAGCTCTCACACAATGATAAATAAGTACTTTAGTGGTTAATGAGATGTTATTTTCTTCTTTTCTTTTCTTTCTGTGGCAATCCACAAATTCAAATAACAACAACAATATAGTCCGTGAAAACACAGTAGTATATAATAATAATGATGATGGTTATCCACATAAATGTCCGTGAAATCACAGTAAAAATCAATATCAAATATCAGTTAATAAGTTTCGTTAGGAAATCCTAAATAGAGGTCCTTCCTCTTAGAAAGCCAAAATTCAAATCTTTAACTTTTCACAAAGAAAAATTTCGTCTACCCGGGACGGGGGTGACAGATAAGCCAAATGACCATTTTAATGCGATTATCGATTAATTGCTCAATGTGTGAATTGCAGACACGCTAAACATACCATGATACCCTGGCGTTTTTATAACACTTATCTATGACAGATAGACAAAGAATGCATCACGTGGCTGAGACGAAATGTTTAGTTATTGCATCATATAAAATATCAATATTCCTTTTCAAATTTAATTATAGAAAAACAAATAATTGTAACAGTTTAAAGTACAAAGCTACTGGTAAAATATGAGAAATATTTTACCGGTGTAGCAGAATATTGTTATCGGCTATACCCTTGTTTTTATCTTTATGCTAACAGTTTTCTCAAACACTCAAAAATTAGACCGGCTTTTTTTCAGTAATGACAATTATTTTACGGGTAACTTCCAGGGAAAACTTTTGTATTTTGTTATGAAAATGGTGATACAAGGTTCAATTAGTCATGAAAAAAGTTATACTTTTTCTTTATTTACAAATGTAACCTTTCTGCATGTTGAATTTTGACTGCCATTTTCTTTTCCGTAACAGAAATGTAAAATGAGTCACGCACGGGTGCCGTGGGCGTTACCCATCTCATTTTCCATTTTTAATTCATAAAAGAAAATAGGCAGTTAAATTTAAACAATCAGAAAGGTTACCTTTTCAGATAAAGTAATATAATGACCCCTTTTCTTGTATTATTTAGCCATTATGTCACTATTTTCATAAAAATACCATTTTTGCGTGGAAGATACCCGCAAAATAATTGTCAAAATTGAAAATGCCGGTCGGATTTTGTGTGTTTGAGCAATCGGTTAGCAATAAAATAAAATAAGAATAAGGTAAAGCCGGTAACAATATTCCTTTCCGCGTAGGCAGCGGCAAGTCTTATACATTAGTATGAATGATAAAACATGAAATTACCTTAAAAATGGATCTGAATCGCAGGTTTCAATCCACCATATTGTCAGTACGAGGTACCACAATTGACATTTTTTTCCCCTGCCGTGGATAAGCGAGCATCTAATGTATATCTTTCATGATAACATGTTTTCATAAACTTATTACTTACTTAGACTTTATTGATCAATATGGCTACCATAAAACCAGATTAGCCCTTGTTTCAGTTTACTTATATAGCAATGTATGAAATTTTGCTCTTATCCTACTTAATTTATATTAATATATACCGGCAGAGTTTGTCTGAATCTGTTTGTTAAGCATATATGAGGATATACCTCATTTACGCTAAGGTCTCGTTTGATCGTATGTTTCCATTTCATTAAACCGTGGCCCTGAAACGGAAACTGAACGTGTCCGAACTATTTTCAAAGAAAACTTACAGAAAAAGTGTGTGTGGCAAATAAGGGTTAGTATGCATTTTAGTAAAGTTTTGATACATTTGTACTTCTACTTGCCTCAGCTATACACAGGGATGAAGCCGATCTTAAAGATACAATAAACACCAAATGCGTTCAATGTGTGTGTGTGTGTGTGTGTGTGTGTGTGTGTGTGTGATTTTAAGGATGTAAATAAAGCAGATATCTGATTTAGATATTTGATGAGAGTTTTCATCAAGCCTTGAAACTGTCTGCCACAGGGCAACATTACACCATGCTGAATGCTTGTAGGCCGTTGTACCTGTGACATATTTGTGATATTTGAGACGTCATCTTCTTCGAATGAGAATGATCGAGTACAGTAACACTGTATAAGGTGCAACCCCGAATGTCCACGAAATGTACAACCACAATATGACAATCGCAAGGACTAAATATTATGGTAGACAAATGACATTTCACACTAAGAATACACCATTTTTTCAATGCTTGAACATTTACATACTTATAACAAATAATGACTATGATACCTACTCAAACATATTATTTCAAGAGGAAAACATAAATTACAACATCAGAAATGTATAAACGCGTATAGAGTCGCATTTCCTTGCACTGAAAGTGTGAAACTAAATTACTGCATCCATCAAATACATATGTTAAGTGTATATACACATATACATATTCCTCTAAGTGAGCTATTTAAATGGTTTAATATAAATTTCATATATGTATAATATTTTCACTTTAAGACTTAAAGTTCATCTATACATTATGGCGTAATTGCTATTATTTATCTTCCAGACAATGACATAGAACAATAGCAGACGACACCAGACTGTATAATTATGACATAAACAGACTCCCAGAAGCTTTCCACTGTATTGCCATGACTGCCGCATGCTCTGGAGATACGTATCAGAAGAGAAATACGCCCATGATGTACGTTCTATTAACGAGACTGACCCAATTAAAGACTCAAGAAATAGAGGCTCCTGCTGAGAGCTTTTGATTAATACACGTTCACTTCCGGTTCGCTCATCAGGATGACATATGTAGGCTTCCGCTATACAGGGAGAAACCGTCTGTAATAAATGGACGCTGTCACTTACACAACTTCGTGTCTTATATTGCAAGACTGCGTGCAACGAAAATAGCGGCTGAAATTTATTACATTTCTTAGGGACGTGAGCATTTCATCCACGCATGTTTTTAAAAACAAGACACAAAAGAAAGTCATTTTTGTAAGCGCTGAGGAAATATATTAAAGTGTCAAAATTCATTTGCTTTCACTTAGTGCTTTTTATAAGTTTGAAGAACAATTCGTAAAAGTATACGGTAATATTTTATGCCGATACATACACATTGACACTCACGATTTTACCTAAACGCTCACTGACATAAAGTAATGTAGATTCAAGGTATGTGTTGCAAATTTAATACAAAATCACTAACTACAAAAATGGAATGAATCCCTATCAGTTGTATATGACACAATAAAACTATTTTATTTCATGGGAGAAAAAAATGAAATTCTTGACAAATAAAACAGTCCAGTTATAAAAACGAATATGATATCTCTTGCAAAAGATCTCTCACTGAAAGTATAACTCAGATTTTTTTTCACAAAAAGAAACTGTCACCATCAACATTTATCTGACATCTTTACTCTTCCCGGTGGAAAACAGAAATAGACGTATTGGGCCAGTTTCCGGTAATAGTTTCTAGATGATAGATGCTTGTTTCCGTTCAACAGAAAGAAATAAAAAGAATGTACATATTGCATTGGAAACAGAGTATCTCGTATTATCCTAGTTTTAAGTAATTTGGAATTAGGTATATGCCTGTCATTGAATTTTATATGCCTATTAAAATCGAAATTCGAAGCAAAATCCATTGGAATTATGAATTTGTGCAATAAAGATGGCTCCTGTCATTCTGTATGAAGTGTACGTGGTGTCACATGGAGTGTGTTTAAATCATCAAGTTAAAAATAACGACACCAAAATACAATATATATATAAACCTGATTCAAATATATGCAATGCTATTGTGCGTTTTCTCTTTGCAGGAAAGAAGCCAACATGATCGCAAAGATGTGAAATTGTTAGTTAACGCATTTTTAATTATAACGATTTTAGCAGCCTGTGTATCTTATTTTATACCTTTAATGGAAGAGACTTTGCACACATGTATAATAAAAACCAAAATATGAAAATAAGAAACAAATGATCATGTTTGTGTTCAAATTATGAAAGGTTTTAAAAATTTTAGGACATGCTTGAAATGCAAGCAAGAGTCTCTTATCATGGCCTCAAGAGGTTACTAAAATCGGAAGCTGTGCATATTAATTTTGTATATGGAAGTTTAATCTTTAATAGTCTTTTTTCCACTCTATAATTAAAACCTGTGGAAAAGTGAAACTCCCCGGGTGGAAACTCCCTCATGTTTCGCCCCCTGGAGGCAGCACTGTTTACCATGCATGAAAGCGAGGTGACCTCAAAGAAACCAATAAATATGCGTAATTGCTGAAGTCATCGGCATGAGTAATTCTTTTAGATATTTATCACAAATCACGCTGGTAATTGACATCGCGCCTGGCGGACAGAAATCACCATAGTGACCAATTGCATTTAGTGTCTGACCAGTGAATTACAAAGGGAGGAGAGAAAGAGAGAGGGAAGGGGGTATTTGAATTTAGTTTTGTATGACGGTGTGTTTAATTTGCATTGCTTACATGTATTATTTATATTATATACTTTTTTACAATGATATTACACGCATTGTATTGAATATTTATGTTATGT
>CM037778.1:72500823-72515731 GCA_021229015.1 Solen grandis
TTCAAATATTTTTGAAGATTATATTGGAAAGAAATAATTGGAAATAATAATTGTTTAAGAATTATTCTGTGAAACAATTATATCCATCTCTATAACTGAACTCCTCATATTTTTTCAGGCAGGAATTTTTGATCATTTATGAGTAGATTATGGTTATTAATATATTTTTTTAATCTAAGCAAGGTAACCATAAAAAATGTTAACAATAAATTTGAAGGAATAATGCACAAAAAACACAATGTTAGGGTAAAATTAAATGGATAATAAAGATTGCATATAGAATATTGTTAGTGAATAGTATTGATATTTATAAATGTCACTAAGAGATCATCAAAATCAGTCATTAAAAAAAAAATATATATATATCCATACCCACCCTGCCACCTTTTAGTAGCATTTACATTCAACATCATGACCTATATAACAAGTTATAGATAGATAGCCAACTTTAAACTAGAAGGATTTTTTAAACAGATATGCACATTAAATGTGCTACATTATCTGCAAATTTTAAGAAAATGATTCCTGAAAATTAGACATGGAATTTTTGAAAATTCCTGATTTTGTGTCTTATTGAAACCCCTAACTATAACCTTTAACTTCATAAGAGCTATCAAATAAAAGCTAATTTGCCCCATTCAGATCAGGTTTTCTACTGGCCTATCATCACAAGCCAGCTGGATGGTTGAACCACCAACCTATCACAAGCCAGCTGGATGGTTGAACCACCAACCTATCACAAGCCAGCTGGATGGTTGAACCACCAACCTATCACATGCCAGCTGGATGGTTGAAACACCAACTCACTGAGGTTGAACACCACCTAACAGCCAGCTGGATGGTTGAACCACCACCTATCACAGCAGCGTTTGAACCACCAGCCTATCACAAGTCAGCTGGATGGTTGAACCACCGACCTAAGACATGCCAGCTGGATGGTTGAACCACCGACCTATCACAAGCCAGCTGGATGGTTGAACCACCAACCTATCACAAGCCAGCTGGATGGTTGAACCACCAACCTATCACATGCCAGCTGGATGGTTGAAACACCAACCTATCACAAGCCAGCTGGATGGTTGAACCACCAACCTATCACAAGTCAGCTGGATGGTTGAACCACCGACGTATCACAAGCCAGCTGGATGGTTGAACCACCAACCTATCACAAGCCAGCTGGATGGTTGAACCACCAACCTATCACAAGCCAGCTGGATGGTTGAAACACCAACCTATCACAAGCCAGCTGGATGGTTGAACCACCAACCTATCACAAGCCAGCTGGATGGTTGAACCACCGACGTATCACAAGCCAGCTGGATGGTTGAACCACCACTATCACAAGCCAGTGATGGTTGAACCACCAGCCTATCACAAGCCAGCTGGATGGTTGAACCACCAACCTATCACAAGCCAGCTGGATGGTTGAACCACCAACCTATCACATGCCAGCTGGATGGTTGAAACACCAACCTATCACAAGCCAGCTGGATGGTTGAACCACACAAGTCAGCTGGATGGTTGAACCACCGACGTATCACAAGCCAGCTGGATGGTTGAACCACCGACCTTCACAAGCCAGCTGGATGGTTGAACC
The DNA here is from genome assembly GCA_021229015.1 of Solen grandis. Classification (NCBI taxonomy): domain Eukaryota; kingdom Metazoa; phylum Mollusca; class Bivalvia; order Adapedonta; family Solenidae; genus Solen; species Solen grandis. The sequence continues at coordinate 72,502,421 of CM037778.1, forward strand.
ACCAACCTATCACAAGCCAGCTGGATGGTTGAACCACCAACCTATCACAAGCCAGCTGGATGGTTGAACCACCAACCTATCACAAGCCAGCTGGATGGTTGAACCACCAACCTATCACAAGCCAGCTGGATGGTTGAACCACCAACCTATCACAAGTCAGCTGGATGGTTGAACCACCGACGTATCACAAGCCAGCTGGATGGTTGAACCACCGACCTATCACAAGCCAGCTGGATGGTTGAACCACCAGCCTATCACAAGCCAGCTGGATGGTTGAACCACAATCTATCACAAGCCAGCTGGATGGTTGAACCACCAACCTATCACATGCCAGCTGGATGGTTGAAACACCAACCTATCACAAGCCAGCTGGATGGTTGAACCACCAACCTATCACAAGCCAGCTGGATGGTTGAAACACCAACCTATCACAAGCCAGCTGGATGGTTGAACCACCAACCTTTCACAAGCCAGCTGGATGGTTGAACCACCAACCTATCACAAGCCAGCTGGATGGTTGAACCACCAACCTATCACAAGCCAACTGGATGGTTGAACCACCAACCTATCACAAGCCACTGGAGGTTGAACCACCAACCTATCACAAGCCAACTGGATGGTTGAACCACCGACCTATCACATGCCAGCTGGATGGTTTTTACTTGAAAATCTGACTGACTGTGCCAGGATTTGAACCCACAATGATGAAAGACTGAGTGATGTATATGTCAGCAATCTGCTTTGCCATGAAGTTCCCTGAGGATATCCAACATATCACAGGGGATATAAAAGAACTACAAACTGAACTTTTATGATCAAGAGGGTTATTCAAGTACATTTGATATCTCTCCCTTCTTATTTATAAAGGAAGATGCTCTGTCTCCAGCATTAGTACATTCCAGAAAAAGTCTTTTGAAAACAGTCTGGGCTAAAAAAGTTTTATCTAACATAGATTGAAAGCAGAAATTTGTTGCACTTTGAATATGTTGACTACTGAAAGATGTTGGTTAATTGAATAAATTAGCAATCACTTAATATTCAAATCACAATCTGTCATCTTGCATTAATAGGTTAAGTGCTCTTAACAGTTCTATGTGTAGATCCGTCTGATTTAAGTATTACTTTTAATCCATTTTAGTTCATTGATTAGCTGCATTTGAAATTAACAAGCCCCAAAAGCTAGAATTAATCATCCAGAAATGGCTGATTCATCTGTTGTATTGAATTCTAATTATGTAACATTTTATTTTTTCCTTCTTCATTCTGCCATGATTTATAGCTTGAAACATATTCAACATGTTGTGAATTTGTTCAATTACACTATCACCCATTACCTGATTATTATGCAATTCCAAATTCAGATTATAAACTCCACTAACAATGACAAGAGGTTTGAAACATTAGAAGTTGACATGCTAGGATGTCAGTTTCAGAAAATATAGACGAATGATCAGTCATTACCACATGTTAATGAATTTCTCTTCGTTATTTTTTTTTTTTTTTAGCTCTTTTGATCGCCTTTTGTCTGTTGTCCGTCATCCGTGCTTTCGTGCGTCCATCATCAACAATTTCTTTAAACAACATCTCCTTCTAAACTACTCACTGGATTTTGATAAAACTTCACAGGAATGTTCAACCAAAGTTGTTAAAATTATTTTGATTGGTCAAAGATCTAGGTCACAGGAGCTAAAAATAGATTTTAAAAATGAAAATTTTAAAAATCTTCTTCTCCGAAACCACAAGACCTGGAGTTTAGATATTTGGTATGTAGCATAATCTTATGACTCTCTACCAAGATTGTTCAAATTATGACCCCGGGGTCAAAATTGGCCCCGCCCCAGTGGTCACTTGATTCAACATAGGCTAATATAGGAAAATAAATTGAAAAATCTTCTTCTCAGAAACCACAAGGCATAAAGTTAAGATATTTGGTATGTAGCATTGTCTACTGGGTCTCTACCACGTTTTTACAAATCATGACCATTGGGTCAAATTTGGCCCCACCAAAGGGGTCCCTGGTCAGAAACCTCAAGGCCTGGTGTGTAGCATTGTCTAGTGGATCTCTTCTAAGTTTGTTCAAATCATGACCCTGGGGTCAAAATTCAGGCCCCACCCCAGGGGTCACTTCATTTAACATAGACTAATATAGGAGAAACCTGAAAAAAATCTTCTTCTCAGAAATCACAAAGCCTGGAGTTCAGATATTTTGTATGTAACATGGGCTAATAGACCTCTACCAAGTTTGTACAAATCATGAATTTTGCATTGTCTAGTGGATCTATACTTAGTTTGTTCAAATCATGGCCTTGGGGTCAAATTTGGCCCCGCCATAAGGGTCACCTGATTTTACATAGGCTAATATAGAAATAATTTCTTCTTTTTAGAAAACTAGAAAACACATGGCCTGGGATTTAGATATTTGGTGAAAATTGGCCCCGCCCCAGGGATCACTTGATTTTACATAGACTTATTTTGGAAAAAAAACTAGAAAAATCTTCTTCTCAAAAACCACATGGTCTGGAGTTTAGATATTTGGTATGTAACATGGGCTAATAGACCTCTACCAAGTTTGTTTAAATCATGACCCTGGGGTCAAAATTGGCTCTGCCCCAGGGGTCACTTGATTTTACATAGTTTAATGATACAGTGGTGCTAACGTATCAGTTGTCAAAAAATACGATTGGAATACGATAGAAATACGGACGATATACGATATGCGATATACGATCTGCGATATGCGATGTGCGATAGCAGGTCTGATTTACCTTTACGATTCGTTACGATGCGATGCGATGCGTTTATAATCTGATACCATACGATATACGATTTACGATCTGCGATATACGTTATGCGATATACGATACAGGATAAGCACGGTATAAATGGCATTTTTTACAACTGTATACAACTAGAATTTACAATAAGTTCAAAAATATGAAATATCAACTAAGCTTTTAACAATATTTATCACAAGCCGTGTTTTCATCTGAAATAAACAGCGGAAATAAACAAAACGGGAAACAGGAAATGGGGACAAACTAAATTGCGGTTCCTCTAGAAATGTTACGGACTCTGTTGTCTCCGTCAATAACAACCTAAGCACGTGTAATGAAAAACTGATATTTTTCCTAATGAGGACTCATAAAAAAATGTATTAATTATGCTTTGTTATTATGTGCTTTGATATTAATCACATTAAAAAAAAAATTGATACCAGTAATCATCTAATATCTAGTACGCTGTCATTTGTGCTAATTAAAACAATATCTTCGGGCATTTTTCAAACTTTGCATTTAACCCATCAAACATAAATGTATATATAATTTATTGGATGTATCAAATATCAAAAGAACGCGAGTGAGTGTGGGAGAATAGCACCGTATCTATTTTCTTATTAGAATATTCGTATATATTACAAGTAGGTAACTGTCATAGGTATAGTGTTAATATAAATATGTTTTCATATACTTTAAGCTCGGAAAATCCGCTATTGTTTTAAAAAGCCCTAAGCCCGAAGAATTGTTGTTGGAAATTGACCTTGGTAATTAAACAATTAAATACATGTGCATTAACATGGGTCGAAAAGCTATCTTTGTCGAAAAGATGCCATGAGTGAAGAGGCCGCCGTTTAACCGGGTATTCGTGAGAAATGTCATACGCCGCCATGCGTATACAGTTTAATATGATTTGTTTCGTTAATCGAGTACAAGAATAAAATAATTGCCAAATCGGTTATATCTCATTTTGACTACACCCAATTCATGTACTGTATAAAGTTATTTCACACCTTTCCAGACATGTTTCCAGATTGTCTAACACATGCATTGCTACATGTAAAGGATATATAACTAATTGTCTCTTATTAAGCAGGGAAATATCATCATGTATTGGGCTTTCAATATTTTGTAATGGTATCCATGTTTTTGACCAAGTATTATTGTAAAATTATTTAGATGTAAAGTATTTGATATTTTATTAAATATTTATGATATAACATTTATATTGTGTGCATATGTATCATCCCCGCACTAATTCACTGTGTCTTCCGCATAAATATGCATTCATCTCTCCTCCCCTCTCTCTCTCTCTCTCTCTCATCCTATATTTTGACCTAATGGTCATTAATGTTATCATGTATGTGGTTTCGAGACACATTTTAATTTGCAGAGATTTTGATTTGTAGACACAATGGGTTTCAATCGGAAGAACAAATTAAGAAAAAAAAGTCTATTTAAAATCTGTGTATTTTACTCGCCGTTTTAACAATCAAAATATTTTAAAGAATACCCTATGATTCGCTCATTTGTGATATAAAAATAAGTCCATAAGTTGCACACATGTGTGCCCGCACACTCCCTTACAAATGTATTTTTGATACATGTATCATCATTATCATCATCATCATCGTGTACATTTAAGATTTTTTTTTCTCTCTTCGAAATATATTCTGTGCCTCATACCTGGATTGGAAACAGTTTTATTATTATTATTATTCTATGAACATTGGTGTGTTTAAAATAGAATTTCAAATTATTGCTAAAAATTGTAATCTTTTAGTACCGGAAATAACATTCACTCTGTGTACATGTCAAAAGTCTTCTCCTCTGGGGGTGGTATACCGGCAGCGGCGAGACATAAAGGTGACATATCCGGTCAAAATAAACACATGCTGTGCCTGCTGATAAGAACTTATGGCACGCCTCCGGTATTGCGAAACACACTTTTTTCACTTAATTATACATAAAAGATTAGGGATATGCAAGAAAATGTTCTAACCTATTATATCTCTAGCAAACTGTAATAATATGGAAATGAGATCTTTAGCGAACTGTAGTAATATGGAAACAAGATCATTTTCTTTTAACTATTATCATGTCAGTGAACTCTGTGTTATCACGGAATAAAATACATCAAATATTTTATAACAAATCTTCCATTCCCATGTAGGTTTTATGTTTATTTTTCTATTGTTATGGCTTGCAATAATTCCTGGTTTATCATATTAAATATTAAGACATAGCAGTGAAGCATATCATGAAAATGTGGTCCCGTTTTATCATTGTTTTTTTCCATATGAAAGAGACAGTTGTTGGATACAATTAAGTTCGGGTGTGATACCCATGCTAATTTCGCAAAAAAAATGCTCTTCGAAATATACGTGTCCGAGGTATAGCACCGATATACTGTAAACATGTTCCTGTGTAGAACTAGTACTTAGAGCTCCGTGTTCTCAAAGCAATACCGATGCATCTTGTACACATCATATACGTATTAGGATTTACGCGATCATCGAAAAAATGCTCCGGTCTGGATTTTCAGTCTCCACCTACCTGAATTTTGATTATCTCCGTACTGATGAAAAAAGGGGGAAAAAAGAAACATAATTTGCACTCATTCAACCAATTTTTTTGGAAGTGTGTGTGCGCGCGCGTGTGCGTAATGAAAGAGAGATAGAGAAACCTAAATAAAATAGGAAATAATTAAATAAATAAACTATATTCGTAAATTACAATTATCTTTTGTTCACGAATTCATTAAATAATAAAGAAAAATTGGCATTCGAGTAAATACAGCAGTAAAAAATGTCCCGGGAAATAAACAATTACACGAAAGCAACATTTCGGACGATCTTGCATAAGTAGGTAAGTTTTAATTTGTTAGTTTTTAGACAGGTTAATAAAGCAAACATTGATCAAACATATCGATTACACATATTTTTAAATTATTTCACTTTAATACTGATATAGTCACGAAGCTATATTAAAGGTATTTACGTCTCTGATATAGTACTTTTCACACGTGCATCATATTATATATCATCGCATGGCGTCTGCTCCTGAAAGTCACGTAGGCCATAACACATGTATAAAATAATAAAAGAAAAGAAATATAACTATTGCAATTGGTAAAATATGAAAAAAAAATGCACTGCATAATGTGATTTAATGATCCACCATTAATAAACCTAAGCAAATATTAAATTTAAAGACACGAACATTAATTATTTCTGAAATATCGATGGTGTCCCGTAACTTAAACTTTCCCAAACTACTGAGTTGTTCAATACGATATACGTTATGCGATTTACGATATACGATTACCGATATACGGTTGCCTTACGATGCGATGCGATACAATCCCGTTTATTATGCCTAATACGATTGAATGCGATAGAATACGATTCCATACGTTACGATGCGATTGAGTAATATATACGTTACGATACGATGCGATACGAACGATATACGCTATTTTTGACAACTGATACGTTAGCACCACTGTACCAGGTGAGTGATCCAGGGCCATCATGACCCTCTTGTTTTTTTTTTGTTTCTCTGGAGTTTTGGAGTAAGGTATAAAACAAGGCAGAGTAATTAAGGCGAAACACATTTCTTCTCTTCTAATAGCACTGATACTTATATGTTATAAACATGCAAAAGGATTATACAATTTATTATATCTTAACTAAAATCACAATGATTAGTCTGAAATATCAATAAAGAAGGATCATAAAGAGAAGCGTAAGCTTTGTATCTGGAATCCAGATCAGTTTGCTTGTGGCCCAGTAGTAACCTAGTATCAGTCGAAAGCTGTCTAACGAGGTAAATCAATGGTATCAGCCCAGATTAGTCAGTTTGTGGTATCAATCCAAAGCAGTCTAGCCAGGTAAATAAGTGGTATCAGCCCAGATTAATCAGTTTGTGGTACCAAGCCAAAGCAGTCTAGCTAGATGAATTAGTGGTATAAACCCAGAGTCAGTTTGTGGTACCAAGCCAAAGCAGTCTAGCTAGATGAATTAGAGGTATAAACCCAGAGTCAGTTTGTGGTACCAAGCCAAAGGAAAAATGGTGTGGTATGAAGTGAAAGAGTATAGCTTGGTAAGTGGTCCAGATTAGTGAATGTAGTTCTGTGGTATCAAGCCAAGTCACTCTAGATAGTCAGGTGGTTTATATTCCAGATTGATCTAGGTAGTCCAGTTATATCAAGCCAAGTCACTCTAGGTAGTCAGGTGGTTTTATATTCCAGATTGATCTAGGTAGTCCAGTTATATCAAGCCAAGTCACTCTAGGTAGTCAGGTGGTTTCATATTCCAGATTGATCTAGGTAGTCCAGTTATATCAAGCCAAGTCACTCTAGGTAGTCAGGTGGTTTCATATTCCAGATTGATCTAGGTAGTCCAGTTATATCAAGCCAAGTCACTCTAGGTAGTCAGTTGGTTTCATATTCCAGATTGATCTAGGTAGTCTGGTGCTAGGACTTTTTCCTCTAACTTAAATTTATGTTAAGTGCTGAAACCATTCAGGATATTTTCTTAGTTAATTTGAAAGACAAAGTTTTAAACTGGTTCTTCTTGAAAAGAGAGGGAATGTTGGAAGAAACAACTGCCATGAAATAACAGGGAATAAGGAACAACCTACCTCATTATTCCCCTAACTGAAACTTGTTATTATCCCATGCCCAAGGTGGCTGGAGATATGGTTAAAGTCTCCGTCCGTCCTTCTGTCCCACATTTTTGTCCAGAACATATCTCGAAAAGTATTTGAGGTATCAACTTGATACTTCATAAGAAGATAAATCTCATTGATGAGGAGTGCAGTGCAAAAGAATGATAACTCTACCTTTTATAATTTTTGAGTTATTGCCCTTTGTTATTTTTCAGACTTAATTTTTGTCCAGAGCATAAGTAAAAAAGTATTTAAGATTTCAATATGATACTTCATAGGTGGATAGATCTTATAGAGGAAAATTGCAGTGCACAAGAATAATAACTCTACCTTTTATAATTTTTGAGTTTTTGCCCTTTGTTATTTTAATTATTGTTAATTTTTGTCACAGTGACCTTGACATTTTATCTGTAGACCTCAAAATAGGGGAATTAGTAGGTCTTCACATGGGTTTCATATCTATTATCACTTCAAACATCAGTCTTCATTACCAAAATTTTCTTTTAAAAATGAAATATTCTACTCTCCAACACATCTTCTAAAGAGCAAGCATTTGGCTTGGGATGGCCATGTCAACATGGCTCTTGTTAAAGTTTGTCTTGTGTACTGCTTTGTTTAAAACTTACCATTATCCTTCTGTTCCCATGAGAGATTTGAGAACATACTGTAAATTTTAAGAAAGTTTTATTTCTGGAAGAAATTCACATTTATTAGGTCACCTGAGCACGAAGTGCTCAAGGTGAGCTCTTGTGATCACCCAGTGTTCGTCGTCCGTCGTCAACAATTTACTTTAAATGATATCTCCTCTGAATCCGCTGGGCAGAATTTGTTTAAAGTTGGCAGGGATGTTCCTTGGGTGAACCTTCACAAAAGTTGCTAAAATAAAATTGATTCATGTGTGAACTCTGGTTACCATGGCAACGGAAAGAAAAAAAATATGAAAACTTTAAAAATCATCTCCTTCAGAACTATTGGCCAGATTTTAAAATATTTTGGTACAGATGTTCCTTGGGTAACTCTACCAAGATTGCTAAAATTATTCCGACGTAAAAATAATGGCGCATGGCGGGGCTAATTTGCCTTATATATGTATAGTGAAATCTCTAAATGACATCTCCTCTGAAAGCTCTGCACAGAATTTGATTTAAGATGGCAGGGATAATCCTTGGGTGAAGCTTCACAAAAGTTGCTAAAATTATTCCAATCCGTAAAAAACATGGCCACCAAGGGCAGGGCTAATTTGCTTTGTATGTTTATAGTGAAATCTTTAAACGACATCTCTGAAAGCTCTGCACAGAATTTGATTTAAGATGGCAGGGATAATCTTTGGGTAAAGCTTCACAAAAGTTGCTAAAATTATTCCAATCCGTAAAAAACATGGCCACCAAGGGCAGGGCTAATTTGCTTTGTATGTATATAGTGAAATCTTTAAATGACATCTCTGAACTGCTGGACAGAATTTGATAAAACTTTGCAAGGATCACCTCCTTCAAAACTACTGGCCAGATTTCAAAATGTTTTAATACAGACTGATGTTCCTTGGGTAACCCTAGATAACCAGGGCCATCATGGCCCTCTTGTTCCAAACTTAATGTTATATGAAATGCAATGTGTTTTTTATACCTGGTCAGCTCAGAAAGCAGCACCTTCCTAAACTTACAAGACATCAGTATGAAATGAAAGAAAAATCGTGTAGGGTAGGAGAGGACTATTGACTATGCATTAACATATAAAAAAATATGTCAAGATATGTGTAAAAAAAAAATATGTCAAGATTTGAATGTTAAAGATAGCTGATGTTAATCTCAGAGAATCTATAAAACTTGTGTGAAGAAAATAACATTTAAGAAATTAAGATATTCTATGTATAACTGAACAAAAAATGTTTAGATAATTCAGTATTAAACATTATGCCATATGAAATATTGATTTATAAAAAGAAAGAGAAATATGCATATTTCTGCTCACCCGTCTGCTGTTTTTCTCTGTAATTGGTATTTAATTTGCCTGACTGCTCCAGTAGAGCTTGTCTGTGGAATTGTGTGATAAGATAATGTTACAGGACTGCTGGATAGACCGTTGTCTTGATTAAATTACCATTGTTTAAGACGCCTCTGGTATGCAGTAACATATAGGGAAGACTGAATATTTGTTTCCTGCAGTGTTTGGTTTTTGAATTTATAATGGATCATGTCAGTAACCTATGGATGCTCTGATAGCTTCCAGTCTATTTTTTTTTAGCTTGTTTGTTTTCATAGAAAATGTTGAGCATCACAATGTGTGAAGAGAATAATAAAATTTGGGGGGGGGGGGGGGGGGCACATAGGTTTGCCTTTGTCTGGACAGATGTACATCCGTCTGTCCGTATCGAAACTTTGTGACACGCATAACTCTGAACGTAATTGTACAACAGACTTGAAACTTCACAAATATATTATTCAGGATATGAACTTGTGCACCTGGGTATTTTTATCGGATCACCTTTGACATTGACAGAACTATGGGCCTTTGGTTAGGAAATATATGGAATTTTAATTTTATGTAGCCCACAACTCCAAAAGTATTTATATTACAAACTTGAAGCTTCCTGAATATATTGTTCATCTGGGCATATTAACTGGCCAGTTTTTAGCTCACCAGAGCACGAAGTGCTCAGGGTGAGCTATTGGGATCACCCTTCGTCCATCGTCCGCCGTCGTCCGTCGTCAACAATTAGCTTTAAAAGACATCTCCTCTGAAACCGCTGGACAGAATTTGATAAAACTAGGCATGTATGATCCTTGGGTGGGCCTCGACAAAAATTGCTCAAATAAAGTTGATCCATGAAGAACTCTGGTTGCCATGGCAACAAATAGAAAAAATAATTGAAAACTTTGAAAATCATCTCCTCTGAAACCGCTGGACAGAATTTGATAAAACTTGGCATGTATGATCCTTGGGTGGGCCTCTACAAAAATTGCTCAAATAAAGTTGATCCATGAAGAACTATGGTTGCCATGGCAACAAATAGAAAAAATAATTGAAAACTTTGAAAATCATCTCCTCTGCAACCGCTGGACAGAATTTGATAAAACTTGGCATGTATGATCCTTGGGTGGGCCTCTACAAAAATTGCTCAAATAAAGTTGATCCATGAAGAACTCTGGTTGCCATGGCAACAAATAGAAAAAATAATTGAAAACTTTGAAAATCATCTCCTCTGAAACCGCTGGACAGAATTTGATAAAACTTGGCATGTATGATCCTTGGGTGGGCCTCGACAAAAATTGCTCAAATAAAGTTGATCCATGAAGAACTCTGGTTGCCATGGCAACAAATAGAAAAAATAATTGAAAACTTTGAAAATCATCTCCTCTGAAACCGCTGGACAGAATTTGATAAAACTTGGCATGTATGATCTTGGGTGGGCCTCTACAAAATTGCTCAAATAAACTTGATCCATGAAGAACTCTGGTTGCCATGGCAACAAATAGAAAAAATAATTGAAAACTTTGAAAATCATCTCCTCTGAAACCGCTGGACAGAATTTGATAAAACTTGGCATGTATGATTCTTGGGTGGGCCTCTACTAAAATTGCTCAAATAAACTTGATCCATGAAGAACTCTGGTTGCCATGGCAACAAATAGAAAAAATAATTGAAAACTTTGAAAATCATCTCCTCTGAAACCGCTGGACAGAATTTGTTAAAACTTGACATGTATGATCCTTAGGTGGGCCTCTACAAAAATTGCTCAAATAAACTTGATCCATGAAGAACTCTGGTTGCCATGGCAACAAATAGAAAAAATAATTGAAAACTTTGAAAATCATCTCCTCTGAAACCGCTGGACAGAATTTGTTAAAACTTGACATGTATGATCCTTAGGTGGGCCTCTACAAAAATTGCTCAAATAAACTTGATCCATGAAGAACTCTGGTTGCCATGGCAACAAATAGAAAAAATAATTGAAAACTTTGAAAATCATCTCCTCTGAAACCGCTGGACAGAATTTGATAAAACTTGGCATGTATGATCCTTGGGTGGGCCTCTACAAAAATTGCTCAAATAAAGTTGATCCATGAAGAACTCTGGTTGCTATGGCAACAAATAGAAAAAATAATTGAAAACTTTGAAAATCATCTCCTCTGAAACCACTGGACAGAATTTGATAAAACTTGGCATGTATGATCCTTAAGTGGGCCTCTACAAAAATTGCTCAAATAAAGTTGATCCATGAAGAACTCTGGTTGCCATGGCAACAAATAGAAAAAATAATTGAAAACTTTGAAAATCATCTCCTCTGAAACCGCTGGACAGAATTTATTTTCCTTTGGCACAAATAGTCACCTCATGAATGTCTACCATAATTGCTAAAATAAAGTTAATCTGTGAAAAATAAGGCCCCTAGGGGGTTGGCTAATTTCCTTATATACTCTATATAGAAAACATCAAAATAATTTTTTTATGAAGCCAGCTGTGAGAATTTAATTTCCCAAATGGTCACCTCATGAATGTATACCAATATGGCTAAAATAAAGTTGGCTAAAAATGAGGTCCCTAGGGGGTTGGCTAATTCCCTTATATACTCTATATAGAAAACATCAAAATTCTTCTTCTGTGCAAAGGCCAATTTGGGGCCGAAATTTGGCCCCATTCGTAAAAGTATATGTTTTTCCTCACCTGTAGGTGAAAATACCCCCCCCCCCCAATAAAATAATAATGAAAAAAAATAAAATAAAAGACTGTTAAATGATCCGCATTTTTGGCTTTTCTCCGCATTTTACACATTTCTCCTTCTCAATTTGTTTTTAGCTCACCAGAGCACGAAGTGCTTGAAATGAATGAGATTACATGACCGTCGATTGTCCAGTGTGTTTTAAGTTGCATGATAACACTGTATTTTCTGAAAATGTTAGCGCTTGTAAATCACAACCGCACTGCTCCATAGAGTGTATAGGGATGGAATTACTATGGTGTCGAGAGTATGTGGGACATTTAGGTAGAAAATTACTTCTAGGCTACTCATAGTTGTTTTGGCTGCTTTTTGCAGATTAAAAACTGTTACTGATTTAACCTTTTCCTTCATATAGACTCATATTGACACTCTCAAAAGGAACCACATAAAATAGTCACAGTTAAACATTCCTTGTTACAGAAAACAATTGTTTCATTTTAAAATGCAGATGTACTCTGGTGAGCATCTATGGCCCTTGGGCCTCTTGTTATTGCTGTGCTCTCTTCTTCTTTTGCCAGTGTAATTTTATGCACCCCACTAAAAAGTGAGGCATATAGATTTGCCTTTGTCTGTCCGTCCATCCCAAAACTTTGACACAGGTAACTCTGAAGGTATTGTGCTACAAACTTAAACTTATGGATATATTACAGTGGTGCTAACGTATCAGTTGTAAAAAATAGCGTATATCGTTCGTATCGCATCGTATCGTAACGTATAAATTACTCAATCGCATCGTTTATTCAATCGTATTGGATATACGGGATTGTATCGCATGGCATCGTAAGGCAACCGTATATCGGTAATCGTATATCATAAATCGCATAACGTATATCATATTGAACCACCCAGTGGTTTAGGACAGTTAAAGTTATGGGACACCATTGATATTTCAGAAATAATTAATGTTTGTGTCTTTAAATTTAATATTTGCTTAAGTTTATTAATGGTGGATCATTAAATCACATTATGCAGTACATTTTTTTCATATTTTTGCAATAGTTATATTTCTTTTACTTTATTATTTTATACATGTGTTATGGCCTACGTGACTTTCAGGAGCAGACGCCATGCGATGTTATATAATTTGATGCACGTGTGAAAAGTACTATATCAGAGACGTAAATACCTTTAATATAGCTTCGTGACTAT
>CM037778.1:72515831-72545650 GCA_021229015.1 Solen grandis
CAGGTCATGAATGTAGTAGTAGTAGTATCTTTATTTACATCTCATCATTGTACAAACATGAAGATAATTACAAAATCAAAACGTTTAAATTAGTACAATGCCATTTCATATGGAATTATAAGAGATGAATATTTACATATTAAAATAACACTTTATAATAACTATATAATAACTGATCACAACATTCTAACAGCATAAAAATATTACAAACTTATCGGTAACTAACTAAACACGTAAAATGATATAAAAGTTTTTTAAAATTATAAGAAAAAAACATATTTATCAAAATCGTGCATTTCCGCAGACAGGTTATTATATGAAGTTGCCTTAGAGTATAATTCCTCCCTTAAATCATCATAAACATGGCAACGAAATAAAACATGCAGCTCACTTTCAACCGAGGTGTCATTACAAAATGGACAAAACCTAGCTTCTTCACTCAAGCCTTCATAACGACCAGTCTCAATACGAATTGGGGCCACCCCTAATCTAAATTTACTGAAAGCTGATCGATGAGCAGGTGGTAAAATCAAATTACAGTATTGTTCAGTTTTAAAATCAGATTTCACAGACCTATACAGTCTTAGTTTATTTCGGCCTTGCCCTGATGGCCCAATAATATTATTTAAACAAGTTTGCCATTCATTAACAAAGTTATTCATTGCAGTAGTCTCAACAACGTGCACAAATGTACCAGCCACACGATGTATACATATGTATATGTTCATGTGTATGTGTAACTATCAGAGAGGCACTCAGTGTACTCAGGGTCTTCCTTTACCAGCAATTAGCTGGACATCGCTATATAATTGAAATACTATCACAGCGATGGTTAACCCAAATAACAAAACAACAAAATGCATACTCTTTATTTGCTTCAAACAGAGAGAGAGGGGATTAATTGTGTCTATATTCTACATGTATTATTATTCCTCCCACACACTCACTATTGAATTGGATAGCAAAACAACTAAGTACATGTATAAATATCCACCTTTTAAACAAGTTATAGCATACCAAAACTTCCTTCTAGTGCATTACTGAACTTTGAGGCATAGAGTGAAAGCTGATATAGGTTTAACCAAATGGCTTGTTACGTTACCAAACTTTTTGATATCAAATAAATTGTAAATCATTTATACTACTGAGAACTATTGTTCTCATAATAAGAAGCAAGATTCCTAACAGTCCCACCTGATTTTTAACTGTTTAGTATAAAAAGTGTGACAGTTTGGAAGACATTTTTTGAGCGCACAGTGATGATCACCATTAATCAAATCGTTCAATTTGTCACACTTAAATCATATTGGCTCAATATATGGATGCTTAAAGGCATTTCAAAACCCTTATATAACTGACCCCTCCCCCCAATTTATTCACATACTCGCCGTTGTGTGGGCTTCTGTTTTTGATTAGGCAGGCTGCCACAGTCTGTCATAGGTATTGTTCAAAAGTGTATATGTTGCTACATGGGGTTGTATATAGTCATGCACAGTTTGTAAAAAAGTTGTGAACATACCAAATACCAGAAATGATCCTAAAAGTTCTCTATTATTCTTTTTTTTATTTGAGCAATTATAAATCTTCCATTTTTTCTTTCTTTCTCTATTGATTTATTTTGTGTACTTTATTTTGTTCTTTCTTTCTTTCTTTTATTTTTCATTTATTTTGTTCTTTCTTTCTTATTTTATTTTAGTTGTAAAAATTATCATAAAAAGGGACATTAATTTTTTAAATAAGCTATGTATCACTAATTACTTTCATTCTCTCATTTCTTCCCTCAACACATGTTTATATGTCAGAAAGCAACACAAATTTCATTATTTGTTTATTCAATAAGAGAAATTATGTAAAGTTTCTAGCAAAAGCAAATACAAAACAAAAAGATCATTCATTGTCAGAATTATGTCCTTCAGGCTCATTTTAATTAACTACAAAAATGCGTATCTCTATATTTTCAATATCAAAACTTAATTCTGAAATAAATGCATAAACGTATGATCCTATAATCATGCAGTTACAAAACTGACTCCAAGTAATAAATGTAATAAAGAATATGTAAGGGATCATAAACTAAAAAAACTTATTTTAACTTGGCTGATCAGGTTTGAAACTGTTGATCATCACGAAAACCGTTGCATTTGCAGTATGCAAATCTGGTCTTATTTATTTTTCAATATCATTTTTAAAAAAAATTTCGTTTGTCATTTTAGAATCTAATACCTAAAACTGCTACACATTTAGGTGTCGGTTTATTGTTAGCAAAATTTTAGATTTCAGTGTTCTAATAAACCCCACCACGTGAGTTCGAGTCCCAGCAGTGTCATTCGGATTTTCATTTGAGGAAACCTTCTAGCTGGCTTGCGGTAGGTCGGTGGGTCTCCACCTGTAATTAGCTGGACGTCTCTATATGACTTAAATACCGTCGCAGCGACGGTAAACACAATCAATCAATCAAGCTAATACCCCCCCCCCCCCCCCCCCCCCCCCCCCCGTCCAATTGATTTAGTACCATTTATCTTTACACCATAATTAGGCTCCGTATTAGGTCCATTACTGTTTCTTGTTTTCGTAAATGACATAACAGCAAATTTGTTAAGTATTACACGTTTATTTGCAGATGACACTTCTCTTTCTTGTTGTGCCTCTAACATTAATGACATTGAAGGAATTATTAACCATGATCTTCAGATGATATCTCAGTGGTCTAAGCAATGGCTAGTGTTGTTCAATCCTTCAAAAACTGAAGCCATTGTATTTTCTAATAACAACATTCATGCTCCCTCATTAGTCTTTGACGGTGTTCCTGTCCAATTAATTAACAGTCATAAACATTTAGGATTGACATTAAGTAGTAATGGCAAATGGAAGGAACACGTTGAAAAAATAACTTCTTCGGCGTCAAAAATTCTTAATATGATGAGATTTCTTAAGTTCAAACTACGTAGAGACGCTCTTAATCAAATATATATCTCTTTCTTAAGACCAATTCTTGAATATGCCTCTATAGTATGGGATAATTGCACTTTATATGAGAAAGATACTCTTGAAAAATACAAACCGAGGCGGCAAGAATAGTAACTGGTACTACTAGGTCTATTTCTTTATACAATTTGTATCGAGAAACTGGTTGGCTAAGCTTATCTGATAGGCGTAAATATCAAAAACTTGTAATGGCCTATAAAATTGTTAATGGTTTGACTCCTAATTACATTAACGAAATTTATCCTTCAGCGGTAATACAAAGAACTACCTACCCATTACGTAATGCCCTAAACTTAGATACAGTTGCTAGACGAACTGAGCTCTTTGCAAATTCCTTCATTCCTTCATCAGTTTCTTTATGGAACGAGCTTTCTATTGAAACCAGGTCTATCATTTCACTTTCGGCCTTTAAATCCAGTATTTTACGTATGTTTAATTTTATTGAAATACCTAAATATTATTCTGTTGGTCAAAGAAAGCTATCTGTATTGCATACAAGAATTCGCAATAAATGTAGTGACCTTCAGTCAGACCTATTCTGTAACCATATCTCGAATACCAGAGAATGTAGATGTGGATTCGAAATTGATGATGCTGAACATTTCTTTTTTACTTGCAATAATTTAAGTAACCAACGTTTAAGAATGTTCCGTGAACTGAGATCGTTCCATCCACTCAATCTTCATAAATTACTCTATGGGTCTGATTCATTGTCTCATGATGATAATGTAAAAATATTTCTTGCAGTTCAACAATTCATTAAAGAATCTAAAAGGTTCGCTTAATGCTGCAGCCCCTGTGCGATTTCATCAATCATTTCTTAGCATTGATCAAGGTGTTCACTGACATGTTTATCTTTATTTTTACTCTCTCTCTGTCTCTCTCTCTCTCTCTCTCTCTCTCTCTCTCTCTCTCTTATTCAGTTGTTAATGTCATTTAATGGTTAAACCCATACTTTATACTTTACATTAGTTTTTTCAGCAACACATTTTGTTAATTTATCTAAGGGAAGAGCATTATCTAAGTTTTCGGAACTTGTAGCTCAACCCATTTTTTACCAATATGTATGATAAATGTATGTTATATGTTATATGTAATTCTTTTGTGTAAAGTTGGGAAAAATAAAATATGTTTAAAGTAAAGTTACACCAGAGCATTTGGCAAAATTAAAGAATATGCACAAGTGTTTCGTATAATTTTCAGTGTCATTGATAAAAATGTAATATCATCTGCAAACAATGTTTTATTTAATGATCTCCAACATTAATACATTTTCTTTCTTTATTCATGTTTATATTTTATGTTAGTGTTGTTAGTGTTTGCAAACAGATAATAAATAAAAATAACCTCTGTCTTACTCCTTTTTCTATATAGAATGCTTCTGAAGGGTACCCATTGTTAAATATTACACGTTGGGTGTTCTTAAGAATGTACATGTAGATACCCACTCGGCAAAAACACGGTATTGGTGCTGATTACATTTTTTTCATGTTACATCTATAGTGTAGAAAAAAACTAAAAAAAAAAGAATTTATAAAAGTTTTGCACAATGACATTGACAGATCTTGTTTTCCTAAAATTTTCATGTTGCTACCGTCGGCCATTTTTAAAAAATAATCTAAAATATGCTTTAAAAAATAGCCATTTTTAAGCGTTATGCAGTCTCACTCGTAAAATTATTGACTTAAAAGTTCGAATAATTCATAATTATCTTTTGAAAAGATGATATAGAATTGTGTACAATCTTATAGAGACACCTTTACTGAACATTTTGCAACTTGAATTAATAACATTGAAAGAAAATTATGGATTTTGTACTCAAATTCGTATTTACATTGTTTTTGTTAAAAGCTAAAAGAAGAAATCAACTTTTTATGAAATTGAAAAACATTTTCAAAGTGTCACCAAAAATCAACTTTTTATGAAGTTGAACCCCGTTTTCAAAGTGTCATCAATAATCATAAGTAACAAAAAAAGAAAAACTTTGCATTCCAGGCTACTCAATGCTTCGCAATATGGAACAGTTTGCCTATTTGACTATTGAAACTACGAAGATGTCTTTCAGTATGGTTCAATTATTCAGAAACTGTTGATACCTTTATATCTTCAATTTTAAATTTTGTTTTCTATGTTTCCTAAATATTTGTTATTTAGTTTCTCCCATTGATATTTCCGAGTAAAAGAATTCAGGTTAGTAAGACGTTTCATCTTTAATTGCAGGTTATTGATATCTATGGTGAAGTGTCCGTAACCAGTTTACAAGAAAATGGAAAAAAAAACATCAGAAGGAATATTGTAGTTTTAGAGATGGTATGCTATAAACAATGTAAAGAGTAACAACATTGTGTCCTTCTCAAAACTTCATTTTTTTTCTTGTGAGACAACTATCAGTACCAATACCGTGGTGTAGCCGACTGGATTAGATTACCAAAATTTCATGTTTGTAGGGAAGCGAGAAAGTGATTTATTTAATTCATTAAACCAGGCAAAAGTTTTTTTTAATCAACGGAAACTAATAACCCAGGCTGGTTATTGACTTCTAAATGTTTAATTATCCCTGGTATTTTCAACGATATATCTCACTTTATAAATCTAGCTGGTTCAAAGTCAGCTATGTTTGGTATTATTTTTACAATCTGTTTGATATGGCTTTAGTAGCACTTTTATAGTCTATATTAGCAAAGTGTTTACAGCCTATGTGGCGATCGACCCGAATGAGCTTCCTTTTGTTTTCTTCCGTGTATAAATGTGGTCATTTTTTTTGTTTTGTTTTGTTTTGTTTGTTTTTTTTTTCTTTTGGAAATACCGAAAGCTGCTCCGTGTTCATCTACATAACACACAGAGATCACACCGAATGCTTCCCTAATAATGTGATTTTCGAAACATCAATTTAATTAAAACAGTTGTAATGCATTTTTGGGCCGTTAGGTCGTTTATTTTCACTTTGACTTCATGTGAAACACACAGTAATGAAGCGGAATATAATCAGGCTTTTCATTGGTTATTATATACTTTGCTAAATTCTCATTGGTCATTGTAAAATTAGTCAAAAGAAAAGAAAGGAGTTGCGCAAACGAGTTCTTTAGATCTCTGTTTGTTTTAAAAGCTGAAGTTTTCTTCCCCTGCGAACGATTTGTTCCGAATAGTAAGACACTGCACCTTTTTAAGGTAAACTGAAAAAGTAGAACGCTAAAAAATAGGAAGCACATAGATTTCGGAATATTCAACAAAAACGTAACATCCGGTTTCGTTTTGTAGCCCGCGAAACGAAGTCTAATGCGCAGATGTTTTAAGGCTGTAAGTGTCTACCAAGATTGTACAAATTATTTAGATCCGTGGTATGTCAGAGAGCTGCACTGACACAGGAATTACACAACTATTAAATCAACAACAGTTACATGTTAAACCATTCAGACACTAATCATCAAGCTGGTTACCACGGCCGAATATCTTTTTTAAAGATATCTCTTGTTTCAAAGTAAGTTTGACTGTTGGTTATACCACAGAACCGTTTTATTTTAAAATGATGTAGTGATGTAGACAAGCGGCATGACCATGAGCTACACATCCTTAAACTACCGTTTTAAGCCTTCAGCAAGCAATGCAGATGTACAGTGCCATTACAAGAATCGAACCCACGACCATTGGTTTTGAGGACATGTTTTAGAGAGATATATACAATATACGTGTACCATGCATAAACCGCTTTCATAGAGTGGTCAAAAACGCCCTACCAGTCTGATAAGAACGAGATTATTACCTTAATCCAATAACAAGAGTATTATTCCAAAGTCAAGAAAGTTCCAAAAAAAGAAATCATTCTCAACAGATTTATGTTTTCAAAATGTATAAGGATAGAACAGCGTCTTTAAGGAAATTACAGTGTGAAATATTACCCGTGTAACACAGCATCAACTTGCCGTCTTCCGTAAATATCAGCAAATTTATTTACTGACTAAAACGTAATATAGTAGTATTATAACAGTCCTATAGAATTTCCACGCTGTTTGCCAGTAAAGCGTGAAAATATTGTATACATGTTCGTTTGTTTTGTTTTTCTGATTAATTGAAAGTTAATGTGAGCACGTGCGAAAAGGGTAGATACTTTCCGTCATTCTACCGGTCACTGTCTTACCTATCGAACGGTCATTTTCTCAATTTTTCCTAAAATTTCTTTAAATAATTAAATATTGATATTTTCTCTTAAGGACAGTGACTGCGCACGCATGCAGGTTATGAGTATGAGCTGTATTACTTTACAGCATTGAGTTTACATACTTATTGCGAGTTATATATTTGTTTTAAAGGACATTTTATAAGTGCTTCCCAACTCTTGGTGACGGTACACTGACAAATTGGCTTGGGCGAGTTGCATTCCTTGTATGATTTGCATGCATATTGACATTGCAATCTGTGGCGCCCTAAAAACACGCCGTGTCTGGTAATTTGTACACGCCGTGTCTGGTAATTTGTACACGCCGTGCCTGGTAATTTGTACACGCCGTGCCTGGTAATTTGTACACGCCGTGCCTGGTAATTTGTACACGCCGTGCCTGGTAATTTGTACACGCCGTGCCTGGTAATTTGTACACGCCGTGCCTGGTAATTTGTACACGCCGTGCCTGGTAATTTGTACACGCCGTGCCTGGTAATTTGTACACGCCGTGCCTGGTAATTAGCATATATTGGTATGTTGTTGGTTTATCATGTAAGAGATATTGAGAACAATGGAGACTAGCACATTACTATCACTTTATCTTTGTTATTTCCAACACGATTACATAACAATATGTCATATTTTCTGTATGCAGTGTAGGGTTTAACAGGAAAGCCGTAAATAAGTTAGTTGTTTGACCCTTTTGTCATATACTATTTTACATATACTTACACTACGGGTATTTGTAATTGTATTGATTTGTATGTACTTACAAGTACTGTTTTAATTTTACTTGGACTACATGTAATTATTTGTATTTCATTTTACTTTTACTATGTTATTTCTGTTTTTACTATTTCATGTCAGTATCTAACGATATGTTAAACCTCGTAATTGTGTCCGTCCTGTCGTTATATGTTATTTCAAAAGTATGAACTGACCAAAATCTTTTATATCACGTTTTTATCATTCATCAAGTTTGCAAATCTACATCAAATGTCATCTTAAGATTGAATTGTGCAATAAGTAATACATAAAATACCGAATGATGCGTTTCGTGATGTTAGATTTAGAACGAATTCATTTAGGTCACATATGTAATTCGAAATTCATTGAATACTATAAGGGATAATCAACTTAGATGAAAAGTACTCGTACCATCTGACATTCAATGTAGGATATGTATTACTAAAAATTAATGCATTTCATTTTTCGTTACAAATACATTAAATTAATTAAAATGAGAAATTATCCTTCTTGAAAAAATGATTCCTTACAAACTCAGAACTGTCCATATCCAGAGAAGAACAAAACAAATAAAACTTACCCGTAAGTTGATCTTTTTCTCCATCTTGATGCACAAACATCAAGAGCAGAATCACAAATCACATTTGTCACTAATTCGTTGTCCACATATGAGTTTCCTGGTACAATCGATTATAATCAAATATTTTATCCAATCGCAAATCACGACCAATAGCGGGTGTGTTAAATAAATATATTAGATTTTGTGTATTGGTTACTGATGCATAACAAGGTACATGCTACTGATTTGATCCAATGTATTTATTTCATTGCTACCAAGAGACAGCATGATGTTACATGGTAAAATGATCATCATTGCGCAAAGTGCTAATTCCAATGGTATTGCAGTGGTGCCATTTACATACAGACTGGCTTCACCTTTCTGTGTTCTGATAAGATGATTAATGCGACATCAGCTCGGTTATCAACTGACGGAAGTCAATATTCCTTCTATTATTTGGCTTCCACTCTCACGCAAAGCTCTTTGAATATTAATAAAATATTCCTGATCATATACTCACGGTCTGGATCAGTGATACCTGCCACTATTTCAGACTGAATAATTAAACGATTGAAATATTATTTAACAGTTCCTATTGCCAACATAGCTAATAAATTTCAACCGTTACAGTTGTTATAGCTACTTTCCGGATTGTCAGTAACATATTCAAGCTTCCAATTGTACTGCAGATAATTTATTGGATTATATTTGTGAATGTTAATTTAAAATTGGCTGATAAGAGGCTAATGCAAGCCGGTCCCTTGGTAGGAAGATTCTGTCAAATTATTTTAACCCGCCCACCTGGGTTTCCCGGGTTAATTATGTTGTTAGTGTACTTGTCAATTTTAAAGAGTTTAACTAATAAAATAATAAAACTGAATATTTCGCTTGGCGGACTGAGTTTTGGCTTGTCGTCTGGCACACACGAAATATTGATGTACCCCTCAGAATCGACAGACGACAACTATGTTTCTTGCTGCTGCTGCTGCTGCTGCTGCTGCTGCTGCATTTGTTGTTTCAATTTCGGCTTAACGCCATGCTAACATGACAAATAAGTACTGTTCGTGAAACGACACGCTCAAATATCCGCTACTAATTATTTAAACCAAATTCAAATGTACACAGAATTTTTACCAAACTTTCTATAAGTTCAAAAGGGGCCATAATTTACGATAAATTCAGACAATAGATATCTACATCGATTGTTTTATGTACCTGAACACCTTTATGACGTATCAAGTTAATGACAATACTATAATGCGTATACTGCAAAAAAAATTAATCAAATTTCTTTTGTAAAAAAGGGCAATAAATCGCATTATTTTGGTCAAGAATGATCTTACTTATTTGTTTAATGCCACTGAAGACATGACGAATTGAATCAATAATCAAATACACATCTCTGGTTACTAAGATGCATGCATAATAATAAATTGCATGCAAAACTTAAACCAAATATTTCTAAGTTTAAAGGGGGCAATAACTTGCATTATATTTAGTCACGAGTTACATAACTTTATGGACTGATGCTCCTAAACACCTTCATGGAGTGTCAAGTCAACCCCATAACTGATTGCCCAAGTATAATTGCAACAAAACCTTAACAAGGATTTTTACCAATATTTAAGGGATAAGTCAATACAACCCATGCTAGAGTTATGGGTCTTGGTCAGTGACATACAATTATAACCCCGAAGACATGTGTGAAATTTCAACGCTTCGAATATGTGATCTAAAATATGCAACTATACATTCCGTGTTGGACCGTTGAAATTGTATGATTTGGCGCAGTAAAGAAGTATTTACACGTAGATCCATCTCTAACCCGACACCTTTATAATACCATCTAGTTTGATCATTTGTTAATGTATTTCGTTCAAATTTTGACTATAAATATCTGAACACATTAAATATACATCCCCGTAATTTAATCCTATGGATAAACATATAGATATAAAACTTAGAAAATCGAATCTATCACTGTAAAATCTGAATAACGCAAAAGTCTTACAATCTAAAAAGTGCGTGAATCTAAGAACAGTTTGTTTGTTAATAATATTTAATAGTAATTAATACTTTGAATGTCCTCATATGGCGTTCACATCATAAGCACAGCTCAGTATCATCGACAACACATAGTTCCGGATGATTGTGAATATTTCCCCATTGTTGCACAACTTCACGGAGATTGCGAGGGGCTGCGGGTCGATCCATTACTCGCCTGTTAAAGTTTATCCCACAAATGCTCAATAACATTGGTTTTTATAATTATTATGAATATATTCGTCTTGTAAATAAATGTGCTTGAATTAAAATATCGTTTTCTAAATAAAATCCGATTTACTTACGTATCTGAGTAAAAGTCGGGCTTGCAACAGGTCGATTGCGCAAAGTCGTGTTCTTGGATATTTATCCTGACCATTACAATTTCAAAAGTTAAATCACATGCATGTTTTTTTTTTGTTTTTTTTTTTTAGGGTGAATGAAAGATTAAAATAAAGATATCGATATTTTTGCGTATCAACAGTTACTCGTGCAATTGATGAAATCGTGCACGTACCTGACGCAAAACTACTGGATCGTCACGGTTGAAAGATTTCATAATTCTGTATAGCTAACGTAGGCAAACGACTTTATGTAAAGTTTTAAGCTAAAAATGTTTAATGTATATTCGAGAAAAAGTAATTTAAAAGGTGTCGGGTTAGAAATGACTGTAAGTGTATGTACGTACAGATTGGGTCAAATGAAAACACATGCTGAGAAATAATAATAATAATAATTTTAAAAAAAACATAAATGATAGACCTAGATCTAAGTGGATGATGCAATGCATAATTTTATCATAATCGTAACCCATAAAGGCAGTCATTCCTAGTTATAGAGTTACTGCTTTAATATAAAGGGTGTATTATAGATGCCCAGAATCGTTTTACCCATCAATTTATTAGATAACTTTTGTTTAGAACATACAAAGCAAACTTGGACAAATTGAGTTATATTAAAAATATATATTTTTTATTCATAATTACCGTGGTCTGGTGAAACCCATAGGGCTTTTATACGGAAGGGATAACGGATGTTTTGAAATGTGTAAGCTATATATCTGCTGTCCGTTGTTTGCAAAATTGTCTACAATCCCCGGTGGCCGAGCGGTTAGAGCGTCCGCCTCGGGAGCGGGAGGTCGTGGGTTCGATCCCCGGCCGCGACATACCAAAGTCGTAAAAAATCGTACGTTTATAACTACCTTGCCTGGCGCTCAGCATATAAGGGTAGTTGCAGAACTGGTTGGCCCGGCGTCAGGATAATGTGACTGGGTGTGGTATCATGCCACATGTCTACGGCGTGATACTGCAGTGTGGCAGCACTATATCTGTCTCAATTAGACATCGTCTCCAAATGACTGAAATACTGTCGGTGGGACGTTAAACCCAACAAACAAACATACAAATCTGTCTGAATTTTTAAAAGAATAATTATTTATATGAAAGAAATAGGTTTGTGCAGCGTATTGTTTCTAATTAATCCCCTTTCTCTTATTAGCGCTCTCATGTATTGTCTGCAATAATTTTGCATTTGATTAAAAATTGTGACCAAATAACTTCAAAATAATATATATATATTTCGATATATATTTCTTTATTTTACAACTTTTAATGCTGGAAATTGATCAAAACATTATAACACACTTGAACAATGTTTTTTTTTTGTTTACTTACGTCTGCTCTCACGTTCGATTTGCATATTCATCGTATTCCAGAAGTAGAAGAGAACTTCCATTCCAAGTTTATTCGATTTGTCAACCTATTTCTAATCTGGAAGAAGCAGGCTTCCATTCCGAGAAGATTACAAATCGAAGAGGCTAATATGTTAATTTTGTAATCAATCTATATCTAAATTCAGAAATATACATTTACAGTCAAACCTGTCTTAAGTGGTCAGTCGTGGGAACAAGAGAAAATGGCCGCCTAACAGAGGATCACCGCTAAATGAAATTTAAATATATAATAAAATGCTACAGTTTGGTAATATTGAAATTGACTGCTAAATGCTGGTTGACCGTTTAGTATAGGTTGCTGCTAATACAAGTTCAACTGTATATAAACGAGTATATATATTTTTTCTTCCTTTTTATACTGTTCTGTTGACTCTGGAAAGACAAATCAATATTGAAGAAACTAAATACTGTTGTATCGATAAAATTCATTCATGAATTGAAATGAACCAGTCATCACAATTCAATGTAAAGGAAAGAAACACCTGGTTGGGAAATGCAAAATGCATTTATGATTCAGATGAAACACGCGCAATATATAGCTTTGGTTAAGGATGAGAGCAGTTACAGGGATATCTGAAAGGTGGCTCTGTTTGTATAATCACTGCGATTATAAGAGCTCAGTAGGATTTCTCTGTGCTGTATGAGGCCAAATTCGAACATGGCCGAGAGATTATGGGTATAAAAATTGTCATGAATATGATTGCTAAAGAAATGAAGATGCTAGAGTGCAAACAAACTAGTTGTTGACTACGAACGGACGGACGGCGGACTTTATCGATCCTAATAGCACACCTGAGCTCAGACGAGCTACAAAGCATATTTTCGAAAATTTGAATTTCCGAGTTTTGGTTAAGTTTGACCGTTTATAGATGACAACCCGTTCATGACCTAAAGTTCTCACACTATATTTTTCGTCAGCAATCATGTTGCAAATCATATAAACAAACAAAATACCTCTATCTTACCTCAAACATATATGGATATGTTTTTCGTAGACCTCCCCCTACTTGCATACTCTTTTTTGCAAGGTTCGAACACTCAGCCTCTTCTAGCGCAAAAAACTTTCCCATACCTGAACTTTTGACTCATCATATTTAAATGGGATGTCAACAAGGAATATAAGGCAAAAAGACGCAATTAAAATATTAATTATAAGCAAAAATGTATTTTGATGCAAGGTGCCACCTTGCTGCTATAGCATAATTATGTTAATATGTGTCTAAAATTTCGTGACTGAGGCTAATTTTAAATTGCCAATAACGTGCTGACCAAAATGGCTAGAAAAAATGATAAAAAGTACTAAAAAGAAACAGAAGAAGAACAATAGGTTTTCACACTGCGAGGTGCGAAAACCTAATAAACCGGTGTTAATAAAAGTTCAAACATACTGTCTCGACAATTGATATCTATTTGTCTCTAGCAGTTATACCAATTACTCTCGACCAGTGATATAAACTTGTCTCGACCAGTGATATTTATTTGTCTCGACCAGTGATATCTACATGTATCTGGTTCGACCAGTCATAATACTTGTCTCGATCAGTGATATCATTTGTATCGACCAGTTGTATCCATTTGTCTCGACCAGTAATATCTATATCTCTCGACCAGTGATATCTATCTGTCTATCTCGGCCATTGGTATATACCTGTCTCAACCAATAATATCAAAAATCTATCTATCTTGACCAGTGATATAAACTTGTTTCGACCAGTGATATATACTTGTCTCGACCAATTATATCTGTCTCGAACAGTGATATATACCTGTCTCGACCAGACTAACAGTGATATAAACTTGTTTCGACCAGTGATATATACTTGTCTCGACCAATTATATCTGTCTCAAACAGTGATATATACCTGTCTCGACCAGACTAACAGTGATAAAAACTTGTTTCGACCAGTGATATATACTTGTCTCGACCAATTATATCTGTCTCGAACATTGATATATACCTGTCTCGACTAGTGATATCTATCTGTCTACACCAATGATTTCTATCTGTTTCGAGCAGTAATATTTACATTTATCTCATTAATATATTAATAAGTCAGATTCAATGGGAAATTCTGAAACGAAACAAAATTCGTCCTCTAAAACACAGTGTAAATAGTTTTCTGTCAACAACAGGACAAACCAATAGGTTTATTCCACCTGGTTTCTATCATGTGTCAATGTGTTGAAAGTCTGAGTCATACATGTTATGGATCTGCAAACACTGGATGAAATAAGCGCATTAAGTAGTGGCTTAAAACCAAACTTTGCTACACAACAAATCAAGTTTAAGTCTACGAACGACCAATTTTAAATAAACTGATCACTAAATATCTGTTTAACCAAGCTAAGAAATAGTTAATTATTTCATTCACTAATGATGAAGTGAAAAGAACAACAATGACAGGATTTTTTTCAACTTAACTGAAAGAACGTTTTGGCCTTATTTTTTCTACGCTAATTAAATAAATACATATATGAATAAAGGTATTACTTTCTTAATAAAAAAAGAATTAATATATGCATGCTGATAAATAGTTTAAAAAATGGAATAGTTTTATAACTTTATTGATATGTTGTAGCAAATATGTTGACAATCTTTTCATAATAGCCAAATTAAATAAAGGACCACAGTGTCACTGCTTTCTCACGTACTTCATGGCGTTAAGTCTACGTCCTGATTTGACGGTCTTTAATGGAATACTTAAATGAAGTCATCGTATCATCCAATATCCCGGGAATATAATGCGATAAAGGGCTGACCTAGGTACCACACAAAATATTTCGGTTTATTGTAAACAAATTACAGAATAGGACGTTATTTTTAATTAATGCCTTCATACACAAAGTGTTAAGTCATACGCAAGTACAAAAAAAATACACGCTCAAAGACATATTCAAAATGAGATATGTAACTGTCCAAAATAAAGTGTTTTTATTTTTTTTCCGGAACGAAAAACACACACACACAAACACACATAATAAAACAGGTGAACGGAATTTGAACGAGATCGTGCTGAGACACTGAACATCTTGCAGACGTCTGCAGACGCTGAACAGACAGTACCACCCGTGTATCACCCGTGAGAGACATACGTATTTGGTTTTATTGACAATAAATAGAATAGGAAACGCGGTACCTTTTATAAATGATATGAGCAATTTTACACATCACACATTGAACGCGTGACATGTTAATTACATGTTTTCCCAAAACGTGGACAATATCTTCTCTCATACATATATGCATACATAATTATCAAATGTTAACAAATTATTCGTTCAGAATGTCTCAAATATAAGACTTTTGTAGAGAGAATTTGATTCAAGGGGAGACAAATCTTATCTCAAATTGCACAAAAAAAATGCATTAAAATAATAAACATGCATAAACAATGCGATACTGACAATGCGATGGTAAAAATGCGAAGGTGCGATAAAGATAACAGAACAGAACAGAACAGAACATAATTTTATTTTGACGTTAAACATACAAGTTCATAGTC
Source organism: Solen grandis (assembly GCA_021229015.1). Classification (NCBI taxonomy): domain Eukaryota; kingdom Metazoa; phylum Mollusca; class Bivalvia; order Adapedonta; family Solenidae; genus Solen; species Solen grandis. Next base: position 72,531,557 of record CM037778.1, read on the forward strand.
AATATAAGTAATGATAAAGACATGCTATAGAGATGACAGGTCAGCATTCAATACATAAAAAAAACAACAACAAAAAAACAACATAAATGAAATGAAAATACAAAATACAAGTGTATACACATACTAATAATACTATTAATGAGAGTGGTTAAAATCTGGTAACGGAGCCTGGAATTGTTTACTGTACTGTAGAATAATATGTTCTCCTTAACTTAAATGCATTTTTATAGTAGTAAAGATAACGCGACAGCTCGATAGTGAACATGCGAAGATAGGGTGTTGATAATACGACAATACGATATTAAAATTGAGAAATAATGAAACGCGATATCACGATAGTGGATACGCGACAGTGCGATGGTGAAAACACGATATTTAATCGCATCATCATCATCGGTCTGTCGTACTGACGCGTTGTCAATATATCGTACTATCGTATATATCGTATATGTATATGTAATATATCGTATATATCGTATAAATCGTATATGTATATGTAATATATCGTATATATCGTATATGTATATGTAATATATCGTATATATCGTATATGTAATTCGTTATCGTAGTTTCAAGTATCGCGCTTCAGATAAACACATTCAAAGGCGATGGCCCTAATTGAATTCCGTAGTTATCCTCTCTTTCATGCTTCGCTTGTGTAAGCATAAAACAATACCTTTCTCTCTCTCTGGGAATGATGGTGTTAGATGAAAATCAATATAATATTTATATCACCCATACTTTGATTGATATTGTGCACAGAGCAATCTGCATTAAGCCTTAAGGTATTCACAGAACTTATAAGGCTTATTTCTGTCAATATTGCATTACAAGTTCCAAGTCAGAGAAGTCTTTGTTATATTGGAATTAGAAAAGCTCTCTCTTTCTCTTTCTCTCTCTCTTTCATTTTGATATAAATGTGTATAAAGTATTATTTCATATATATAGGATTTGACATGAATTGTTATTTTATATTAAAGTTTAATAAATGAGTTCATGAAAATGATTTTAAGCGAGCCTCTGGCGAGAGCTTAATAACATTTTCATGAACAAGTTTGGTAAAATTTGATATGAAATGACAATTCATGGCAGATTCTTTTTATCAGATGACTTATACTGAAATCGTGATTATAACGGCAAACAAAACGAAACTGAATGAACGGACTGTGAACGAATTACTAACATTATTTGTAATCTAACACCAAACAATAGTTTCAAATAATAACTGAAAATAACGATTTATCGTGTGTATTTCGGCTATTTCCCATACATTTTCAACAACATATGAATAATCAATCTTTTTGATCAATTGCATCAAACTGTTCGAGTTCAACACACTATATATATATATATAGAATACATGCGCGTGACGAGGATTGATGTAATTCGGCCTAAAAGTTATATGTAACATGTTAAATATAAGAAAATACGTGATGGTTATACGAAACCGGAAACAGCTGTTTGAGCATAATGTCATATGATAAAATTCATTAAAATCAGATTCAGTATATTTGCTCATATTTCGCTAATCGCGGAGAGTAGATGAGCGCAAATTATGATATGATTTTAATGAGATTTAATAAAAAAAATATATATGAAATCAAATAAGATAAATCCAAACTTGGGCGTAGGTAACAACTCCGCCTGATTCGTTCAACTAGCACAGAGCTGTACATGATCATTATGTAGACAGCAACAACTTTTGCATCATTCTGTTCTTTTTATCTACAGAACATCTACAGAACTATCACAGAAATATACAGGATCACTTTTTTTTTAATTCAGCAAATTATGCATCCGTCCTCTTTTTGTCACATATTTGTGCAAGTACAATTTACAATATCTTATGGAACGCCAAAGCTGTCTTATGTTCGGCATTGATGTTTAGAAGGGTCCATATAGCATTTTGAGGGATCGTGTTATCATCATGTGGGGTTGTTATGTCATAATGTTGGGTTGTACTATCATCATGTGAGGTTGTAATATCATTTTGTTGGGTTCTTATATTATCATGTGAGTTTGTAATATCATCATGTGAGGTTGAAATGTCATCTTGTTTTTAAGTTGTAATATTATCATATGGAGTTGTAATGTCATTGTGTGAGGTTATAAAGATATCATGGGTGGTTGTTAAGTCATTATAAGGGGCTGTAATATCATCATGTGGGGTTGATTTGCCATTTTGGGTGGTGCAGTTGTCCTTCTGTGATGTCCACTTGACTTAATGTGTTGTGCAGTTGTTCTTCCTGATGTCCACTCCACTTGACTTGGTTGTTCTTGTTTTATGTCCACTTGAATTACTGTGGTGTGCAGTTGTCTTTCTCTTTTTTTCCACTTGAATTGCTGTGTAGTGCAGTTTTCCTTCTGTGATGTCCACTTGACTTGCTGTGTGGTGCAGTTGTCTTTCTCTTTTGTCCACTTGACTAACTGTGTGGAGCAGTTTTCTTTCTGTAATGTTCACTTGACTTGCTGTGTGGTGCAGTTGTCCTTCTGTGACGTCCACTTGCCTTACTGTGTGGTGCCGTTGTCCTTCTGTTATATCCACATGACATTGTGATCGGTTGATTAGTATTACATCCTGTTCATTTATATGCTGACATGTACATGTAGTATGCTGTGATGTTGTTTTATGTGGTTCATTCGGCACTTGGACTGTTCGGATGAAGTCCGAAATGTTGCGCATTGACGACATCGAGTTGGTCATTTCCTTATTTTCATTTCTTTTTTCACGTTGGGTGTTAAGGGACAACCCAAAATTTAGGATTCCTTTGTGTTAGACAATATACAAACTTGTATATTTGCCAACTTTTAAAATTGCAAAAACTCACATACTACTTTTTTTTCCAAATTCTCAGTAAAATGCAGTTTTGTGAAAAAAATGCAAACATGTTATGATTTACATTTTATTTTTACATTTTAAATTATTTTTATGGAGATGTTTTCCATATTCACTCAAAACAAATTTTCTTTTTATTTTATGTTTACTGCTGCTACATATCCATGTACATACCCTTTATATGTAAAATGGTAGTCCCGGCAGATCTATATCACCCACATTGTGAGATATACGAGATATAATCGTAGATATAATCTCACTGATAAAACACAGTATTCCAACAGTAAGCATTAAAATAATGTCAGTCCCACGTGTAATTCAAACACACACACGTGACAATAATTATTACAAATTCATGATATTAGGTGCTTACATACGACATATCTATATGTACGTTTGTTCTCAGAGCGTTATGAGTGAGAGTCATGAGTGTAAAGGCTACTTATGAGTATTTAATAATTAATTACTTGAAATTCCACATAAAATGGGTATATTCCCATTAAAAAGAAAGCCTCAAAACCAATCAGATTGTTCCCACGGCCATGCAAATATCCAAAGTCCCCGACAGATCCTCCGCGGTAGGAAAACCTACCTACACTTTTAGTGAATCCAAGCTACGTCCCTGCAAAATACTACTAGAATGTGAGTTTTTGCAACTTCAAAAGTTGGCAAATATACTTGTATATTGTCTAACACGAGGGATCTTAGAATTTGGGTTGTCCTTTAACATACAACGTTAAATAAATGAAAACAAGAAAACAATGAAAAAGGAAATAACGGTAAACCAACTCGATATCGTCAATTCGCACGATTTCGGACTTCATCCGAACAGTACATGTGCCGAATGAACCACATAGGAGAGAACAACATCACAGCTTACCATCTAAACATGTCAGCATATTAATGAACAGTATGTAATTCTAATCAAGCGATCACAATGTCAAGTGGAGATAACAGAAGAACAACTGCACCACACAGCAAGTCAAGTGGAGATAACAGAAGGAGACAACTGCACCGCACAACAAGTCAAGTGAACATTACAGAAGGAAAACTGCACCGCACAGTACGGCAAATGGACATCACAGAAGTACAACTGCACCGCACAGCAAGTCAAGTGAAAATCATTGAGGGAAAATGCACCACACAGCAATTAAAGTGGACATAACAGAATGACAACTGCATCACACAGCAAGTCATGTGGACATCGCAGAAGAACAAGTGCACCACACATTAAGTCAAGTGGACATCACAGAAGGACAACTGTACCACCCAAAATGGCAAATCAACCCCACATGATGATATTACAGCCCCATATAATGACTTAACAACCACGCATGATGTCTTTATGACCTCACACAATGACATTACAACTCCATATGATAATATTACAACCTTACATGATGATATTTCAACCCCACATATTGATATAACAACCCAACAAGATGACATTTCAACCTCACATGATGATATTACAACCTCACATTATGAAATAATAACCCATCAAGATGACATTACAACCTCACATGATGATATTACAACCCCATATGATAATAACACGATCCCTCAAAATGCTTTATGGACTCTTCTTAACATCAATGCCGAACATAAGACAGCTGTGGCGTTCCATAATATCTCCTGTATTAGTATTATGACTAAGAACAACTGACATTTTGCAACTGGAGCACGAAAACCAGTACCATTTACATCTACAAAGCTATCACAGAGCTATACAGGATCACCTTTGTAGGCATCTTCAACTTGTGCATCTTTTTATTATATTATTTAATCATACAAGTCCTCACACTGTACAATATTTCATTTTTCTGTATGCTCACATCAACAACACTTGTACTGCTCTATTCATGCCATTATATGTTAGTGCAAATTCTCACAGCCTCTGAGTCCCAGTGCTTTAAAAACATTATTGAAATGCTGACTCAGTAACACTGAAATATTGCTACTTTGAGAAAAGAATCAGTACCCTATATATACATCTACAGAACTTTTACAGAAATATACAGGATCTCTTTTGTGGAATTCAGCAAATTATGCATCTGTTCTCTTTTTGTCACATATTTGTGCAAGTACAATTTACAATATCTCCTGTATTAAAATACTGACTAAGAACAACAAAAATATTGCAACTGGAGTATGATGCCCAGATCTACGGAACTATCACAGAGCTATAAATGGTCACTTTTATAGACATTAACAACTTGTGTCCCTTATCTATGTTCATGTATAACCTCACAATGTACAATGTTTCCTTTGTTGGTATGCTCACTCAGTACAACTAAAAATGCTACAAGAGGTTAAGACCCACTTCTGTATACATCTGCAGAACTATCACAGAGCTAGGCAGCATTTTTGTAGACACCAAGAACTTGTGCAGCTGTTTTCTTTCAACCCATAACCAAACCAAACCCTTATTCTTAACCTAACCCAAATACTGAAAAAGACAAACCGAGGTATAACTTTTCTTCCTCTCAACATATTGTTAAGAACCCCCCCCCCCCACACACACACACACACGGATATATATCATCAAAATTCACACACGCGCGTGCGAACATACACTAGTACAAAAGTAGCAAAAGAAAAAAAAATGCTCTGAAAAACAATGAAGTATTTATTTAATTCAATATACATTCGTGATAACTGTTATAAATATGAAAGAAATGAAATAATCAGTTATTTTATAGCAACCAAACGGACATAGCCGAATTAATCGATGCACCATATCGTCCAGTGAAAGCCAGAAGGGTTCATCAGTATAATTTATATAGAGACAAGGCCGTTAGGCCCTACTGGCTTTTAGTGGAGGATATAAAAAAAAATCTTAGTTTCTATACTGAATATTTGTGATGCTGGAAACCTACCGGAAATTCAATGCTTGTACCATCAATAATTTAATCTGTACTTGAATTCGGCAAAATAAGCCCAGTCTACTCACAAAATTAAATATGGGATAAGGAATTTGAACTTTCATTAGGCTACCAGTCTCTAAAACAGAATCGACACGACACAAGTTTTAAGTCCGACAAACATGTAATTGTTTGAGCTTAACCGAAATACACCTACACCATAAAAAGTCCCCTTGTAACCTTACAAATAAATTCTCCTAACCGTGTTTTTGTGGTCATTTATAGCAACCGTTCTCTGATCAGTTCATAACCATTTTTACCCATCAATTCGATAATATATTAATTATGTCTTATCTATCTATTTATGGAGCTAAAGTTAATAAAAACCGAGTTACAGTTAAAATGACTTTTAAACAATGCCGAAAAAACGCTGCATCTTAATGAAATAAATGTTGTTATTGAATGCACACTATAGAAGCCTATATTCCCCTTGTCACCACCATTTGTGTTTCCTATAGTATGTATTAGTTTATTATATGCAATCGTGTGCATTCATTTTCAAATTGTAGTTTGGAGATTAATCCACTTTCAAAATCAGTTTGAAAAACAAACCTTTATCATGGCTATTGATTGGATATTGATAGTAGAATATGTTTTGAATTCTTTCATTACAATCGTGAAACGCGCCGTCTCATTCTCTCGGTGGTTTCTGTGTTGGAGAAGCTATTAAGCTTGAAAGTCTTGACAAACCAGTGCCACTTGAAATAAATAAAACTGACAGGCACTTAACAGACATAAACTGTAAACTATTGTGTCATATCGAACAAATACATATAAACAACTAATCACACGATCAAGTATAAAGAAATCAAATATATTGTGCAGTGATTATGCTCAAATATACATGGGCATTTTTCTGGTCAACACAAAACAAGCAATCCATTGTACTCTTGAAATATATAAGTATGAATAGCAGATTTTCTTTTTAGCTCACCTGAGCACAACGTGCTCATGGTGAGCTTTTGTGATCACCCTTCGTCCGTCGTCCGTCGTCGTGTGTCGTGCGTCGTCAACAATTTGCTTTAAACGACATCTCCTCTGAAACCGCTGGACAGAAGTTAATGAAACTTGGCAGGAATGTTCCTTGGGTGAGGCTCTACAAAAGTTGCTAAAATAAAGTTGATCCATGAAGAACTCTGGTTGCAATGGCTACAAAAAGAAAAATAATTTGAAAACTTTAAACAACATCTCCTTCAAAACCACTGGCCAGATTTCAAAATAATTTGGTACAGATGTTCCTTGGATCAACCTCTACCAAAGTTGCTAAAATTATTCCGATCCGTAAAAAAACATGGCCGCCAGGGGCGGGGCTTATTTGCCGTATATGTATATAGAGAAACCTTTATACAACATCTCCTCTGAAACCACTGGACAGAATTTGATTAAACTTGGCAGGGATGATCCTTGGGTCAACCTTCACAAAAGTTGCTAAAATAAACTTGATCCATGTAGAACTCTGGTTGCCATGGCAACAAAAAGAAAAAAATTAAAACTTTAAAAATCATCTTCTTCAAAACTACTGGTCAGATTTTAAAATAAATTGGTACAGATGTTCCTTGGGTCAACCTCTACCAAAGTTGCTAAAATTTTTCCGATCCGTAAAAAACATGGCCGCCAGGGGCGGGGCTTATTTGCCTTATATGTATATAGGGAAAACTTTAATCAACATTTCCTCTGAAACCACTGGACAGAATTTGATTAAACTTGGCAGGAATGATCCTTGGGTCAACCTTCACAAAAGTTCCTAAAATAAACTTGATCCATATAGAACTCTGGTTGCCATGGCAACAAAAAGAAAAAATATGAAAACTTTAAAAATCATCTTCTTCAAAACTACTGGCCAGATTTTAAAATAAATTGGTACAGATGTTCCTTGGGTCAACCCATTTATCTCAGGTGAGCGATTTAGGGCCATCATGGGCCTCTTGTTTCATTTTTACTATGAAAAAAAAACAATTATGGTAAGCATTACAATGAGTTTCTTATAAAAAGAAGCAGTTAACACTATTTTCATGAAACATATGACACTGTAAGCAAAAAGGGCTGAACCGGCGCAATAGCTCAGTGGTAGAGTGTCCACTTTGCGTTCGGGAGGTCTGGGATTATAATCTAGCCGGGGCACTTCGTATAAAGACGTATAAAATTGGTACCAGATGCACCCTTGTCTGGCAAAATGGTTGCTATGGGAATTCGGGGTACACAGTACTGGTTCTACCCAGGAACTTGTCTCTCATGTATCGATGATACACACCGGGCACGTTAAAGAACCAAGAGGTCTATTTGCAAAATGAGCTAGGGTATCGCACCCAGGCTCCCTTGTACCCAACTACTGTCTCTTCCGATGCTGTCTCTTAAGCAACAAACAGGAACCACACGTGGAAAGTCTTTGACCGTAAGGATTAAAATATGGCCATAATAATTAGAAAATGATTGCTAGCCATTTAATACGTACACTATAAGAAGAAGAAGAAAAAAATGTTCATATATATTGCAATAACACGATATTTTGTACATGCTTCAGTGACACACATGTTTTCAGAGCCTACTAAGTTTATGTCTAATACGTTTATTGAACAACAACAAAAAATACATTGAAAAGGTGATTAAAGCTTTGCAATTAACTTTTGAAAATGAACAGAAATTATGTTAACGTTTAACTGCATGGATATAACAAAATAACAGGCACTAAAGTCACGGTGGAAGTCTGGAACTTGATACTTAGTTATAAACTGATATGCATTATTTGATGTGGCAGTAAATGATTTCCGGGGAAAAAAAAAACATGAATCCTTGATGGAACGCAATTATGCAGAAATTAGATATTTTTCTGCTGATTTTGAAAATGAGCGATTAATAACTTTTCTGTATCGTAAATACGTGATTAAATTTTATTTTATTATTCATGTTGACACTGTTTTAAAATATTTATAACAATTTTACATGACATCTACTGCATGAAGCTTATCATATCTGCATTGTGCGACACACGCCGTTAATATTGTTTATATTGTCATGCAAACAAAGGTAGCTGGCTCTTGATTAAACCAATGGATCAATTTCGATCGAGTTTTGTAATACGGAATAGCGTGTGATGATCCAGAGGGTGTGGACCGGGAGCCCCCATTCCCCTGGGGAAAAAAAGGAGAGCAAAGAAGTTAAGGACCCGCCTTGAAAATAAAATAAAAAATATCCAGGAGAAAAGGAGGAAATATAAGAGAAGTCCCTCCCCCCAACCCTCATTGTTTATTATTAATGTTCATAGTTGGCCACACACACCACTTCAGGAAGCCCCCACTTGAGATAAATGGTTGGATCCACACATGGAATAGGATGGATTTTTTTTATCAGACCGGTGAATAATTCTTTACTAGGTGAACATTATTTCTGTAATATATAATATTAAAGACAGAAATTAACAGAACAAAGGTCTCTGAACACAAACAACATATGATCGAAACACATTGAAAAGTAACACTTTACTATGAGTATCATGGTGAATACGGTCAGTATATTGATTTATAAAAAGTATTTTATCAATAGAATTTAGCAGAAATAAAAGAGAAAAGCAGCTTTTCAAAACCGCGTATTAAATGTGTTACCGCGTCTTAAACAAACGTTCCAATCGAATATCACGATAGTGTTATTATAACGGTGAAACAAAGTGAAAGTATAAAGTCAAGGGTGAGTTATAAAAATGTTGTTATGTAGTTTAGAACTTAGTCTTGGAGGAAGTTATTTAATTGATTATGCTTTGATGTGACAGCTTACATATCCAGTCGCAACGAAACAGACTAAGAATAGAGAGAGTGAGAATGCAAGGTTCGCTTTTTTCATGCCTACAGTATCAGTACATTGTGACGTCACATCTATCTATCTATATATACTGCACAAACTCCCCTTTCGGGTATTACTGGCACATGGACCTACATTTCAATAAATGTGCGAAAATGATATTTATTGAAAGTTATGAAAAAATGGTTATGTTTTTATATATTACTAGCCCATATCTAGTCCTATAGATAAGCATTCGCATATCATAATTCACCTTCAACATTCAACAGACTGATTTTTAACATTTTTACTTTCAACAGATATGCGAAGTCTTAGAGGTCCATGTAACAATACACTAAATAAAGTATCACGCGCCTGTTGACAAAATAACTCTCATATATAGAAAACAAACACATAACATATTAAATGATCACATTAAAGTTTGAAATATTACCACTATTATGTCAAAAAAACCTTTTGTAGTTGACACATCAATTGATGTTGTCAGTTGTCCATCTTGCTGTGTAAATCAGTGTTATGTAAAATATATGGAATAGCCGAAATAATATAGTCAAATTAACAATGTTAAGTAAGACAATTCTCATTCCCTGATATATTATCATCTATCACATCGCTCACTGCACAGGGGTGTAAAATTTTCTTTTAGGTCACTTGTCCTGTAGGACGAGTAGGTGAAAAATCTCACTCGTCCTTAAACAAAGTTTGCACGTCTTAAAATGATTTTAATTTTTGCTTCCCGTACAGGGGTTTACTTAAGGATATGACTTTCACTTGTCAAGGGGGCAAGTTACTTTGAATATTACTAGCCCCAGTGAAACGGTTGCCCGATCTAGAAGTTAGTTGGTGTTTGTTAATGTTTAAAACTAAATATGTGCAGTATTAAGATGGATTTTGGTCAATATGTATCAAAGACAATTTGCAAGCATTTTACTTCTGATATACTATAGACAATAAAAAAAAAAAAAGATTTCATTTACATAAATAAACTAACTTGCCCGCCGGGCTATCTTCTTTGAAAAATCACTTGCCCGCTGTGATTTTAACCCGGTGCAGGCAAGTGGGTGTCCACTTAAGAAAACCCCTGTTGTATAAAGCTTTGATATTTTGCGGAAACACCGCAAAACAATTTTTATTCTTTTTTCATCAACCACGGAATGATCCAGAATTTTCTTGTGCGTTTTGTTTTATTGTAGGCGCTCTGTTGATCCCTACGTTTTAATTCTGTTTTTTTTTTTTATTTTCGTCGTCACCACCACCAAGAAGCGTCTTCATTGACAATTGTTTTGACATTTTGACTGCCGGAAACAAAACATATTTGCAGTCCCGGACTGTGCCACCAACTTATAAAAAACGTATTGAAAAAACACCGTAGAATATTGTGAACCAGTCTGTGCTAGCACCTTACGGATCTTTCTGAAAAATGAGTGTATCTATGGTGATATTTTGTCAAATTTAGCTCCCCTGATCAAGTAAAGCATTTTATGATCTCGATTAACCATCGTAACAATATGAAATTCATTTTTACTGAAACATTTCTTTTTTGGCTGCGAAAAGTTACTCGTCCAGTCTGACGAGTGTTCAGGGAAATTATGCTCGTCAGACTGTGAAATTCACTCATAAATACGAGTGGACGAGTGGATTTTTACAGCCCTGCTACATGATATAAATGTTTCTAACATTGGAAATGTTTATTTTGGACTTTAAACGTGAGTTTACGAGGCAAATTTCATCTACCCTGAATTTGTGTTCAAAGTTTCACTCTAACTGTATACATTTTATTTGGAACACTTGGTTTTGTCTGTAGGTAATGGAGGATATAAACGGAAAAAAAGGAAAGTGAAGTTTTTGATAAAATATTTCCCCCTCTTAATGTCAATGTATGACATTTTCCTTAACTTATATGGTAAATTATTATGTCTGCCATAGATTTAATGTGTTTTCATAGTGAATTGCCTATTTTTTTGCTTATGATGAATGAAAATGTAGCAATTAGAATTCACGTGGAGTTTACTACATCAATGTATACAGCAAACCATAAGACATCAAGAAAATGTCAAAATAGTAAAATCAATATGCTATGGCTTATTTATAGGACAAGCCCAGATCCAGAATTTTTCAACTGGAGGGGCTAAAGACATGATTGTGGTGTTAGTTCTAGGGGGTCCAGGGGCATGCTCCTCCGGGAAAAAAAATGATTCTAGGATGACGGAGATGCATTCTGAGGGGTATCTTGGGGAAATATGGTAGCTTTTTTATGGTTAGATATATGATTTATATATTGAAATCTAAGCCTTGGGCTAAGTAGTTCTATTGCTTGGTTGATTTCAGCCTCATGGATTATGTATTCAGTACAACTATGCTATAATTTAGTAATTTGTACAGGCAATGGAGGCAGTTTTTCTCAGTTGAGAGCCTTTAGGGCCAGCTTGGCCCTCATGTTTTTTTTTTAGCTCACCTGAGCACAACATGCTCAAGGTGAGCTTTTGTGATCACCCTGCGTCCGTCTTGTGTCGTCAGCAATTTGCTTTAAGCAACATCTCCTCTGAAACCGCTGGACAGAATTAGATTTAACTTGGCAGGGGTGATCCTTTGGTGAACCTCCATAAAAGTTGCTAAAATAAACTTGATCCATGTAGAACTCTGGTTTTCAATGGCAATGGAAAGAAAAAAAAAAATGAAAACTTTAAAAATCATCTCCTTCAAAACTACTTGCCAGATTCAAAATGTTTTAGTACTGCTGTTCCTTGGGTAACCCTCTACCAAGATTGCTAAAATTATTCCTATCCGAAAAAAACATGGCCGCCAGGGGCAGGGCAGATTTGCTGTAATGTATTTAGTGAAAACTTTAATAGGCATCTCCTCTGAAACCACTGGACAGAATTTAATTAAACCTGGGCGGGAAGATCCTTAGGTAAACTTTCACAAATGTTGCTAAAATAAATTTGATCCATTTAGGACTCACATTTCAAAATGTTTTTATACAGATGTTCTATTGGTAACCCTCAGCCAAGATTGCTAAAATTGTTCTTATCCGTAAAAAAACATCGTCACCAGGGGCAGCGCTAATTTGCCTTAAATTACCCTCTACCAAAACTGCTCAAACAAAGCTGACCCCTTGAAAATTCCGCTTCTTAGGGATTACATGTATTTAGAAAGTAAACTTACACAAGCCTGATGGTAATGTTAATGACTATTATCTTGCCAAGGCTGACATTGTATTGGACCACTATCTCCAATTATGGCCCTTGAACTATAAAAAAATTTTGTTTGCATTCTAGGATCTACATTTATGAAGCAATCTTGATCAGATGTATACATAATGTTAATAAACAAAGGATTATTATGCCTTCTTGTATGGGAGTTATGGTCCATAATACTTATGTTTGCCTTTAGAGAAGTTGTACTCAGGTGAGCGATATAGGGCCACCATGGGGTAGGTGGGTATATTTACTACCTTATACAGTTGGTTTCCCCTTGCCAAAAACTGACATTATTTCTTAAAATAACTAGCTATTTCCCCTTCCCCCCCCCAAAAAAAGAAGCATTTTTATGCCCCCAAACCTAGAGTTGGGCAGCATTATAAAATCAGACCATCCGTCTGTGTCGCTCTCTTGCACATCAGCTTACATTACATTCACCTCTGTGGTGGGCTCAGAAAGTAGTTCCAAATAAATGACATTATCCAGACTGTTGTTCAAATATTTTATTTGAAGGGCGACTAAATGGGCCCCATAAACTGTGAAATATATATAAATAGCACTACTGAACCTTATCGGAAAGGTCATCAAAATTACAAATTATGAAAATAAAAAGCTGGTCATAAATTACAATATCCGGCTGAATCTTAAATATTTACATTTGCGGACGAGTGTTTGCGGAATTTTCCCATAGGCAAAATAGGCATGAAATTGTTCCCATAATAACAATCAATATTAATATTTTACATATGTTTTATGATGATTCAAAAAGTATTAATTCAATCTTTCTATACTTTTGATCCTTAAAATACACTTAAATCCACATTTAATAAGTGTTTTCTGTTTTGACAAGATTCTTGTCATTGAGCCCATTGCAGAGATGTTATGTGAGGAACGAACAACAACTCTGCTTGGAGATTGCGTCTTGTGTGTGTGTGTGTATGTGTGTGCATCATCCGTCATTTTTGTTTCCGGGCAATAACTTTGTCTTGCATGTATGCATTTCGATATAGTTTGGCATCAATGATCTCCTGGAGAAGACAGAGTGTTGCATGAAATATCCAGGTTCATAACTCAAAGGTCAAGGTCACAATCACAGATCAAAGGGCATAAAATAGGGTATTTTTCAGTTACGGGACATTAACTCTGTTCTGCATGGATGGATATTTATGTAACTTGGTATTCATGATGTCCTCAAGAAGATGGAGTGTCATGTGAAAGGTCCAGGTTCGTAACTCAAAGGTCAAGGTCACAATCACAGATCAAAGGCCATAAAGTGGAGTATTTTTCAGTTTCCGAACTAACTCTGTCCTGGATGGATATTTAAATTATATCAAGGTCAAGG
>CM037778.1:72545750-72575083 GCA_021229015.1 Solen grandis
CCCATGACTTAGTTGGGTCATCTGTGTCCAATGGACACTTTTCTATTCTCAGCCAAAAAAGAAAGTTCTATTTACATGTTTATACTTGGAATTAGCATATATTCTGACTATTTGTTATACCTGGAGTAATGGACCATTTCTTTCTGACATTACATGAAAATTTTTAAGTCACTACAATATTTCTTTCATTGAAACAATTTAAATGATATGACATAGGGGTCAATTTCAAAAATGATATTTGCTTCAATACTACCACTGTATATCGACCTGTGCTGCTCATGGCACACATGCACTACCACTAAATTTGGTCTTTAACTAAAGGGCATGGTTTACCATTGATTAAACTTAGGTCAACAGGTACAGTGGTGCTATCGTATCAGTTGTCAAAAATAGCGTATATCGTTCGTATTGCATCGTATCGTATACTCAATCACATCGTAACGTATCGAATCGTATCCTGTCCAAAAAAGGGTTATAGCATCATATCGTAAAGCAATGGTATATCGTAAATCACATAACGTATATCTTATCGAATCACTTTAAGATTTTTGGCAGTCTAAGTTTTGGGACACCCTTTATTTATTAATTATTATATTTTTTTATAATAATTTTAGTTTTATGTACCAGTACATGTACTGTATATACATGAGTAGTGGCCTAGGTGACTTTCTGCAACAGACCCCATGCGTCGTTAAGAAATTTAATGCACGTGTGAAAAATATGTATTCAAAAGCATTAAATCGAAATTTTAGTATACGCTGGGCTACATTCATTCATTCAAGTTTACTTGATGTGTTTGATCAACATTTTTTAGCTGTCTGAAAATTAACGTTTAAATCTGACCTAATTATGCATAATCAAACTCCGATTTCGTCCAAGATGTTGCTTCCTTGGAATAACTTATTTTCCGGGACCTTTTTCTTCTGCAGCGTTTGCTCGGGTGCTCTTATTAAAAACATTGAAAGAAATTATCGTAACTTACAGTCCATTTACGATAATTCAAACGGTCTGCGGACAGACTGAGATGTTCAAAAAATCGTGTCATCCACATTACCGTGTTTACCTACCGGTGGCCAATTTGTGTACTTGTAAGAAATACACGTCGTGACAATCGGTTGGCGTCTTATATACATGTATATAAAATATAGAACATGGTTATGTCTTATGTTTTATATTATTCTACATAAAAATCATAAATCACATATAAAAACACAACATTATCAACAATAAATAATGATTTTCAAGCCTTATTTGTAACCTGGTTCTTCACTGAATTACTCAGAAAAATAAATGGTAATTACAAATGCATCCGTAAATCTACGAATCGTTGTTATTGATAGCGTGATAATACTCATGCAAAGCAAACGACAAAAGTAAAGTGAAGTTCGGACGCTCACACTGATATTTATAGTTAAACAAAAATTCACTCAGATTGTTTGTTAACACTCTTGATAATCAAGTGACACCTGTCAACAGATGATTCTCAACGGATTGCATCACCTTAATTGAAGTTATCGCCAATCAGTTAGCTCTGTACACATAGGTGTGAAAATATGCACACGTGTAAATTACGGTGACACAGCGTCCAAACTATTGTGTCATTAATCAACAACTTGATTGCTTGTTGGATCTGTAATAAAGTTCGAATTGCCGCATTTATACGAATAATTGTATAACAAATAATTGCATTTATTTTATATGAGATATATAAGAAAACTTGACGGGACCGTGACATTTATTAGAATAATGCCTCAACATGAAAAAACGCATTCGGAATTATCGTAAATGGACTGTAATTATATACCTATATTATAGTTTTAACGTGTATTTTTTTTTATTTCCTATTTCATTTATCTTCCCCTCTCTCTCTCTCCACACATGCAATCATTAAAAAAAAGTCATAATTCGCACAGAACATATTTTCTTCTTTTTTTCTCTCCCTCTCTTTCAGTTTGAATAACGAATATAATATCAGGATGTCTTGGATTCGAATCCCAACCGGGTCACATTTCTCCGGTGAAAGCGTCAAACCAAAGACATATAAAATTTGTACTAGATTGGCCCTTGTCTTGCACTCAGCAAATTGGGGTTGCTATTGGAACTCGGAGAACTCAGTACTGGTTCTATGCAGGAACTTGTCTCCCGTGTATCAGTTGGTGCTTTTCCCCTGACACGTAAAAGAACCAATGCGTCTTTTTGCGAAATGAGCTAGGGTATTGCACCCGGACTTTCTTGTATCCAATCACTGTCTTTTCCGATGCTTTTTATTTCAGCAAAAAACAACAACAAAAAAACCCCCAAAAAACAGGACCCCTACAATAGAAGATTAACATACTGCCTTTAAGAATAGAGGCATATGTTTTAGTCAAATTACCAATCTCTCCTTGTCCGTGAAAACACAAAGTACCATAATAAAAGTTAAATGGGAGAAAATCTATAAATTCCGCATGAATGTATGTATAGTTCGCTTAAAATATAACTTTGATTTTTTTCTCATGTCTCTGTACATTTATGCATGAATGTGTATATTTAACCTAAGTAGTTGTATTTCATCAGACGCATGCCATCCTTCTTATCAGCGGGCACCGCATGTGTTTATTTTGACCAGATATGTTACCTTTATGTATCGCCGGTACCAGTATATCGAAATTCACCCCCACCCCCAATCCCACCCCAAGGCGAGGGAGGGACAATCAACGTTTACACAAAATGAATGTTATTACCGGTACTAATTAACATGACAGAAAACATGAAAGAAGGGTCGCAGGCCTATTGTAAGAACATTATCACAGAAAGAACCAGGGTGTTATGTAGTGTCATTGGGTAGCTTAGTCAAAAACTGGTCCTCTATTATAATAAATATTATACAATAATTTACAAGTAACTTAGAATAACTATGTGTATATACATACATACACTATAGAGCACTTATGTAATATAAACTGTACTGACTAAATTAATACCGTCTGACTATAAGCTCTGCTGCCTACGCGTTTTAGAGTATATATTCACAACATTGCGAGTGTTCATAATGAAGTGCGACCCTTAATACAGAAAACTCAAAATTCTTCATCCTACCAAGGAGTGCCCTGAAGACAACAGAGGAATCTACCAGACAACAACAACAACATGACTACACATTTCTTCCATTAATTAATTTTATTCATATCTATTCATTCCTTTTTTATGCACATTATATCATAATTACATTATTATTTTAAAATTGAATATTCATCATAGAAGTATTATATTCCGAAGAGGAAGACATTCTATATATCAGTATATTTCCATAGCGAATCTTGTTCATGATGATATTAATAGTAAAAAGTCTCTCTCTGTTTTTTGGGGTTTTTTGTTTGGTTCTTTACAACTAGAAGACTAATGGACTTTTAAAAAATATAGTAATCACATACGAGAAAGTATTCTTATGATTGATAAAAAAAAATTAAAAAAATTATAGTTAAAGCAGTGAGTAAAATATAGCAACAGTTCAAATAATTTGCACTTATGGTTAAAAGCATGGGACCAATTTAGAAGTTGTTTGCAGATTAATTAGATTTTTTGCTATCATCATGTATAAGCTGCGACAGAATTGGCAACCTCTTCACTTCGAACGAGATGGCCTTCCGGTCTGCTTTTTTAAATTAATTAATTGTTTAAAGAAGCGGCAATACAGGTGTCTCTTTCTCTCTATATATAAGGTGCATGTTGCATGCAATTGTTCATGCATCATTACATTCTTTTTGGCTATATGACAGTAGCAGAAGTTCTCTAGCACGTGCTATACTTCTATGTGTTGGTTCACGAGCGCTCATTGAGCGGTCGCAATCTTATATGAAGGGCATGGACCAATTATATTCATATTTTTTTAAGGACCTGTCCAATAAAGAGGACAGGGCAAATTTAAACCATAAACATTAGATATTGTCCAATATTGATAAGATTTAGTCTGACTAAATAATAATAATTTATCACAGCTGTTTGGATTGTTTGACATGCATGAAAATCAGAAAAAAAAATCGTTTACAGGCTAAGAAAATACTTTAAAAAAAAATTAAAATAGCAGCTGCTGATTATCTGAGTTCCTCCTTAAAGTTCATAAATTAATTCATATATTCAGTTAATAACTTTGACAGTCACTTAATATATATTGGAAATACAATAAAAAAATCAAAGCTTACGAATTTTGTTAATGAGAAAAATAGATACGATATTTCTCTCTCTCTCGTTAGATACTTTTTTTAATACCTTAAATATCTTTGTAGTATGTGTACATTTTATTTAGTTCGGGGGGTTAATGTATAACTTGAAAAAAATGCTCCAAGAGATGTGGCGGAATACTAGATAAACTATCTTTTTTTTTTTCTTGTTATCATTCGTTTTTATTGTGATTACACGTAATCATAAAGAATGTATTTATAGATAATCTTTATTAAAAAACTTCTCTCATTACATATGCTTAACGTTGGTCTCGATGGAGATCGCATAGTCCGTCTCTTTTTCAGGGGGACCACAGTTAAGTTTGTTCCATTTCTAGTCACTCGCTATGTTTATTTCTGATGGACAAACGGTTTACCAGTTATAGGTGACGATTAATATTGTTAACAATACGAAGAAGTTTTGCATATTCCAATTGTGTAAATCAAGTTAGGTATAAAAAAGTATGTAAACCGTGCTTACCGTGTATTGTATATTGCATAATGTAAATCGCAGATTGTGGATCGTATTTCGTATGTTATCAGATTATAAATGCATCGCATCGTATCGTATCGAATTGTACAGGTAAATCAAACTTGCTATCGCACATCGCAGATCGTATATCGCATATAGTATATCATTCGTATTTCAATCGTATATCAATCGTATTTTTTGACAACTGATACGATAGCACCACTGTACTCCAACAATTACATGTACATTGTTTAGTAGTTATATACTGTGTTATCATAATATTAAAAAAAGATATTAAGAAATGAAAAGTGGGTACTTTCCTTTTTTGGCTGAGTATAGTTTTACCAAATACAGTAGAACCTTGTTAAACCAAAGTCATTGGAACTTAGCTAGAATTTCAAAATAATGATTATTCAAGTTAGAATTCTGATAAAATTCATAGATAAGGTGCATTTATGTTAAATAATTCAAAGCACTCAGCTCAGTAAAATGAAATATGAGCACATAAAAGTGTAACCTTAATCCACGGTTTAATTATTCAAACAACCCGATGCTATAGATTCCCAGTTTTTTCCTTATATTAGCATTTATTCAGCAACAGTTGATTAGAACCTGCATTATTGAAATTTTCAAACTTACCTGGCAGGCATTACATTATTTGCACAATAGACTTATTAGCAACAGGAATTTGTTATGTGCATGACTACCAGCATGCCAGGCCCCAAAATTTTTAATTTTAAAAGCAAGTGCTTAGAAACTCAATTTTCATAAGACTGCATAGATTTTAGCTCATCTGAGCACTTGTGCTCCGGGTGAGCTTTTGTGACTGCTTTTTGTCCATCGCTCATCGTGCATTGTCCGTTGTCAACAATTGCTTGTGAACACTCTAGAGGCCACAGTTTTGGCCCAATCTTCATGAAACTAGGTCTGGATGTTTGTCCACATGATATCACGGACGAGTTCGAAATTGGGTCATGTGGGTCAAAAACTAGGTCACCAGGTCAAATCTTTGAAAAACCATGTGAACACCCTAGAGGCCACAGTTTTAGCCCAGTCTTCATAAAATTTGGTCAGGATGTTTGTCTACATGATATCCTTGATGAGTTCAAGAATGGGTCATGTGGGGTCAAAAACTAGGTCACCAGTTTAAATCTTAGAAAAACCTTGTGAACACTAGAGGCACCAGTTTTAGCCCAATCTTCATAAAATTTGGTTAGGATGTTAAACTTTGTCTACATGATATCTTGGATGAGTTCGTAATTGGGTCACGTGGGGTCAAAAACTAGTTCACCAGGTCAAATTTTAGAAAAACCTTGTGAACACTCTTGAGGCCACAGTTTCAGCCCAATCTTTATTAGATGTGGTCAAGATGAAAGTTGGTCAGGGATGTTTGTCTACATGATATCTTGGATGAGTTTGAAATTGGGTCATGTGGGTTCAAAAACTAGGTCACCAGGCCAAATATTAAAAAACAAACTTGTGAACATGCTTGAGGCCACATTTTTGGCCCAATCTCTATGAAACTTTGTCAGGATGTTTGTGTTTATGCTATGTCAGATGATTTGAAATTGGGTCATGTTGGTCAAAAACTAGGTCACTAGCAAATTTAAAAAACCTTTGAACATTGAGGCCACAGTTTTAGCCTAACCTTAATGTAACTTGGTCAGAATGTTTGTTTACATCAGATCTCAGATGAATTAAAAACTGGGCTACAAGGGGTCACCAGGGCAGAAAATCTTGTGAACACCTTAGAGGCCTACATTTTTGTCTCAGTCCTTATTAAACTTGATAATTTTGTTATTAAATCAAGTTGGATCAAAATCTAGGTCACTTTAGTCAAATGTTAGAAAAACACTTTAGATACCACATTTTTTGTCATCATGCCTAACACATCAATCTTACTCAGGTGGACGACACAGGGCCATCTTGGCCCTCTTGTTTAATATCATTTTTGTGTCGCCTGCATAGCACACATAGGGATCACTTTGTCACATGTTGGTGTCACCCTCTCACTTTTTGGTCCAGAACATAACTTCAACACTATTGCATGGATTCATATTAACTTGGAGCCTACTGTTGGAATGTAGGCAACACATGTACAAGTGTTCTGAGGAACACCTTTCCAGTATAACAGCCATCATTGGCCGCTCATAGACAATAAGAGTGATGGAGAATTCTAACTTTAAATACTAATCTTCTGCAAGGGATACAAAGAATCCTCTGTCAGTAATGATCTGAATTCCTGCAAGAGGAGTGTACAGTCATTATGCAATATCAGGGATATGTACCTGAGTGTCTATTGTTCATTTTGCATTCAGGAATGAAAGTAGAGCAGTGTTTGTTTTATCCTCTTTCTCTTTTGTGAATCATACAGATAGAAAATGGTTGTCCAGACAGAAATCAAGTTGTCTCAGACATCCACTTATTTCACGTACAGCAGTATAGAGACAATTATATTACCATCCACAGTGGCCAAGTGGTTAGAGCGTCTGCCTCTGGAGCAGGAGGTCTTGATTTCGATCCCCGGCCATGACATACCAAGTCATTAAAAAATGGTACTGTTTTAGCTCCCTTGCTTTGCACTCAGCATGGTAGTTGCAGGACTGGTTGGCCCGGTGTCAGGATAATGTAACTTGGTGTGGTGTCATGCTACATGTCTATGGTGTGATACTGCAGTGTGGCAGCACTATTTCTGTCTCAAGTGGACATAGTCTCCAAATGACTGAAATACTGTTGCCGTGAATTAAAACTCAACAATCAGACAAACTTTATTATATTATATTAAACATACATATATAAAGGATATTTGTTTGCTTTGGGTAAATATGGAATATATCTCATCAAGAAGTTAACAATTACAATATTTTCACGAGCGCGTAGCTCAAGTGAAAATATGAAAATTGTATCACTTTGAGATTAGATATATTCCATATTCACTCAAAACAAATTTTCTTTTTATCT
This sequence comes from Solen grandis, assembly GCA_021229015.1. Classification (NCBI taxonomy): domain Eukaryota; kingdom Metazoa; phylum Mollusca; class Bivalvia; order Adapedonta; family Solenidae; genus Solen; species Solen grandis. The sequence goes on from CM037778.1 coordinate 72,553,383, forward strand.
TATGTTGTTTTCTATAGCCTTTACATTAAACCAGTCAGACATTACCAAAAATGGCGCCAAATCACGTTGAACTATTTGACATAACCATGAAGTCATGGAAATCTTTATCTGTTTTATGTCCTACCTTGCTATATAATTATTTCAATGTACATATCTGGAACCAAAATTATATATTAACTTCAATGTCTGAGGTACGGAAATTAGTAACAACCCAATATTCAAACAAAAAGAGTGTCCTCTAGAGTGTTTAATGTTTCAAAGTTTAACTGTATGTATTTCACACATTCCTCATGAAATTTGATATAGTGCCAATGAAAAGCACTCACTCTCCTTAATAACATATTGCTGCAACATGTCAACATAGCAATATACACACAATAAATATGCAAATATACCCATGTTTATTTAATTGACACAAGCATATTTTCAATTAGCAGTTACCGGTATGAAACAATCCTGTTACATGTAACTAAGTAATCCCTCCTTTTGCCACTGGAAAATAAACTTGGGTATTGACCCAGGTACAATTGAAAACAAGGGTATGATCAGCTTTGGAAAATTCACAAAAATGAACTTTGAAATAAAAATGTAAAAAATGTGTATAAATTTCAAACTCAGGACTCGGATTATGCCTTGAATGACATTGCATTAGAATTGGAAAGCAAATTTCAGGTAAAACATTTTATTTAAAGTTGAAAGAAGAAGTAAAAAAAATATAAACCGAAAATGAGTTTGGCAAGGTTTTCTTTTGCTATCATTTGACCAAAGACTCGTCATTGAAACGAAACTATTGCCGGAAGTGTGTTACTTAATTATGAGGATTTTTCTTTACAGGAGATGCAAAGTTTGTCTCTGTGACGTATCGCCTGTTCAAGTTGCCGGCAGAAAATGCGGGAGGTAGACAAGTGATCTACAGCGGAGATATAACAAGCTGTGCCGATAGTCTCAACTTTGACCACCAGTATACATTCAAGGTATCTTATGTCAGTCCTGGTAACCAAGTGGTTAGAGCATCTGCCTCGGAATCAGGAGGTCATGGGTTTGATCCCTGGCAGCGACATATCAAAGTCGTAAAAAATGGCACTGGTATAGCTCCCTTGCTTTGGCACTCAGCATATAAGGGTAGTTGCAGGACTGGTTGGCCCGGTGTCAGGATAATGTGACTGTGTGTGGTATCGTGCCACATGTTTATGGTGTGACACTGCAGTGTGGCAGCACTATATCTGTCTCAAGTTGACATCATCTCCAGATGACTGAAATACTGTCAGTGGGACAATAAACCTAATAAACAAACATGTCAGAGTTAATGTCTGACTAATGATAGGCAGTTAAAACTCAAGTCAACTCAAGCAGTTTTCAGTCTTAACTTATTTTTAAGTTATTGGTGAGAATCAAACTGTAAAACACATGATCCTCTTCGGAGTTACCGATTCTCGAAAATACTTAAGTACGATCTTAGGCTCAAATCTGAATATGATACTCAAATCCCTATTGAAACTAATGGGCATAGTTTGAGTTAAGTACCATTTTTATTTTCGAGAACACAGGGCCTGGTTTTACACTGGGTGCCAGGTTATTATACCATGCTGTCTCTAGTGCAGAGTTAAAATATGTGTAAGTTAAACTTGCTTCACATGGTACAATATACTTGTGTCGGATACTAAGTAACAGTACATAAGTTTGGAAATGGTTTGGCGTTTGGCGTTGTACCAGATTTTCCCGTCTGCAAATGTCATGAATCTTGCCCATGGAGGTTTGATTAACAATGCATGGATCTAGAGTTTTGCACAGGACCCTAGCCTAGGATAGAGGATTAATAGTTCTATAAGATGACATGGATCCAAGATGTAGTTACTGCTTAACGTACATAAGTGGCTGTTTGTAAGGAGTTGAAATGATTTTATCCCTTCATCTCATGAATATTCATGTACAAAGTCATACCCTGATGAATATGTATTTACTGTGCTTGGAATGGTACATGAAACAATGGATTTTGTTGGCGCGGCAGACTGTAGAATCTGAACTTTAGCATTGTGTAGCGAACAGAGGACAGCTGCCTGGTCTGGGTTTGCTCTGTTTGTCATGGCTTCAAAATGAGCCTACATGGAATAAAGGGTCAAAAACATTGGAAATTATGTCTATACCAAGGGGGTTTGATTGAGCCTATGAAATGAATTAATGGATTTTAAAATAATTGAATATTTGAGTAGAATGATTTATTACCTGTCTATCAGAATGGCATCATAAAATATTAAACAAAGTTTTTATGAACAGAGCCTGGTTTTACACAGGGTGCCAGGTTATTATACCATGCAATCTCTGTAGTGCAGAGTTAAAATATGTGTAAGTTAAACTGTTGATTTTGCATCAAATGTGTACAATATACTTGTGTCGGATACTAAGTAACAGTACATCAGTTGGGAAATGCATTCTTACATCATCTGAGAGTTTGGCGTAGTACCAGATCTTCCCGTCTGCAAATGTCATGAATCTTGCTCACGGAGGTTTGATTAACAATGTATGGATCTAGAGTTTTGCACAGAACCCTAGCCTAGGATAGAGGATTAATAATTAACATGACGCCTAAACGCCCTGAAATGAATATACATATCGGTTTAACTAGTGAAAAGCTGTACAAACCTCTGGGAAACAAATTCACGTGATTCTTGCTTTAAATAGTTACCTTAGTTTAATATCCTCCGACAAACATTTGGGGCGGGGATATACCTGTTCTGTCGTCATGTTAACTATATAAGATGACATGAATGCAAGATGTAGTTACTGCTTAACGTACATAAGTGGCTATTTAAAAGGAGATGAAATGATTTTATCCCTTCAACTCATGAATATTTATGTACAAAGTCATGACCTGATGAATATGTATTTACTGTGCTTGGAATGGTACATGAAACAATAGATTTTTGTTGGCGAGGCAAACTGTAGAATCTGAACTTCAGCATTGTGTAGCGAACAGAGGAGACCCTTGTCGGACAGCTGTCTGATCAGGGTCTGCTCTGTTTGTCATTGCTTCAAAATGAGCCCATATGGAATAAAGGGTCAAAAACATTGGAAATTATGTCAATACCAGGGGGTTTGATTGAGCCTTTGAAATGAATTTTGGTTTTAAATTAATATTTGAGTAGAATGATTTGATACCTATCTTAAAATGGCATCATAGAATATTAAACAGTCTTTATGAACAGGTTGATTTGCATACATGTATTAGAATGTATAGATTGTCTGTTGTTATAGGCAATGTATAAAGTCATGCTCTTTTTTTCTTTTTACATAAAAGCTCCCTTTCTTTTGAAGAAGTATTAGAGTAAGTTTTGTGTAATTATAATAAGATAGAGTGCTAAGTACATCTAAATTTTGTGTAAATATACTAGTTTGGGAATTAAATTTTAATTGTGCTTGGTACACTTAAATTTTGTGCAATGTTATTAAGAAACAGTGCTGAGTACACTTAAAATTTTGTGTTATGCTAGTGAGATAGAGTGCTGAATACACTTAAATTTTGTGTGATACTAGTGAGATAGAGTGCTGAATACACTTAAATTTTGTGTGATACTAGTGCTGAATACACTTAAATTTTGTGTGATACTAGTGAGATAGAGTGCTGAATACACTTAAATTTTGTGTGATACTAGTGAGATAGAGTGCTGAATGCACTTAAATTTTGTGTGATACTAGTGAGATAGAGTGCTGAATACGCTTAAATTTTGTGTGATACTAGTAGTAATAGATCAGCTAAATTGTGTAAGATTATGTTTGTGTAACAGTTATGTTTGTGTAACAGTTATGTTTGTGTAACAATTTTGTTTGTGTACCTAAGGTTTATGTATTACTAGTAATAGAGATAGTGAAAATTATGTTTGTGTAACAATTATGTTTGTGTAACAATTTTGTTTGTGTAACAATTATGTTTGTGTAATAATTTTGTTTGTGTAACAATTTTGTTTGTGTAACAATTATGTTTGTGTAACAATTATGTTTGTGTAACAATTTTGCTTTTTGGCTGCACAGACTGACGATGTTGTGGATGTGGATTCAGAACTAGCCACCATATTGTTGAACTCTCGCTTCAAGGATGAGTTTGAGTTTCAACCAGTCAGTAAGAAAGCCACCGGTTGCTGTCCCAAACAGGTTGGAATGGCTGTGTGTCACAGGAAGCTGTAACTCGGACATAGTGTTTCATACAGTGTTTGTCTATAGAAGATTCACTTTAACACTCACTCAGCCCCCCTCCCCCCATGAGGGTTCGAGTCAGTCCCAGTAGGGTCATTTGGATTATCATGTGAGGAAGTCTTCCAGCTGGCTTGTGGTAGGTCAGTGGTTCTTTCTGGATGCCTCGGTGCATTCGGGGTCTAATTCCTCCACATGTAATTAACTGGATGTCGCTATATGATTGAAATACTGTCGAAGCGACGGTAAACTCAAATAGTCATGTCAAGTCCAGCTGTAATGTAAGTGCTCAAGGTGAGCTTTTGTGATCGCCCTTCGTCCGGCGTCCGTCGTCGTCCGTCGTGCGTCGTGTGTCGTCAACAATTTGCTTTAAACAACATCTACTCTGAAACCACTGGACAGAATTTGATTAAACTTGGCAGGGATGATCCTTGGGTCAACCTTCATAAAAGTTGCTAAAATAAACTTGATCCATTTAGAACTCTGGTTGCCATGGCAACAAAAAGAAATAAAAAAAAATGAAAAATTAAAAATCATCTTCTTCAAAACTACTGGCCAGATTTTTAAATAAATTGGTACAGATGTTCCTTGGATCAACCTCTACCAAAGTTGCTAAAATTATTCCGATCCGTAAAAAAACATGGCCGCCAGGGGCGGGGCTTATTTGCCTTATATGTATATAGAGAAACCTTTAAACAACTTCTCCTCTAAAACCACTGGACAGAATTTGATTAAACTTGGCAGGGATGATCCTTGGGTCAACCTTCACAAAAGTTGCTAAAATAAACTTGATCCATGTAGAACTCTGGTTGCCATGGCAACAAAAAGAAAAGAAAAAAGAAAACTTTAAAAATCATCTTCTTAAAAACTACTGGCCAGATTTTAAAATAAATTGGTACAGATGTTCCTTGGGTCAACCTCTACCAAAGTTACTAAAATTATTCCGATCCGTAAAAAAACATGGCTGCCGGGGCGGGGCTTATTTACCTTATATGTTTATAGAGAAACCTTTAAACAACATCTCCTTTGAAACCACTGGACAGAATTTGATTAAACTTGGCAGGGATGATCCTTGGGTCAACCTTCACAAAAGTTGCTAAAATAAACTTGATCCATGTAGAACTCTGGTTGCCATGGCAACAAAAAGAAGAGAAAAAAAATGAAAACTTTAAATCATCTCCTTCAAAACTACTGGCCAGATTTTAAAATAAATTGGTACAGATGTTCCTTGGGTCAACCTCTACCAAAGTTACTAAAATTATTCCGATCCGTAAAAAAACATGGCTGCCAGGGGCGGGGCTTATTTGCCTTATATGTATATAGAGAAACCTTTAAACAACATCTACTCTGAAACCACTGGACAGAATTTGATCAAACTTGGCAGGGATGATCCTTGGGTCAACCTTCACGAAAGTTGCTAAAATAAACTTGATCCATATAGAACTCTGGTTGCCATGGCAACAAAAAGAAGAAAAAAAATATGAAAACTTTAAAAAATCATCTTCTTCAAAACTACTGGCCAGATTTTAAAATAAATTGTTACAGATGTTCCTTGGGTCAACCTCTACCAAAGTTGCTAAAATTATTCCGATCCGTAAAAAAACATGGCCGCCAGGGGCGGGGCTTATTTGCCTTATTTGTATATAGGGAAAACTTTAATCAACCTTTCCTCTGAAACCACTGGACAGAATTTGATTAAACTTGGCAGGAATGATCCTTGGGTCAACCTTCACAAAAGCCCCTTAAATAAAGTTGATCCATATAGAACTCTGGTTGCCATGGCAACAAAAAGAAAAAAACTCATCTTCAAAACTACTGGCCAGTTTTTAAAATAAATTGGAACAGATGTTCCTTGGGTCAACCTATTTATCTCAGGTGAGCGATTTAGGGCCATCATGGGCCTCTTGTTATAAATATGCAGGGTTAATTTCCAGAGGAAAATAATGCAATAAACAATTTAATTCACTCTTTATCACTGAAATTATGGTAAAGTGTGAATTTCATTGTTTAATGGATTTTTATTTTCCACTCAGACTCTACACTGTGTGAGCAAACAGAGACCTTGATCATGTCTGATAAGGATCTTACTCTTTGTCATTACATCCAAGCATGTCTGTATGAGGTCAAAAGTAAAAGGACATATTTGTTGCTTTTAACCAGGTTTTCAACAAAGATCCTGGTTATAAGAATGGGTCAAACATTTCGTTTCCTTCAAATATCTCCTGGTGGAATAGAGGTACAGTTTCCATACTTGGTAGGTAGATACCTTATGGGAAGAGGAAGATTTGGATTGATTTTCAGGATGATAGGGTCAGGGTCACTGATACTAAGAATAGATTTTTCGTTTCCATTAAATAACTTACTTTAGGAGTGAGGAATGATGATCAGATTTAAGAGATACAAGGGTCATCCGAAAATGAATGAGAGTTAGTTTGTAACTTTTGATTGAAACAACATAAAGCCACAAAACATGGCATGTAACTAAATTACTTCTTTGTGCGTAAGTGCACGAGTAAATAAGCATTGTAACATAACGTCACTTTTGATGACGATATAACAAATAACGCAATGGCGGACAATGCGTTAGTAGTTATAGTTTTGAGCGTGCCTAGCTCACCGGGTCTAACACACTCCCTCGTTTTCTCAACTCGGGAGTGTGTTAGACCCGGTGAGCCTAGAAACTTCCAAAACTATAACTACTACTCTATATTTGTGATAAAAAATTAAAAAAATCACACTAATGTAAACTTTAAAAAAAACAACAATGAAAAAAATAAAGAAAATTATGTTTTTTCCTGAACCATTTTTTTTACATTAATCCTCACTCTGAATATGGAGGAGGAGGGTTTTCTAACGTATTATAAAAATTCAATATTATACAGTTTTTATATTTTTGGATATTATCTAGAACTCAGTTATCTGTAATTCTTGTTCATAAAAACTACCTATAATGTCTTCATCTTTTAAATCTTTTATTTTATAAGTAACAGGATTTGTATTTAAAACTTCTTCAATTATAAATATTTCTCTAGTCCAACGAGTAGTATAACCCTTTTCAAATTTACCTTTCTTTTTTGTTATTCTTACTCTATCTCCAACTTTGAATTTAGGTTTCTTAATTTTCTTTTCTTCTTCTGGATATAAATTTTCATACACTGTTAATGTATTTTCTGATTTACTTGCTTCAACAGGTTCCATTTTAATTGAAGAATGAATTGTATTATTATAATCTTTAACTAATTGATCTAATACATCATAATATTTAGTAGTTTCATGAGCAGTAAAATATTTAAACATATGTTGTTTCATAGTTCCTATCCAACGTTCTACTACACTAGATTTTTCTTCATTCTCTGTTGAATATAATTTTATGTTATTATCTTTTAACAATTCTTTTACTTGTCGATTATAAAATTCAGATCCTTTATCTGACCAAATAAAAATTGGTTTTCTTTCTTCAAATGATGTTTTAAATGCTTCACTTACTGTTATTCCTGTTTTATTTTTTAATGGAATTAACCAACCATATTTACTAAAAACATCTATAACTGCTAATAAATATTTATAGTGTTTATTTTGTTTTGAATATTGTTGCATATCTACTAAATCAACAGCCCATATTTTATCTATTGAATCAACAAAAACACGTCTTTTAGGAAATTTCTTTATAACTCTATGATGTAATTCATCTGCTAATTTATCCCCTTTTGTTCCTATAAATCTTTTTTAGATCCACACTCAGAACATTTACCTTTTAACATTTGTCTATTATTGGTTGTTGTTACTTGTTCTACTGAATTATTTTCAGTATTTTTTTTACAACGTAAACAATATATTTTTGGGTGATCCATTTTTAAATAGCTTAAAATTGTTTTCTTAAAAAATGGCAGATCGAAAAGTTTGTACAAAATGTAAAGAATACAAACTACTAAGTGAATATTATAAACAAACAGGAAGAAGATTTGGTATTAAATCTGCATGTAAACAATGTCTTAAGCCTAATCAACAAAAACATTATCAAAACAACAAAGAAAAGTATAAAAAAGCGTATCAAGAGTTTATTGTTAGAAATCCTGATTATATGAAAAATTATCCTAGGCTGTGGAACACAGTGAAACACTAATTAAAATTTTTTTTTTAAAATGAGACCAAGAAATTTTAAAAAATTTTTATGTGAGAAAATATAATTAAATATATTAAGTTATTAAGAAAAAGAATAGTTATTAGTAACTTTCCTTTGAAAATAAAAATAATAATAACAAGTGAATTTTTAACCCCTTTAGTTACTGATATAATAGAAAGTCATTACTCTCACCCTGTTCAAGTTATTCAAACACAAAATAATATAAAAGAATTCTATAATAGTTTGAGAGATAAATTTGAAGCTTGGGTAGATAAATTTCAAGAAAGAGGATCTGGTTTTGTTTTTAGAAATATTAAAAGTGTAGAAGTAAAACAATATAAATATGATTATCAGAAAGCTTCATCTTATATACCTCTTCAATTTAAATCAAATAATATTATTAATGTTAAAAATAAAAATGATAACAAATGTTTTCTCTGGGCAATACTATCAAAGTTATTCCCTGCAGATGATAACAAAGATTCCAAAAGAGAGAGACAAAATAATATATCTATAAATGTTTTTGCATTAGAAGATCAATCTAATAAACAATCTTTATATCCAGTTTATGTTTCAAACAATGAAAGTGAAAATGTAGTTGATCTCTTATACATTGAAAGTAATGAAAATACCCATTATTGTTTAATTAAAAATTTAGATAGTTTCAAGTATGATAAGAATAAGCATAAATCATTTACATGTAGAAATTGTTTACAAGGATTTCAAAGAGAAAAATCCTAACCGGAAAAAATATTCTTAAATTTAAAAATTACCATTTCAAAAATAAATTACCATTTGTTATATATTGTGATTTTGAATCAAATAATATTCCATTATCTACTATTCAACCAAATCCTAATGAATCTTACACAAATAAAATATTTAAACAAGAAGTAAATAGTTATGGAATATATGTTAAATCTGATTATCCAAATTATAATAAATCACAATACTTTTCATATGTTGGAAATGATGCAATAGAAAAATATGTAGAAAAAGTAATAAAGATATTTAAAGAAATAAATTATAAGATCTATCTTAATGAACAGAAAAAACCAATATTAAATAAGTATGAAGAAGATGAATTTCAAGAAGCAACTGAATGTTATATTTGTGAAAAAGGTTTTAATGATGATAATTATAAAGTAAGAGAACATAATCATCTTTCTGGGAAATATAGAGGAGCAGCATGTCAATCATGTAATACTAAAGAAGGTAAAGTAACAAAGTTAATACCTGTATTTTTTCATAATGGTTCTAATTATGATTTCCATTTTCTAATTGAAGAACTTATGAAATATGAAGATAATTATAATAAAGTAAAACTTCTTTCAAAAAGTTCAGAAGAATATATTTCTATAGATTATGGATCATATTATAAAAAATTAAGATTCTTAGATTCTTATAGATTTATGAGTAAAGGGTTATCAGTTCCAAAAAAAAAAAAAACCAATAATATTCTAATAATAAAAAAAATTATGTGAAGAATATCAACATGCTCAAAAAGTTTTCTCTCATTATAAATGTAAATCTTTAAAAGATTATCATGAATTATATTTAAAGACAGATGTTTTAATCTTAGCGATGCGTTTGAAAAATTTTTTTCTCTCATTAAATTTATGGCAATGTGGACTAAAATATACTGAGTAGAAGTTAGAATTATTAACTGATATAGATATGTTACAAATGTTTGAAAAGGATAAGAGGAGGTTTCTCTGGGGTTCTAGGTCCAAGACATGTAAAAGCTTATAATAAATTACTCCTAATTATGATGAAGGTATATTCGAATTTGCAGATGATTATGAAGAAGAAGAAGCGTTAGAAAATATTAAAGAATGGTGGAGATTTAAATAAGTTTTTGAAGAAAAATATTTATTATATTTAGATGCGAATAATCTTTATGGATGGGCAATGTCTCAACCTCTTCCAACCAAAGATTTTAAATGGGAAGAAGATCCTAATTATTACAAAAATATTCCAAAAGGTAGAGGTTGTATAGTAGAATGTGATTTAGAGTATACAGATGAATGTAAAAAGAAAACAAATAAATATCCTTTAGGAAAATAAATAAAGAACAATTATCTAATTATCAATTAAACCTTAGGTAAAGAAGAAAAATTATTTCTTACTTTAAAAGATAAAAAGAAATATATTATACATCACTCAATTTTAAAAGAGTATATAAAATTAGGAATGAAAGTTACAAAAGTTTATAGAACAATTTCATTTGAAGAATCAGATTGGTTAAAGAAATATATTAATTTTAAAAAAATTTGAAAAGGATCTTTGGAAATTTTTAAAAAAAAAAACAAATTATTTTAAAGATTCAGTTATATTCAATGATAATCTTGTTGCAATTGTAAATAATGTTACTTCTGTTACATTTAATTGTTAATTTATTAATCTATTTTTAAAAACTTTTAGATACATCTGATTATCCTAAAGATCACCCACTTCATTCACAAAAAATAAAAAAGTATTGGAAAATTTAAAGATGAACTAAATGGAAACCCTATGTATGAGATAGTTTTCTTAAGAAGTAAAGCTTATTCTTTTACTTTAACTGAAGCTTTACAGGAAATAAAGAAATTAAAAGGAATAGGTAAAACAACAATAACTAAAGATATAAAGTTTGATGATTATAAAAATTGTTTATTTAATGAAACACAACAAATAAATAAGATGTATACATTAAATTCTGATAAACATGAAATGTATATTAATGAAGTAAATAAAATAAGTATGTCTCCATTTGATGATAAAAGATATATATGTGACAATGGAATAGATACTTTACCATTTATATAGCTTCCATGCAATAAATCCAGTTAATGACATTCCACCAATAATAAATACAATCTCTTTATTTTTTTGATCTTCAGAAGGAGTATAAAAATCACTTAATGTAGGTTCTTTAGGTAAAGGTTCTAATTGTTTACCTGTGATATAGTAATATTCTTTCATTGCTTCATCAACATCTTCAAAGGTTTTTACAGCATGATCTTCCTTTTTCGTTTGTTCATTTAAAAAATCTAATCTTTGTGTTCTTTCTTCACTCCATTTATTATGTGAAGCTTGATATTCTTCCATTGCTTTATCATGTCTTTTTTTCTCTTCATTACTTTTATTCTTATCAATAAGAGAAAATAAATAATTACCACCTCCAAATGCAGCAGCATTCAATGCCGCTCCACCAATCATCATCGCTATTGCACTTGCCATTTTACTTCATAATATTATCAGAAATAATACCTTGCTTAACTAAGAATTCTTTTGTATAAATAGATAATATAATATCAAGAGTTAACATTGAAATATCTTTAAAATCCATTTGTAGTTTGGTTGTATTTGTTCTAAAAAGTTTTCTAATTAATTCTGAATAACCCACTGTAAAAGCAGAAATCAATACTCCATGATAAGCTGTATTAACAATTTGTTTTTCATCCGCCATTTTTTAGAAAACAAATTTGTGAACTTTGTTCAGCTGTAAAACACTGTGAAACACTACGGACAGAGTCCGGCTACGGAACGGCTACGGACAAAGTCCGGCTGTAAAGTGACATGCGTAGCATAAAGATTAAATGGGTCATATTCAACTTTTTCTTGTGGTTCAACTTTTCTTTTGGTTTAATTTCTTTCTGCATGGGGTTTACTTGTTTAGAATTATACATATATAATCCCAATCCAACAACTCCAATTAGACATAAAGGTATATAATTTTTGTATATATTTACATGGATGAAATCTGGTTGTGGACTTTGTCCTGCTGCGGAGCATTGCGGAACACTATGTTGAACTTCTTTAACTTCATTATTGTGTTTAACAGCCGGACTTTGTCCGTCCTCTTTTGTAATAGATTTTAATTGAATGTTTTCTTTCTTCATTTCTTCCATTTCTTTTCTTTTTAATTCAGCTTTTATTTTTTTTGCTTCTGCAATTCTTTTACCTGCTTCAACTCTTTTTGGGTTTTTACTTTTTTTAACAGGATCTGGATTTTGTACTTCACTCATTTTTAATGGTACAAAGTTCTGGTTGTTGATTTTCACTAACATGTTTTACAGCTGTTCCATAAGGTTGTTCTTCCTTTTCCACAACTGGACTATGGACAAAGTCTGACTGTGTAGTGTTATGCAGCCGGATTTCATCCGTAACACTTTGTGCAGAGCAGCGGTTCCCTTGTCCAAAATCAATATTTTCTATTGTTGTTAATACTGTTGTAAAAGGAGCAAGAAACATTCCATATTTATAATATAATTCACAACATAAAGAATTTAAAGCATTATTTAAAAAAGGATCTTCATTTAAATCTTCTATTAATTTAGGTTGATTTTTAACTTTAAAATATTTAGACACTCCCATAACATATAAATTAATAAAAGAATTCCCTAAAGTTTTTGTCATACTTGATCCTAATTTAGCTTCATATCGAATATATAATTTATCAATTTCTTCATCTGGTAATTTTTCAATATCTAAAATTGAGATTTCTTTTCCTAAATATTGTTTACTCATTCCTCCAAAGACAAGAGCTAAAAGTCTTTCTCTTTTTTCATTTTCATTATGTATACGTTCCGTAGCATTATTCTGTGGATTTGGTGTTTCTAGTATTTCTTCAGCATTCATTTTATAAAATTTAAAATAGATTTTTTTATATTTACTTATAAGTAAAGTTAATTTTCTATAATTATAAGTGAGATAACCTATTAAACTTAAAGTACATATATTAGTAAAAAAATTTAATATGGACAAAGTCCAGCTTATAGATAAAATCTCCATTTTAATACGGATTTTATCCGCAGACAAAATAATTTGTAGGTTGATCAGTTTTTAAAATTAATTTACTATGTTTCTTTTTTTTCAATTCTTCTTTAATTCTTTCTCTTTCTTCTAATGTAGGGATAACATCATTTTCTCTTAGACAGTTTTCAAAACTATCCCTGTCTTTAGTATAAAAAATACATAACCATTTTGTTTGTTCCCTAAGATCTTTTAAAACTGAATTGTATCTTTGTGAAATAACCCATACACTTTGTTCAGCATGTCTACCTGAAAAAGCTAACTCTGATAACATATCTCTTTTCTTTGTTAATTGTTTAGTTGCACTACAATCATCTATAATATATAGAGTAGGATAGTATTAACAATTATTAAATTTTTAGTTTTAGGGTTTTTAACATCAGAGATCCATTCTCTATTTTTATATGTTTTATTCCATTGAATAGTTGGACATAGTATAATAATATATTTAAATACACCCCTATATTCTTTTTCTAAAAGATCTAAAACAAATTCTGTTTTTCCACATCCTGTTTGTCCACAAATAATTGCACAGTGTGGATATTTAGGTAGTTCCATTTTTCTAATTTATTATTTAGTAATACTTAGTAATTATTTAATAATTATTTAAGGTATATATAGTAATTATTTAGTAATTATTTAGTAATTATTTAGTAATTATTTAAGGTATATATAGTAATTATTTAGTAATACTTAGTAATTATTTAGTAATTTATATACTTCACTATGGAACACTATGGAACAGCTGTGAAACACTAATACACAATTCCTTTAAATCTACCCTCATCAAAATTAATTTGTGCATCTTGTATAACAAATAGATAAACATTTATTGGCTCATCCGATCCTGCGTCTTTTGTTATTTGTATAGTTATACCTTCTGATGCATTTTCAATTCTTCTCCCTGAACCATGTAGAGAGTTATCATCCGTTGAACGTAAATCTAACCATAATGCATAATTGGTTGTTAGATATTTTTCTAATGTTGTATAGGTAAAATTTAATTTTTTTATCATTTTACTAATTTCTTTATCCTCTTTTGAATTCAAAGCAAAGAATTTATTTATCTCATCCCACTGTTGATAAGCTCTCATTCCTTGACTGTATAGTTGATTTGGAACTCCTTCTATTGTTATTTCTACTTTTGTTATTTCAGGATTAAAATAATGTTCTGTTGATGTTCTATCCGGATCTTCAAATAACATTAGAATACCTTTCATACTTCTAGCTGGAACATTTAGATTAATATTCCAAAGTGTATCAGATTTGTTTTTTGTTATTTTCCTATGTCTAAGTATTCTATCATATAAAATAACCATCTTAACACTAAATCTATTTCTAATTATTCTAGCTAATTCAACATCAGAAACACTTTCAAATTCTAAACAAATATTCTTAATAACGTAAGAAGCATTTTTGTCAGTAGATTTAACTACTTTATTATAATCATTGAATGTAAGTTCATATTCGAGTCTATCTCCTAGACCAGCTTGATAAAAAGGCATATGTGATTCTAATAATTCAAAATCTAGAGGAATACAAAATCTATTTTTATAAGCTTTTGCAATAGCTTCATCTTGTTTATCTGAAGAAGCATTACCAGATCCAACCCTATGTCTTAACATGTTTATTTTACCAATTCCTTGGTATGCCATATTTTCACGTTCTGTAGGAGACTTCCATAAATCGATATAACAATGAAATATATCACTATCATCAATTGTCATAACTTCATTTCCTGATATTCGTATTTCAGTTTTATTAATTATTGATCTTTTTCATTTGCATCACTATCATTTTGATTTCAATTTCAAATGCTAATCTTTTGTTCCAGGAACAATAACAAACTTACTAACAATTTTGATTTTGATCAATAGTTGAAGGTTTTTTTTAATTTCTTATTCTTCTGTATGGGTTTAGTTTTTCTCCGTAAGCCGACATTTTTTAGAGGAAAAATGGAATTTTTCCAGCTGTGATAAAATGTTTAAAATGGCAGAAGGAGGATATGATTTTGAAAATCCTGTATATGATGAAGATGATTATGATGATTATGATGATGTTGATAATGATGAAGATGATGAAACTCCTTTTATAAATAATGATAGACAAAGTCAAATTACTCATATTGAGGATAATACAAGAACACAATTAATAATAAAACAGAGAAAATATATGGTTGATAAATATTTTAAATATTTAGAAGAAAAATATGAAGTAAAATCAGAATATATCGATATTACAAACTTTGAAGTTATAGATAATAAACTATATTTAAAAGTTCCAGGTAAAGAACCTATTAAACTTACTAAAGGTAATAGTTTTATATCTTTGAACACTTTAGAGGGTAAAATTGGAAGAGGTGCAATTAGAAACTTGTTGAATATACGTTATGAACCATTATCAAAACAAGCCAAAGAAAAATTACAAAATGCAGAAAGAAACATTCCAAATGTTGATAATATAGAAATGATTGATTTACCTAGAGCAGCTGAAACTGCAGCAAATGCTGCTGAAACTGTAATGGAAACATCTTTTTCTGAAGAAGCCGAAACTAGAGTGAAAGAAATAGTTGGAATTGAACAAGGAACACAAACAATTATAGATAAAAGAGATATAGAAAGAGCTAAGGAAGATAATGATGAATATGAAATAGAAATAATCACTAAAAGAATAATAGATTTGGAGATAGTGAGAAGTGGAAGAATAGAAGTAATTGAATCCTATAGAGATAAATTAAGAACTCAAATAAATAGAATAAAAGAGACAATACATAAAGTATTAAATGAAGATACAACATTAGCAGAAAGAATAAAAACTTTATTTAGAGAACAAGGGATTACAATTGTTAGTATTTTAACTGCTTTTGGAATGATTATTGGTTTATTGTTGAGACTTTTATTCCTGGTGGTGGTGGAACTGTAACACCTAAACCTCCTGGAAAGGAGGAATGTAAGAGATTGGATAAAAAAACAATTATCAAATATTGCTAAACTATTAACAAAACTTGCAGGTAAAGCGGTAGAAGCATTACCAGGAATTATTGGAGCTATTGTAGGATGGTTATTAAAAACAACAGGAAATGTTGTTGCATGGTTTGGAAATAATTTATGGGCTTTATTAATTTTAGTTATAGGAATGATATATACAGCTGTTAGTGCTCCGCAGCCGAACAAAGTTTATTAGAGAACATACTCTAAATAAATAAAGCTAAAAGTCCTGCTGTAATACTTCCTATTATAATAGATATTTTATCATCTTCATGTTCATCCGTTGTTTCAATGAGTTCACTAGGTTTTATTGGTTTACTAGGTTTTCTACGGCAGGTCCGCTGGGAAAAATTTGGTTCACTAGTCCGGACTTCGTCCGTAGGTTCTGGTAAAGATTTTTTTTGTTGGTGTACCACTGAGTTCAACATTTTTCTTTTTAGGGACAGGTTGACTATTTATTTCATTATTTATTCCAAGTGTTTGAATTTTTTCTTCTTCTGCAACTACAATTTCATTATTATAATCTTGTATTGTTCAATTCTTAATTCCATATCACTAGGAGACATATATAATCCTATTCCATAAACATAATCAACTTTACTTCTTGCATATTTTAATGTGTTTTCATATCTTGTTATTTGACTAGGTATATCTATAGGACTGTTTATAACATCTTCAATGTTAACTAAAAATTGTTTTTGAGCATCAAATGCCGTTCCTATTCCTAAAATATCTGTTCTAGTTTGAGATTGTGCTCCAAGAATAGACCAACAATATATTCTTATAGACTCATTAATTCTTTCAACTCCTGCTTGTGTAAAACCTTTTGACTCATCAAGAATAAAAGTTGTCCATATGTTTTTAAATTCATCTGGTTGTTTGATATAATCAATAGAAATGTTTTTTGTATAAGACTTACCTTTAACAGGACCTCCAGGTCCAAAAATAAATCTATATAGTCTAAAAACAGATAAATCAAAAACATAAAGAAAATTATCCTTAAAATAAGTTTTTTTCCAAACATTTGAATCTTTTGTATATATATATCCAAGACCACCACCATCTGTATATTCTTTATGTCTCCAATCTACATTAGGATTTACATTAAACTCTTTACATACTCTTTCATAAGCTTCTTTGTTATAAATATTATTAAAAGCATTCCAACTTTTATCTTGTGGAAGAGGAATAGATAATTCAAATAATATTCTTCTTGTTTGATAATAAATATGAAATAAGAATAAAGAACCTGTTAATCCTCCCGCATTTATATGATTTTTTATGTCAACTCCACAACCTGTAGTTGAACACCAAATAGCAAAGTTTAATTGATTCTGCCAAAATAACATCCAATCACTTTCCCACCTTTCTACTATTTCTTCTGATGTAACTTTAGGTAATAAATATTTTTCAAATATATTAGGGAAATCTACATTAAAACTTTTGTGCAGAGCAGCCGTTCCGTTTCCATCTGATGAAATTATTATTTCTTGTTTTATAATGTTAATATTCTTTTTTTAAACACTCCTCCATATAAATAATTAACATCCTCATTATATTTAAAAGCTTCAGGGATCATTTTTTATCAGTAAAAAATGTATCATATAATTTCCAATATTGATAAACCTATAAACTTACAACAATATATAGATAATAAACATGGAGATAAGAAAATTAGATTAAAAAGTTTTAATTATACTATAGGATGGTATAATTTAGAATCAGTAATAGAATCATTTAAAAATCAATAGAAGGGTATGAAAAATATTTAAAAACTAACAGAGAATGAGGAAATGAAAAAGAGAATAAGAGAGACAATAAAAGGACTTAAAAAGGCAGAAAGAGAATTTATAGAATATAGTAATGAAAAGTTAAAAAAGAAAGAATGGAAGAGTTAGAAAGAGAAAGAGAAAGAATAGAAGAGTTAGAAAAAATAGAAAGAATGGAAGGGTTAGAAAGAATAGAAAGAATGGAAGGGTTTGTAAGAGAAAGAGAAAGAGAAATAATGGAAGAGTTAGAAAGAGCAAGAATAGAAGAGTTTGTAAGAGAAAGAGAAATAGAAATAATGGAAGAGTTAGAAAGAGAAACAGAAAGAGTAGAAGAGTTTGAAAGAGAAATAGAAAGAGAAAGATTAGAAAGAGAAAGAGAAAGAATGGAAGAGTTTGAAAGAGAAAGAGAAATATTAGAAGAGTTTGAAAGAGAAATAGAAAGAGAAAGAGAAAGAGTAGAGTAGAAAGAGAAAGAGTAGAAGAAAGAGAAATATTAGAAGAGTTTGAAAGAGAAAGAGAAAGAATAGAAGAGTAGAAAAAATAGAAAGATGGAAAGAGAAAGAGAAAGAATAGAAAGAGAAAGAATGGAAAGAGAAAGAGAAAGATAGAATAGAAAGAAGAAAGATGAAAGAATGAAAGAGAAAGAGAAAGATGGAAGAGAAAGAGAAAGAGAAAGAATGGAAGAAGAGAAAATAAAAGCTAATATTATTAGTAATTATAAACAATTATATATTCACCTTGAACAAATAAATAGTACTTATAATTTTCATAATGGAGCACCTAGTAAAATCTTAGGAGTTGTTCCTGTTGAAAATAAATCATTTGGAGATATTGTTAATATTATTTTTGATAATTCAGAGTATAAAAAATTAACTATAGGAAATATTTCTGAATTAACTATAAGTGTTTGTGATGAATTGGGGAAAAAAATAAATAATCATGGATTACCAATGAGTTTGTTTTAGAAATCATCTAAAAAGTGTTTTAGAAAAAAAATTTCTAATATTAATGAACCTATAAACCTACAACAATATATAGATAATAAACATGGAGATAAGAAAATTGGATTGAGAGGTTTTACTTATACTATGGGTTGGTATAATTTAATTGGACAATGGATTGATACTAACATTCGTAAATCCCCACCACCCAAAAAAATAATTTCAGATGGTTTTTATAATTTTCAACAAATAGTTGATGTATTTAAAAATTTTGACAACAGAATAACATTAACTGTTGATGAAAAAAATGGTATTGCTTGTTTAAAAGCAGAAGAATACCCAACAATAAGTTCAGTTAGTGATATAACCTATGGATTAATAATAACCAAAGAATTAAGAAAAATGTTAGGATTTAAAGAGAGTCATTATTTGGAAAATTCACCTCTTCTTAACCTCCCATGCCATGGTGAACAATCAATAGATTTAGTTCCTTATAAACAATTATATGTTCACCTTGAACAAATAAATAATACTTATAATTTCTTTGATGGTGCACCTAGTAATATTCTTGGTGTTATTCCTGTTGAGAGTAATCAATTTGGAGATATTGTTAATATAAACTTTAGTAATCCAGAGTATAAAAAATTAACTATGGGAAATATTTCTGAATTAAATATAAGTGTTCGTGATGAAAAAGGACAAAAAATAGATAATCATGGATTACCAATGAGTTGTGTTTTAGAGATCATATAAATTATATAAAATTCATTTTTTATCAATAAAATGAATATATTCGGTTCTAAAAAGTATATACTAGATAATAGTAAGATAGATTCATATTTTAATAATTTAAACTCAAATTTAGAAAGTAAATTATTTAATAATTTAAAGTCAAATTTAGATAGAGAATTACTTGACACTTTAACAAAATTAGACCTTGTGGTAAAAAGAATAGAGGAATCCTTAAAAAACATTACAATAAGTGCTGAAATAAAAGGTTCTTTATTTAAAAGTAAGGTGTTTTCATTTGGAAATGCCGGTAGAGAAAAAGATGTTGGTTATGTTGTGATGAGGCGTGGTTATATTACTGGTATTGGTCTGTCGAGTAAAAGGACAAGTGGTGAAGTGCGAGTTGGTGTGTTGGTTGATGGAGAGCGTTTAAGTGGGTGTGATATTACTTTACAAACAACAACAGCAAAACATGATAATTTTGAACGCCCTTTTTTAGTTGAGGCTGGAAGTGTTATTAATTTTGTTAGTCTGGTAGATAATACAACTGTAGTTAATACTGTTGCCTCGTTATTGTTTGAATTCAAATAATATATATAAAAATGAAGCAACCAACGGCCCCAAATTTATACCCTGATTTAAATAGTGAAATACTAGATTCACAACCGGACTATGGAACTATCCATAGTGTAGAGCAGCCGGAAGTGGAACGAAGTTCCAGCCGTAGTGAACTCCAGGAACCAAGTCAAAATTATAGATTACAAAAAATCTCAGAGATTGAAAAAACATTAATTAATGAGAGAGATACTCGTAAAGCATTATATAAAAAATATAAAAGAGGAATAAATATAACAGATGGAGTAGACACAGCTTTTATGTCTGCTAGTATAATTATAGGAACTATTGGTTTAATTGTTCCTATTCTACTTCCGTTAGAAATTGTCGCTCTTGTATGTGGAGGAGTTGGAGCCTCTATAAAAATTGTTAGGCTTAGATTTATGAATAAAATTAAAAAACATGATAATATTAAAACTATTGCTAACAGTAAATTAAATAGTATAAAAAATTTAATCTCTAAAGCTTTAACAGATGGAGAGATATCTGAACAAGAATTTAAACTTATATTAGATGAATTAGTAAAATATAATGAGCTTAAACAATTAACAAAAAACTCTGCGGTTCCAAAAAACTATTCAAAAGAAGAAAGGCAAAAATTAATAGAACAGGGAAGACAAGAAGCAATGGAGATAATATCCAAAAATATAAAAACTGTATAATATTGAATTTTTATAATACGTTAGAAAACCCTCCTCCTCCATATTCAGAGTGAGGATTAATGTAAAAAAAATGGTTCAGGAAAAAACATAATTTTCTTTATTTTTTTCATTGTTTTTTTTTTTAAAGTTTACATTAGTGTGATTTTTTTAATTTTTTATCACAAATATAGAGTAGTAGTTATAGTTTTGAGCGTGCCTAGCTCACCGGGTCTAACACACTCCCTCGTTTTCTCAACTCGGGAGTGTGTTAGACCCGGTGAGCTAGGCACGCTCAAAACTATAACTACTTGCGTTCGCGCTGACATGAGAAGAAATTTATGCGTATATCAAGATAGAGAGTAGGCGCGGAAAGAAAGCAACTGAAATATTTTATGCACTCCAGGAGGTTGACCCGACATGTGGAGTTGGATTTAGCACTATTTGTAGATGGGTGAAGGATTTTAATAATAGACGGCAAGAGTCTTACAAGTTACAGTTACAGACGCCGATAACACCGAAATTGTTGCTTAACTTCTCAACTCTGATAGACGATTTACATGCAAGGAAATTGCGTATGAATTGGGGATCGAGGAGTTCCTTTCATGTTATTCTGACGCAGAATTAAATTATGAGAAAGATCGCCGTGCGGTGGGTGCCGCACGCACTCTCAAAAACTGAAAAAGACAAATGTTTTCGTATTTGCACTGAATTGTTGAATAGATATTCAGAGGAAGGTGAAATGATGCTGAATAGAGTGATTGCTTTCGACGAAACATGGATCCGGTCATATGAGCCAAAATTGAAACGCCAAAGCTCTGAATGGCATATTCCAAACTTGCCAAGACCTGTGAAATATCGCCGCAGTATGAACTGTCCGACGATGTTAATGATATTCACTTACATGGAAGCACGTT
>CM037778.1:72575183-72625183 GCA_021229015.1 Solen grandis
CTGTGTGAGCAAACAGAGACCTTGATCATGTCTGATAAGGATCTTACTCTTTGTCATTACATCCAAGCATGTCTGTATCAGGTCAAGAATAAAAGGACATATTTGTTGCTTTTAACCGGGTTTTCAACAAAGATCCTGGTTATTAGAATGGGTCAAACATTTTGTTTCCTTCAAATATCTCCTGGTGGAATAGAGGTACAGTTTTCATACTTCGTAGGTAATACCTTATGGGAAGAGAAGATTTGGATTGATTTTCAGGATGATAGGGTCTAAGAAAGATTTTTCGTTTCCATCAAAGAACTTACTTTAGGAGTGAGGAATGATTATCAGATTTAAGAGATACAAGGGTCATCCGAAAATGAATGAGAGTTAGTTTGTAACTTTTGATTGAAACAACATAAAGCCACAAAACATGGCATGTAACTAAATTACTTCTTTGTGCGTAAGTGCACGAGTAAATAAGCATTGTAACATAACGTCACTTTTGATGACGATATAACAAATAACGCAATGGCGGACAATGCGTTAGTAGTTATAGTTTTGAGCGTGCCTAGCTCACCGGGTCTAACACATCCCTCGTTTTCTCAACTCGGGAGTGTGTTAGACCCGGTGAGCCTAGAAACTTCCAAAACTATAACTACTACTCTATATTTGTGATAAAAAATTAAAAAAATCACACTAATGTAAACTTTAAAAAAAACAACAATGAAAAAAATAAAGAAAATTATGTTTTTTCCTGAACCATTTTTTTTACATTAATTCACTCTGAATATGGAGGAGGAGGGTTTTCTAACGTATTATAAAAATTCAATATTATACAGTTTTTATATTTTTGGATATTATCTAGAACTCAGTTATCTGTAATTCTTGTTCATAAAAACTACCTATAATGTCTTCATTAAATCTTTTATTTTATAAGTAACAGGATTTGTATTTAAAACTTCTTCAATTATAAATATTTCTCTAGTCCAACGAGTAGTATAACCCTTTTCAAATTTACCTTTCTTTTTTGTTATTCTTACTCTATCTCCAACTTTAAATTTAGGTTTCTTAATTTTCTTTTCTTCTTCTGGATATAAATTTTCATACACTGTTAATGTATTTTCTGATTTACTTGCTTCAACAGGTTCCATTTTAATTGAAGAATGAATTGTATTATTATAATCTTTAACTAATTGATCTAATACATCATAATATTTAGTAGTTTCATGAGCAGTAAAATATTTAAACATATGTTGTTTCATAGTTCCTATCCAACGTTCTACTACATTTATTTTTGTTTTGAATATTGTTGCATATCTACTAAATCAACAGCCCATATTTTATCTATTGAATCAACAAAAACACGTCTTTTAGGAAATTTCTTTATAACTCTATGATGTAATTCATCTGCTAATTTATCCCCTTTTGTTCCTATAAATCTATTTTTCTTAGATCCACACTCAGAACATTTACCTTTTAACATTTGTCTATTATTGGTTGTTGTTACTTGTTCTACTGAATTATTTTCAGTATTTTTTTTACAACGTAAACAATATATTTTTGGGTGATCCATTTTTAAATAGCTTAAAATTGTTTTCTTAAAAAATGGCAATCGAAAAGTTTGTACAAAAAAAAAAAACTAATCAACAAAAACATTATCAAAACAACAAAGAAAAGTATAAAAAAGCGTATCAAGAGTTTATTGTTAGAAATCCTGATTATATGAAAAATTATCCTATGGCTGTGGAACACAGTGAAACACCTAATTAAAATTTATTTCTTTTAAAATGAGACCAAGAAATTTTAAAGATCTTATTACTGAAACTATTATTGATGATATAGATGAAGAAAATATAATTAAATATATTAAGTTATTAAGAAAAAGAATAGTTATTAGTAACTTTCCTTTGAAAATAAAAATAATAATAACAAGTGAATTTTTAACCCCTTTAGTTACTGATATAATAGAAAGTCATTACTCTCACCCTGTTCAAGTTATTCAAACACAAAATAATATAAAAGAATTCTATAATAGTTTGAGAGATAAATTTGAAGCTTGGGTAGATAAATTTCAAGAAAGAGGATCTGGTTTTGTTTTTAGAAATATTAAAAGTGTAGAAGTAAAACAATATAAATATGATTATCAGAAAGCTTCATCTTATATACCTCTTCAATTTAAATCAAATAATATTATTAATGTTAAAAATAAATGATAACAAATGTTTTCTCTGGGCAATACTATCAAAGTTATTCCCTGCAGATGATAACAAAGAAAGAGTGACAAAATATAAACCATATGAAAATAAACTTAATATGGATGGGATTGAATATCCAGTTAAAATAAAAGATATCAAAAGTAGCAAAAAAATAAATTTTTAAAATCTAATAAACAATCTTTATATCCAGTTTATGTTTCAAACAATGAAAGTGAAAATGTAGTTGATCTCTTATACATTGAAAGTAATGAAAATACCCATTATTGTTTAATTAAAAATTTAGATAGTTTCAAGTATGATAAGAATAAGCATAAATCATTTACATGTAGAAATTATTTACAAGGATTTCAAAGAGAAATAACATTAATTAATCATAATACTTTTCATATGTTGGAAATGATGCAATAGAAAAATATGTAAAAAATAGAAAAAACCAATTCAAGAAGCAACTGAATGTTATATTTGTGAAAAAGGTTTTAATGATGATAATTATAAAGTAAGAGAACATAATCATCTTTCTGGGAAATATAGAGGAGCAGCATGTCAATCATGTAATACTAAAGAAGGTAAAGTAACAAAGTTAATACCTGTATTTTTTCATAATGGTTCTAATTATGATTTCCATTTTCTAATTAAAAAATGAAATAAATAAAGTAAAACTTCTTTAAAAATTAATCATATTATAAAAAATTAAGATTCTTAGATTCTTATAGATTTATGAGTAAAGGGTTATCAGATATAGCTAAATCAATAGATGAATTTCCTATTTTAGAAAGTGAAAATTAAATTTTTAAAACAAAAAGGATTTTATCCATATGAATATGTAGATTCCATAGAAAAATTAAATGAAACACAATTACCAGATATTAAAGAATTTTATTCTACATTAACTCAAACAACAATTACGGGTGAAGAATATCAACATGCTCAAAAAGTTTTCTCTCATTATAAATGTAAATCTTTAAAAGATTATCATGAGTTATATTTAAAGACAGATGTTTTAATCTTAGCTGATGCGTTTGAAAAATTTAGAAGTTTTTTCTTAAAACACCACAATATAGATCCTTGTTATTGTTATTCTGCTCCAGGATTAACATGGCAATGTGGACTAAAATATACAGATGTAGAATTAGAATTATTAACTGATATAGATATGTTACAAATATTAAAGAATGGAGGAGATTTAAATAAGTTCTTTGAAGAAAAATATTTATTATATTTAGATGCGAATAATCTTTATGGATGGGCAATGTCTCAACCTCTTCCAACCAAAGATTTTAAATGGGAAGAAGATCCTAATTATTACAAAAATATTCCAAAAGGTAGAGGTTGTATAGTAGAATGTGATTTAGAGTATACAGATGAATGTAAAAAGAAAACAAATAAATATCCTTTAGCACCTGAAAAGATGAAAATAAATAAAGAACAATTATCTAATTATCAATTAAATTTATTAGGAGATAAACCATTAGGTAAAGAAGAAAAATTATTTCTTACTTTAAAAGATAAAAAGAAATATATTATACATCACTCAATTTTAAAAGAGTATATAAAATTAGGAATGAAAGTTACAAAAGTTTATAGAACAATTTCATTTGAAGAATCAGATTGGTTAAAGAAATATATTAATTTTAACACTGAACAAAGAACTAAATCAACATCTAACTTTGAAAAGGATCTTTGGAAATTAATGAATAATTCTTTCTATGGAAAGACTTTAGAAAATATAAGAGGAAGAAATGAGATTAATCTACTTACCAATAGAGAAGAAGTAAGAAAATATAAATAAACCAATTATTATAATTAATAAAATATTTGTTGTTAATAAATTATGGGAAAATAATGAACTTGTTGCTTCAGATACGGATTCTATCTTCTTATCAATAATAACAAAAGATGTTTATAAAGATTTAGAAAAAATAAAAGATAAATATTTAGATACATCTGATTATCCTAAAGATCACCCACTTCATTCACAAAAAAATAAAAAAGTGATTGGAAAATTTAAAGATGAACTAAATGGAAACCCTATGTATGAGATAGTTTTCTTAAGAAGTAAAGCTTATTCTTTTACTTTAACTGAAGCTTTACAGGAAATAAAGAAATTAAAAGGAATAGGTAAAACAACAATAACTAAAGATATAAAGTTTGATGATTATAAAAATTGTTTATTTAATGAAACACAACAAATAAATAAGATGTATACATTAAATTCTGATAAACATGAAATGTATATTAATGAAGTAAATAAAATAAGTATGTCTCCATTTGATGATAAAAGATATATATGTGACAATGGAATAGATACTTTACCATTTATATAGCTTCCATGCAATAAATCCAGTTAATGACATTCCACCAATAATAAATACAATCTCTTTATTTTTTTGATCTTCAGAAGGAGTATAAAAATCACTTAATGTAGGTTCTTTAGGTAAAGGTTCTAATTGTTTACCTGTGATATAGTAATATTCTTTCATTGCTTCATCAACATCTTCAAAGGTTTTTACAGCATGATCTTCCTTTTTCGTTTGTTCATTTAAAAAATCTGATCTTTGTGTTCTTTCTTCACTCCATTTATTATGTGAAGCTTGATATTCTTCCATTGCTTTATCATGTCTTTTTTTCTCTTCATTACTTTTATTCTTATCAATAAGAGAAAATAAATAATTACCACCTCCAAATGCAGCAGCATTCAATGCCGCTCCACCAATCATCATCGCTATTGCACTTGCCATTTTAATACGGACAAAGTCTGGCTGTGAAACATTACTTCATAATATTATCAGAAATAATACCTTGCTTAACTAAGAATTCTTTTGTATAAATAGATAATATAATATCAAGAGTTAACATTGAAATATCTTTAAAATCCATTTGTAGTTTGGTTGTATTTGTTCTAAAAAGTTTTCTAATTAATTCTGAATAACCCACTGTAAAAGCAGAAATCAATACTCCATGATAAGCTGTATTAACAATTTGTTTTTCATCCGCCATTTTTTAGAAAACAAATTTGTGAACTTTGTTCAGCTGTAAAACACTGTGAAACACTACGGACAGAGTCCGGCTACGGAACGGCTACGGACAAAGTCCGGCTGTTAAACAAAGTGAAACACTGCGTAGCATTAAAGATTAAATGGGTCATATTCAACTTTTTCTTGTGGTTCAACTTTTTCTTGTGGTTTAATTTCTTTCTGCATGGGGTTTACTTGTTTAGAATTATACATATATAATCCCAATCCAACAACTCCAATTAGACATAAAGGTATATAATTTTTGTATATATTTACATGGATGAAATCTGGTTGTGGACTTTGTCCTGCTGCGGAGCATTGCGGAACACTATGTTGAACTTCTTTAACTTCATTATTGTGTTTAACAGCCGGACTTTGTCCGTCCTCTTTTGTAATAGATTTTAATTGAATGTTTTCTTTCTTTTTTTCCTTTTTTTTTTTTTTTTTTTTTTTTGCAATTCTTTTACCTTTTTTTTGGGTTTTTTACTTCACTCATTTTTAATGGTACAAAGTTCTGGTTGTTGATTTTCACTAACATGTTTTACAGCTGTTCCATAAGGTTGTTCTTCCTTTTCCACAACTGGACTATGGACAAAGTCTGACTGTGTAGTGTTATGCAGCCGGATTTCATCCGTAACACTTTGTGCAGAGCAGCGGTTCCCTTGTCCAAAATCAATATTTTCTATTGTTGTTAATACTGTTGTAAAAGGAGCAAGAAACATTCCATATTTATAATATAATTCACAACATAAAGAATTTAAAGCATTATTTAAAAAAGGATCTTCATTTAAATCTTCTATTAATTTAGGTTGATTTTTAACTTTAAAATATTTAGACACTCCCATAACATATAAATTAATAAAAGAATTCCCTAAAGTTTTTGTCATACTTGCTCCTAATTTAGCTTCAAATCGAATATATAATTTATTAATTTCTTCATCTGGTAATTTTTCAATATCTAAAATTGAGATTTCTTTTCCTAAATATTGTTTACTCATTCCTCCAGAAACAAGAGCTAAAAGTCTTTCTCTTTTTTCATTTTCATTATGTATACGTTCCGTAGCATTATTCTGTGGATTTGGTGTTTCTAGTATTTCTTCAGCATTCATTTTATAAAATTTAAAATAGATTTTTTTATATTTACTTATAAGTAAAGTTAATTTTCTATAATTATAAGTGAGATAACCTATTAAACTTAAAGTACATATATTAGTAAAAAAATTTAATATGGACAAAGTCCAGCTTATAGATAAAATCTCCATTTTAATACGGATTTTATCCGCAGACAAAATAATTTGTAGGTTGATCAGTTTTTAAAATTAATTTACTATGTTTCTTTTTTTTCAATTCTTCTTTAATTCTTTCTCTTTCTTCTAATGTAGGGATAACATCATTTTCTCTTAGACAGTTTTCAAAACTATCCCTATCTTTTGTATAAAAAAATAACCATTTTGTTTGTTCCCTAAGATCTTTTAAAACTGAATTGTATCTTTGTGAAATAACCCATACACTTTGTTCAGCATGTCTACCTGAAAAAGCTAACTCTGATAACATATCTCTTTTCTTTGTTAATTGTTTAGTTGCACTACAATCATCTATAATATATAGAGTAGGATATCCTGCATATTTATTAAAAAATATTCTTAATAGTTCTTGTAGTTTTTCTTCTCCATTACTAATAGGATTAACAATTATTAAATTTTTAGTTTTAGGGTTTTTAACATCAGAGATCCATTCTCTATTTTTATATGTTTTATTCCATTGAATAGTTGGACATAGTATAATAATATATTTAAATACACCCCTATATTCTTTTTCTAAAAGATCTAAAACAAATTCTGTTTTTCCACATCCTGTTTGTCCACAAATAATTGCACAGTGTGGATATTTAGGTAGTTCCATTTTTCTAATTTATTATTTAGTAATACTTAGTAATTATTTAATAATTATTTAAGGTATATATAGTAATTATTTAGTAATTATTTAGTAATTATTTAGTAATTATTTAAGGTATATATAGTAATTATTTAGTAATACTTAGTAATTATTTAGTAATTTATATACTTCACTATGGAACACTATGGAACAGCTGTGAAACACTAATACACAATTCCTTTAAATCTACCCTCATCAAAATTAATTTGTGCATCTTGTATAACAAATAGATAAACATTTATTGGCTCATCCGATCCTGCGTCTTTTGTTATTTGTATAGTTATACCTTCTGATGCATTTTCAATTCTTCTCCCTGAACCATGTAGAGAGTTATCATCCGTTGAACGTAAATCTAACCATAATGCATAATTGGTTGTTAGATATTTTTCTAATGTTGTATAGGTAAAATTTAATTTTTTTATCATTTTACTAATTTCTTTATCCTCTTTTGAATTCAAAGCAAAGAATTTATTTATCTCATCCCACTGTTGATAAGCTCTATTTTTAATATTTTTGGATTAAAATAATTTTTTCTTTCATACTTCTAGCTGGAACATTTAGATTAATATTCCAAAGTGTATCAGATTTGTTTTTTGTTATTTTCCTATGTCTAAGTATTCTATCATATAAAATAACCATCTTAACACTAAATCTATTTCTAATTATTCTAGCTAATTCAACATCAGAAACACTTTCAAATTCTAAACAAATATTCTTAATAACGTAAGAAGCATTTTTGTCAGTAGATTTAACTACTTTATTATAATCATTGAATGTAAGTTCATATTCGAGTCTATCTCCTAGACCAGCTTGATAAAAAGGCATATGTGATTCTAATAATTCAAAATCTAGAGGAATACAAAATCTATTTTTATAAGCTTTTGCAATAGCTTCATCTTGTTTATCTGAAGAAGCATTACCAGATCCAACCCTATGTCTTAACATGTTTATTTTACCAATTCCTTGGTATGCCATATTTTCACGTTCTGTAGGAGACTTCCATAAATCGATATAACAATGAAATATATCACTATCATCAATTGTCATAACTTCATTTCCTGATATTCGTATTTAGTTTTATTTGTTGCATTTGCATCACTATCCTTTTGATTTTCTTGTTGTTCCAGGAACAATAACATCATTACCACTTAGATTAGGAAATCTTACTAACAATTGTTGATTTTGATCAATAGTTGAAGGATTATTGCTTATTACAACACTTTGACGAATACCTTTAATACCTCTAGGTTCTCTTATTCTTCTGTATGGGTTTAGTTTTTCTCCGTAAGCCGACATTTTTTAGAGGGAAAAATGGAACTTTGTTCCAGCTGTGAAACATTTTTTAATGTTTAAAATGGCAGAAGGAGGATATGATTTTGAAAATCCTGTATATGATGAAGATGATTATGATGATTATGATGATGATGTTGATAATGATGAAGATGATGAAACTCCTTTTATAAATAATGATAGACAAAGTCAAATTACTCATATTGAGGATAATACAAAAATTTAAAAGTTAAATTTTATATCTTTGAACACTTTAGAGGGTAAAATTGGAAGAGGTGCAATTAGAAACTTGTTGAATATACGTTATGAACCATTATCAAAACAAGCCAAAGAAAAATTACAAAATGCAGAAAGAAACATTCCAAATGTTGATAATATAGAAATGATTGATTTACCTAGAGCAGCTGAAACTGCAGCAAATGCTGCTGAAACTGTAATGGAAACATCTTTTTCTGAAGAAGCCGAAACTAGAGTGAAAGAAATAGTTGGAATTGAACAAGGAACACAAACAATTATAGATAAAAGAGATATAGATGGAGTCCTTAAAGCAATGACTACTGTAAAAGAAGAGCTTGAAAATAACTTGGCTAAACTTTCTGAAACAAACAAAAAAATAGCATATGAAAAAAAAAATTAAATGAGAAGAAAAAAAGAGACAATACATAAAGTATTAAATGAAGATACAACATTAGCAGAAAGAATAAAAACTTTATTTAGAGAACAAGGGATTACAATTGTTAGTATTTTAACTGCTTTTGGAATGATTATTGGTATTATTGTTGAGACTTTTATTCCTGGTGGTGGTGGAACTGTAACACCTAAACCTCCAGGAAAAGGAGGAGATGTAAGAGATTGGATAAAAAAACAATTATCAAATATTGCTAAACTATTAACAAAACTTGCAGGTAAAGCGGTAGAAGCATTACCAGGAATTATTGGAGCTATTGTAGGATGGTTATTAAAAACAACAGGAAATGTTGTTGCATGGTTTGGAAATAATTTATGGGCTTTATTAATTTTAGTTATAGGAATGATATATACAGCTGTTAGTGCTCCGCAGCCGAACAAAGTTTATTAGAGAACATACTCATAAATAAATAAAGCTAAAAGTCCTGCTGTAATACTTCCTATTATAATAGATATTTTATCATCTTCATGTTCATCCGTTGTTTCAATGAGTTCACTAGGTTTTATTGGTTTACTAGGTTTTCTACGGACAGAGTCCGGCTGGGAAACAATTGGTTCACTAGTCCGGACTTCGTCCGTAAATTTTTTTGTTGGTGTACCTTAACATTTTTCTTTTTAGGGACAGGTTTTTATTTCATTATTTATTCCAAGTGTTTGAATTTTTTCTTCTTCTGCAACTACAATTTCATTATTATAATCTTGTATTGTTCCAATTCTTAATTCCATATCACTAGGAGACATATATAATCCTATTCCATAAACATAATCAACTTTACTTCTTGCATATTTTAATGTGTTTTCATATCTTGTTATTTGACTAGGTATATCTATAGGACTGTTTATAACATCTTCAATGTTAACTAAAAATTGTTTTTGAGCATCAAATGCCGTTCCTATTCCTAAAATATCTGTTCTAGTTTGAGATTGTGCTCCAAGAATAGACCAACAATATATTCTTATAGACTCATTAATTCTTTCAACTCCTGCTTGTGTAAAACCTTTTGACTCATCAAGAATAAAAGTTGTCCATATGTTTTTAAATTCATCTGGTTGTTTGATATAATCAATAGAAATGTTTTTTGTATAAGACTTACCTTTAACAGGACCTCCAGGTCCAAAAATAAATCTATATAGTCTAAAAACAGATAAATCAAAAACATAAAGAAAATTATCCTTAAAATAAGTTTTTTTCCAAACATTTGAATCTTTTGTATATATATATCCAAGACCACCACCATCTGTATATTCTTTATGTCTCCAATCTACATTAGGATTTACATTAAACTCTTTACATACTCTTTCATAAGCTTCTTTGTTATAAATATTATTAAAAGCATTCCAACTTTTATCTTGTGGAAGAGGAATAGATAATTCAAATAATATTCTTCTTGTTTGATAATAAATATGAAATAAGAATAAAGAACCTGTTAATCCTCCCGCATTTATATGATTTTTTATGTCAACTCCACAACCTGTAGTTGAACACCAAATAGCAAAGTTTAATTGATTCTGCCAAAATAACATCCAATCACTTTCCCACCTTTCTACTATTTCTTCTGATGTAACTTTAGGTAATAAATATTTTTCAAATATATTAGGGAAATCTACATTAAAACTTTTGTGCAGAGCAGCCGTTCCGTTTCCATCTGATGAAATTATTATTTCTTGTTTTATAATGTTAATATTCTTTTTTTCCAAACATCCTCATTATATTTAAAAGCTTCAGGGATCATTTTTTATCAGTAAAAAATGTATCATATAATTTCCAATATTGATAAACCTATAAACTTACAACAATATATAGATAATAAACATGGAGATAAGAAAATTAGATTAAAAAGTTTTAATTATACTATAGGATGGTATAATATAGAAAATATTCAAATAATGGGTTTTTCAAATTCTCCACTCAAACATTTAAAAAAAAGAGATGTAGGTAATTTAGAATCAGTAATAGAATCATTTAAAAATCAGATAGAAGGGTATGAAAAAGATTTAAAACTAACAGAGAATGAGGAAATGAAAAAGAGAAAAAAAGAATTTATAGAATATAGTAATGAAAAGTTAAAAAGAGAAAGAATGGAAGAGTTAGAAAGAGAAAGAGAAAGAATAGAAGAGTTAGAAAGAGAAATAGAAAGAGAAAGATTAGAAAGAGAAAGAGAAAGAATGGAAGAGTTTGAAAGAGAAAGAGAAATATTAGAAGAGTTTGAAAGAGAAATAGAAAGAGAAAGAGAAAGAGTAAGAGTAGAAAGAGAAAGAGTAGAAAGAAAAAGAGAAATATTAGAAGAGTTTGAAAGAGAAAGAGAAAGAATAGAAGAGTTAGAAAAAATAGAAAGAATGGAAAGAGAAAGAGAAAGAATAGAAAGAGAAAGAATGGAAAGAGAAAGAGAAAGAATAGAAAGAGAAAGAATGGAAAGAATGGAAAGAGAAAGAGAAAGAATGGAAAGAGAAAGAGAAAGAGAAAGAATGGAAGAAGAGAAAATAAAAGCTAATATTATTAGTAATTATAAACAATTATATATTCACCTTGAACAAATAAATAGTACTTATAATTTTCATAATGGAGCACCTAGTAAAATCTTAGGAGTTGTTCCTGTTGAAAATAAATCATTTGGAGATATTGTTAATATTATTTTTGATAATTCAGAGTATAAAAAATTAACTATAGGAAATATTTCTGAATTAACTATAAGTGTTTGTGATGAATTGGGGAAAAAAATAAATAATCATGGATTACCAATGAGTTGTGTTTTAGAAATCATCTAAAAAGTGTTTTAGAAATCATATAAATTATATAAAATTTATTTTTTATCAATAAAAATGAATCATATAATTTCTAATATTAATGAACCTATAAACCTACAACAATATATAGATAATAAACATGGAGATAAGAAAATTGGATTGAGAGGTTTTACTTATACTATGGGTTGGTATAATTTAATTGGACAATGGATTGATACTAACATTCGTAAATCCCCACCACCCAAAAAATAATTTCAGATGGTTTTTATAATTTTCAACAAATAGTTGATGTATTTAAAAATTTTGACAACAGAATAACATTAACTGTTGATGAAAAAAATGGTATTGCTTGTTTAAAAGCAGAAGAATACCCAACAATAAGTTCAGTTAGTGATATAACCTATGGATTAATAATAACCAAAGAATTAAGAAAAATGTTAGGATTTAAAGAGAGTCATTATTTGGAAAATTCACCTCTTCTTAACCTCCCATGCCATGGTGAACAATCAATAGATTTAGTTCCTTATAAACAATTATATGTTCACCTTGAACAAATAAATAATACTTATAATTTCTTTGATGGTGCACCTAGTAATATTCTTGGTGTTATTCCTGTTGAGAGTAATCAATTTGGAGATATTGTTAATATAAACTTTAGTAATCCAGAGTATAAAAAATTAACTATGGGAAATATTTCTGAATTAAATATAAGTGTTCGTGATGAAAAAGGACAAAAAATAGATAATCATGGATTACCAATGAGTTGTGTTTTAGAGATCATATAAATTATATAAAATTCATTTTTTATCAATAAAAATGAATATATTCGGTTCTAAAAATATATACTAGATAAAGAAAATTCATATTTTAATAATTTAAACTCAAATTTAGAAAGTAAATTATTTAATAATTTAAAGTCAAATTTAGATAGAGAATTACTTGACACTTTAACAAAATTAGACCTTGTGGTAAAAAGAATAGAGGAATCCTTAAAAAACATTACAATAAGTGCTGAAATAAAAGGTTCTTTATTTAAAAGTAAGGTGTTTTCATTTGGAAATGCCGGTAGAGAAAAAGATGTTGGTTATGTTGTGATGAGGCGTGGTTATATTACTGGTATTGGTCTGTCGAGTAAAAGGACAAGTGGTGAAGTGCGAGTTGGTGTGTTGGTTGATGGAGAGCGTTTAAGTGGGTGTGATATTACTTTACAAACAACAACAGCAAAACATGATAATTTTGAACGCCCTTTTTTAGTTGAGGCTGGAAGTGTTATTAATTTTGTTAGTCTGGTAGATAATACAACTGTAGTTAATACTGTTGCCTCGTTATTGTTTGAATTCAAATAATATATATAAAAATGAAGCAACCAACGGCCCCAAATTTATACCCTGATTTAAATAGTGAAATACTAGATTCACAACCGGACTATGGAACTATCCATAGTGTAGAGCAGCCGGAAGTGGAACGAAGTTCCAGCCGTAGTGAACTCCAGGAACCAAGTCAAAATTATAGATTACAAAAAATCTCAGAGATTGAAAAAACATTAATTAATGAGAGAGATACTCGTAAAGCATTATATAAAAAATATAAAAGAGGAATAAATATAACAGATGGAGTAGACACAGCTTTTATGTCTGCTAGTATAATTATAGGAACTATTGGTTTAATTGTTCCTATTCTACTTCCGTTAGAAATTGTCGCTCTTGTATGTGGAGGAGTTGGAGCCTCTATAAAAATTGTTAGGCTTAGATTTATGAATAAAATTAAAAAACATGATAATATTAAAACTATTGCTAACAGTAAATTAAATAGTATAAAAAATTTAATCTCTAAAGCTTTAACAGATGGAGAGATATCTGAACAAGAATTTAAACTTATATTAGATGAATTAGTAAAATATAATGAGCTTAAACAATTAACAAAAAACTCTGCGGTTCCAAAAAACTATTCAAAAGAAGAAAGGCAAAAATTAATAGAACAGGGAAGACAAGAAGCAATGGAGATAATATCCAAAAATATAAAAACTGTATAATATTGAATTTTTATAATACGTTAGAAAACCCTCCTCCTCCATATTCAGAGTGAGGATTAATGTAAAAAAAATGGTTCAGGAAAAAACATAATTTTCTTTATTTTTTTCATTGTTTTTTTTTTTAAAGTTTACATTAGTGTGATTTTTTTAATTTTTTATCACAAATATAGAGTAGTAGTTATAGTTTTGAGCGTGCCTAGCTCACCGGGTCTAACACACTCCCTCGGTTTTCTCAACTCGGGAGTGTGTTAGACCCGGTGAGCGAGGCACGCTCAAAACTATAACTACTTGCGTTCGCGCTGACATGAGAAGAAATTTATGCGTATATCAAGATAGAGAGTAGGCGCGGAAAGAAAGCAACTGAAATATTTTATGCACTCCAGGAGGTTGACCCGACATGTGGAGTTGGATTTAGCACTATTTGTAGATGGGTGAAGGATTTTAATAATAGACGGCAAGAGTCTTACAAGTTACAGTTACAGACGCCGATAACACCGAAATTGTTGCTTAACTTCTCAACTCTGATAGACGATTTACATGCAAGGAAATTGCGTATGAATTGGGGATCGAGGAGTTCCTTTCATGTTATTCTGACGCAGAATTAAATTATGAGAAAGATCGCCGTGCGGTGGGTGCCGCACGCACTCTCAAAAACTGAAAAAGACAAATGTTTTCGTATTTGCACTGAATTGTTGAATAGATATTCAGAGGAAGGTGAAATGATGCTGAATAGAGTGATTGCTTTCGACGAAACATGGATCCGGTCATATGAGCCAAAATTGAAACGCCAAAGCTCTGAATGGCATACTCCAAACTTGCCAAGACCTGTGAAATATCGCCGCAGTATGAACTGTCCGACGATGTTAATGATATTCACTTACATGGAAGCACGTTTAATAAAGAGTACTATGATTTGTATTTGACTAAAATTCTTCGACCAGCGATACGCCACAAACGACTGGAACTTTTACAGGTGACGCCACTAATTTTGCACGATAACGCCACGCCGCACAAGTCCGGCGTTGTTAGGGACGTATTCGAGCGGTACCACTGGGAAGTTCTTAATCACCCGCCATATTTGCCAGACTTAAGTCCCCGCTTCCAAAACCACTTCAAAGAGTCCAATATGACGATTTGAATGAACTATATGTCACTGTGAACATGGTCGTTAGGGACATCAACAAAGGTTGCCTAGCAAAGGGAGTTTGGGATCTGCCAAAAAGATGGGAGTCGACCATAGCATCCGCAGGAGATTATACTGAGGGACTATGAAGAGATTTTGTGAGTAACACTTGTAGTTTTTACGTAATTAAGCAACTCTCATTCATTTCTGGATGACCCTAATAGATCTCTACCTTATGGGAAGAGGAAAATTGGGACTTATTTCCAGGTCAGTAAGGTCAAGGTCACTGTTACTAAAAAACGTTTTGCTTGCCTAGGGCAACACTTGAAAACCTGGTTTCATGTCATTCGACATAATTTTATTCTTTTCAGGTATCACAGGAGTTAGATCCATTTTTGTACCTTGAAGAAAAGGAAAAGGCTGGACAGAAAGTGGAGGCCTCTTGTTGTGGACCCAAGTCCAAGTGCTACTAGGAGCATGGTTGCAATGCAACAATACTTTTTATCTGTAATTTTTGTGGATCAAGAAATGTTACAGAATAAAAACATGATGAAAAATGAAAGTAAACCATTACATGTAGAATGGTAGAATATAGCCCCTTGTATTATTGTTTGTTTAGCTTTACTTTGTAGAATGTCTTGATTTTTTTCTTGTTCATTTTATGGTGCTTAAATTTGTACAATTCTTTGTGCTAGTTACAGTGTCTTGATGCTTTCTCATGAAAAAACCATTCCCAGTCTTTCAAAAAAGCCATAAACACTTTATTGTCTTGAAAGAAATGTAGTTGTGTTGTTAGTCTGGTTGCACAGATACAGAGCTATTGTTATCACCTTGCATCCATCGTCATGCATTGTCAACAATTTGCTTTAAACATCTCCTCTGAAACCACTGGGTAGAAATTGATGAAACTTGGCATGACTGATCCATTGGTGGTGACACTTCACAGATGTTGCTCAATAACCTTGATCCATGCAGGACTGGTTGCCATGGCAACCAACAGAATTTAATTTCAAAAACCTCAAAAATGCTTCTCTTCTTAATTCATTGCTCAGAACATAATTCTGTTCTGCACTTATGATAACATCATGGTCCAGTACTGTTATTGCTTTAGTGGTTTTGATCCCTTGCAGATGGTTGACTAGTTTTATTATTTAGCCTGTATAGAAACTTTAGAATTGTTTGTATCTAATGGAATTTGATTCAAGATGCAGCTGAAGATTAAACCGGGTAAAACCAAGTTACCTGAATTGTTTTATTAAGCTGATGGTACTCTGGTGAGCATTCAAGGACCATGATGGCCCTCTTGGTTATCAATATATGCTTTTTGTCAGCTTTTATGTTAACTGATGTTAACTGATCGAGGTGCTTGGATAGCATAGTGGTAATGCACTTCGCGAGAGGGTACGGTGATCACCCGTCCAGCACGTAGGTTTTCTGTAGGTACTCCGGTTTCCTCCCACAATAATGGCGCCGTCATAGAGCTATCGAGAAAGACATATTTAAGTTGTAAGAACTTGTTTCATAATCATTGTAAAATAAATAAAGTTTAAAAAACTGAGGTTGTGAAAGGTTTTTCACAAGCTGTGTTCAGATATGTTGACTTTGGCAAGGTAAAATCTAAGTGTGTTAAATGAATGTTCTACTTCTTTCTTACTTATTTTTTTTTATTATTACAGAATACTTGCTATTTACCATTTAAGGTTTTGGTTGTCTGTTTTGAATTGAAACAAATTTCCATGATACATTAATATTTTTGCAGATTTTGATGCATGTAGCTCAAAGTATATCAGGTTTACAGATGTCTCTAGATTTAATTGTTAATGCTTTCAAAGCCTTCTGGTAGATCATGAATTATTAATCTTGCAATGCAGTGATATATTCTCAAAAACATTTTGTACAATATTCAGTCTTTGAATGGGCTTATGACTAGTTTATCTCTGTGTTATCATAAAATAATTTTGATGCATTGCTTGTCATGAAATATATATTGTTGCATATTATGGTTTGAAGCATATTATGATCAGAAAAGGCATTAAGAGAAGAATGAATTATTTGTTAGTGTATTGCAATACAATACTTTATGGCAGATATTTATTTCTAATAAAACAATTGTTACTACACTATTTCTGAAAAATCAAACGTAATATTCAGCTTGTTTGTGATTTTTTTTTAAGGTTTTGATATGAAACAATTTCTAGGGGAAGGCGTATGGGTAGAGAGAGTGATCTAAAATCCCTTACAACAAACAAGTTAAACCAGATCACCATGTTGATCATGTTTTGATATTATTCTGTGCCCAGCAGTTCCAAGATGAGATATACATTGTACTTTAACTAGTAGATGAACCTTATTGATTTTGGGGTCATTTGGTCAAAGGTCAAGGTCACAGTGACCTCGAAAGTGTGCAAAGGGGGGTATATGTGTCGTTCCAACAACTCTTGTTGTTGTTGTTAAAAACTTCAGAATTTCGTTTAATCCAGTCTGACTTACCAAAGGAATAGTGCAGTGGTGGTGCACATGTACATTGACTGATGCAGTCAGAGCCTCGTTAGTTGCAAGATATCTTCACGTTGTTGGGCTCAAAGTACTGGTCCAACCCAGGAAATATCAACAAAGACTTAGTTTCAAAAATAAAATAAAAGTGTTAAATTAATTTCAAATTTACAGAACAGTTTTGTATTTAACCCTACACATTCTTCATTGCAAAGAAAAATCCATGGTTAAATATACCTTTTTAGACTTCAGTAAATTTATTCATGAGTTTTTATGAGGTAAACCGTTAAAATGGCATATCTGATTGGTGAAGGGTGATTCAGTCTTGTAAATGTCTTATTTTCCTGCATTAGATGTGATACATAACGATTTACATTCCACAAAATTGTTGTTGACGAGTCGTTGACATTTATTTTCATGGAATCTGTGACTAAATCAATTTCATTGGTATATATGTTCGTGGAACCATGTTCTAGAAAACATGAGGTCTATGAAATAAAGAGTTTATGTGAGGATAAATATTCGTGGAGAAAGTCCTCAACGAAATTTGTCCTCCATTAAAATTAATGATTCTACAGCATGTTAATATTTTTTTAGGGTTATCTGCTATAAAGGCCAGTAATAACGTCTTTTGAAGCAAAGTTGAAAACTTTAATCAGTATTGCAATTTAAACTTTTTGTGAGCTTGTTTGAGACAATGTGTGTACATGTACTGCCATCAGCGAAAATACAGATTGATGTATCTTGTGGGATTGTGAACATGCAATCAGTAACTCTCTCTGTCATTACTGCAAATATACCCGGTAACATGGTTACTTTGTTTTTATTATATTCCTAGTCATTTTATTCTAATGGGGAGGACATAATACTTTTACCAGCTTATTATACCCCCGAAACAAAGTTTGGGGGGGTATATAGGAGTCACCCGGTGGTCGGTCGGTCGGTTGGTCGGTCGGTCGGTCCAGCGGTCCGTTGCATTTTCCTTGTCCGGAGCATAACTTGAAAACCACAAGTTGGAATTCAATACAACTTCATGCAATGATCAAGCACATGGAGAGGAAGTGCAGTGCACAAGAACCATAACTCCATCTTGACTTATCAGCTCACCTGAGCACAAAGTGCTCAAGGTGAGCTTTTGTGATCGCCCTTCGTCCGGCGTCCGTCGTCGTGCGTCGTGCGTCGTCCGTCGTGCGTCGTCCGTCGTCAACAATTTGCTTTAAACGACATCTCCTCTGAAACCGCTGGACAGAATTGAATGAAACTTGGCAGGAATGTTCCTTGGGTTAGGCTCTACAAAAGTTGCTAAAATAAAGTTGATCCATGAAGAACTCTGGTTGCCATGGCAACAAAAAAAAATAATTTGAAAACTTTAAAAATCATCTCCTTCAAAACTACTGGACTGATTTCAAAATAATTTGGTACATATGTTCCTTGGGTCAACCTCTACCAAAGTTGCTAAAATTATTCCGATCCGTAAAAAAACATGGCCGCCAGGGGCGGGGCTTATTTACCTTATATGTATATAGAGAAACCTTTAAACAACATCTCCTCTGAAACCACTAGACAGAATTTGATTAAATTTGGCAGGGATGATCCTTGGGTCAA
This sequence comes from Solen grandis, assembly GCA_021229015.1. NCBI lineage: Eukaryota > Metazoa > Mollusca > Bivalvia > Adapedonta > Solenidae > Solen > Solen grandis. Next base: position 72,594,306 of record CM037778.1, read on the forward strand.
CCTTCACAAAAGTTGCTAAAATAAAGTTGATCCATGTAGAACTCTGGTTGCCATGGCAACAAAAAAAAAAAAAAAAAGGAAAACTTTAAAAATCATCTTCTTCAAAACTACTGGCCAGATTTTAAAATAAATTGGTACAGATGTTCCTTGGGTCAACCTCTACCAAAGTTGCTAAAAAAATTTCCGATCCGTAAAAAACATGGCCGCCAGGGGCGGGGCTTATTTGCCTTATATGTATATAGGGAAAACTTTAATCAACATTTCCTCTGAAACCATGTTCCTTGGGTCAACCTATTTATCTCAGGTGAGCGATTTAGGGCCATCATGGGCCTCTTGTTACAGAGTTATTGCCCTTTGTTACTTTTCCTTGTCCGGAGCATAACTTGAAAAGTACAAGTTTGATTTCAAAACAATTTCATACAATGGTCAACCACAATATGAGGAAGTGCAGTGCACAAGAACCATAACTCTATCTAAGAATTACAGAGTTATTGCCCTTTGTTACTTTTCCTTGTCCAGAGTATAACTTGTAAACTACTGGTTGGATTTCAAAACAATTTCATACAATGGTCAACCACAATATGAGGAAGTGCAGTGCACAAGAACCATAACTCTATCTAGAGTAATTACAGAGTTATTGCCCTTAGTTACTTTTCCTTGTCCAGAGTATAACTTGTAAACTACTGGCTGGATTTCAAAACAATTTCATACAATGGTCAACCACAATATGAGGAAGTGCAGTGCACAAGAACCATAACTCTATCTAGAGTAATTACAGAGTTATTTCCCTTTGTTACTTTTCCTTGTTTTTCTTGTCCTGAACATAACTCGAATATTATACATGGTATATACTTGAAACTTAAAATGTAAACAGATGGCGACTAGGAGAAGTGCAGTGTCCAAGAACTGTAACCTTATATTTTTAAACTACTGTGACAAACAACCATTATTGACTCTCTATCAACTTTAAATAAAAACTTTACTTACTTATTACTATCACAACCAATATACTATGAATACAGGTTCTTATCTATTCTCTGCCTGAAGTCTGGCTTCTCCTGCATTAAAGTATTTTGCAGGGGTATTAATCACCTTCAGTGATAGCTCTAGTTATCATTGCTTTAGCATTACTTTTTTCCTAGTTCAGGTTTGTTTTGCAATAAAACATTTACAGAATGGACAAGATTTCTATTGTGATTCATTTGCTTTGTTGTTTGTTTTGTCCTAGTTGTAGTGTAGAAGTGTATATTTTTGTAATAAAAAACATGTTTATGGGAATATTGCTTTTCATTTTTAGCTCATCTGTTTCAAAGAAAGTCAAGCAATTACGATTGCTGGGTGGTTGTTGTCATCATCATTGTCATGCTAAAACTTTAATGTCAACATGTAAAACAGACGAGTGTTGGCATCACTCTGCACAGCTTTTGTTTTGAGGAAGATGAACACTATTAAATATTGTTATCACTCATTTCAGTAGTTTTTGTCTGAATTTTTGAACATTTTGAGAGTGATTGATAGATTTATTAGCTTCAACAACCTATGCTGAACTCATCCAAGATATGTAGACAAATTTATGAAGATTGGGCTAAAACTGTGGCCTCTAGAGTATCCACAAAAACTTGATGATGGACAAAAGTCGGTCACAAAAACTCATCCTGAGCACAAGTGTTCAGGTGAGCTAGAAATGGGTTCAAATTTTTACTGTGCGAGTTGGAAAGGCCCATTTATTTCTGTCCTTTACATCAGTACTTTGCGCCATGGTCTGGACAGAAATCTTGCCACATTGAGGTTCACTCCCACAACATTAATACTCTCATGTCACATGTTCTAATTTCTTAAACATAAACATACTTTCTTTTAGGATTGGACAGAAAGCATAGTTTCTAATCTTTATGTGGCACTGGTGATATTTGCATCTTTATGCAAGAGAAAGTACCTGAAAAGAGCCCAAATCCAAAGAGACAACTAAGTAAAACATTCATATACAGAGGATTAAACCTGGCATACATTCAGTATATGTCAAACCATTTGCAACCATCAGCTTAGTCAGCTATGAAGTTGTCTTAAGTTTCATAAACCACGATGTTCATGTATACCTACAGCATAAGGTACATGTGAACAGCATGGTAAATAGCCCTAAGTCAACTACTCAAATGACTAAGCCAATGGTTACAAATGGTTGACATAATGAATGCACGTCTGGGTTGCACTTGTGAGAAGCCAGGGTGTTAGTAGCTTCACTTTCTGGACATCCAACTCCCTGAGACACCAAATGACAACTGTATTTAATGTAAAATATTTTATTATCGCATTTCAAATATAGCATAAAACAGTAAACTCAGCATATACATATTTATTTATATAAATCAGTGAAAGGTGTTTACATAGCATATACATATACTAACAGCAAAATACAGCAAGTTTTGAGTGAGGTTTTATTTGTATGGCTAAATGAATTAAGATATGTGAAATATATAGGCCTATTCATATCCTCAGAGATACTGGTAAATGACAAGACTGTTATATACCAGTAATGAGTTCTTCATAAATATTACATCCAAATACATATTTTAAAATAAAAATGATGCAACTTTTCCCCACATTTTGAAATAATGAAGCCAAAATATAAAAATAAAAATAGATTTTTATTTATAATATGATGCCAATTTCACTTTTGAGAATTAATTTTGGTATAAATATACACATGATTCTATTAGCCAAAATATTTCTAAAAGATAAATTGAACCTCCTCCCTTCATATATTTCAATTAAGACCAAAGAGGATTAATGACTCCTACTTCATATATTCAATGTAAAACTTAAAAAACTTAAATATTTTCATTTATTGGAAGCTTCGGCAATTTTACAATTCAAAATGTGGAGAAATGATCGTCCATGCCAATGATCAATATTTTATTTTCCCGATATTTATTACATAGGGATAAAGCAGTGTTGCTAACATAGCAGTTCTTTCAATGTATCACTTCAAACACGAGCAATCTATTGTACCTCACCGCTTATACGTTAACTTAATGCCAATAAATCACCACATGCGAGCACATTTCCATTACTTAAAAATATTCCATTTCAGCAAATGTCAAATTCCCTCATGTGACACTTATTAGCATCAAAATTCTTTTAAGTGCTAAAAGGAGATTTTTTTTTAAAATTTATACTGATCCCATTTGATTGCTGCAGGGTTGAACCAGTAATTTTCCCCGATTAGGATAATGAAAGAATTTTGCCCAAAAAATCTAACCCTCTAATCCATCATAAATGAGAACAACCAATTTTTAGTCTACCTGCAGTTTCATCAAAGTTTACATGAATAATGTATGAGTGGTTCTGCACCTTCAATCAAATTAAACTTCAACAGAATGCACAGTGATCTAAGTTATGATACAGACTAGATGACCCAGTAATCTAAATTTCAAATGATTTGATAAAAGATACCAGCCCGTTTTGAACACAGTTACACAGGCCATAATATTGAGAATGGTTCTCCTATGCCATTCAATTTAAGTGTACACTGCACCAGTAATTAAAACATTTGTGTCTTTGACCATAGTTTACCAGTATGAAGTAACATAAACACAGGGATTTCAATCATTTTAGCAATTAATCTCATTTAATAGGCAAAAAAGATTTAGCACCTCAGGAAATCTGTTCAGTGTGTTAATGATTAATATCAAATGTTGATGTTGCCCTTGAGAGTGTACCTAAATAAATAAATAAACAAGTAACTTGTGTTGCAGCAACAGACGAGTCCTCTACTGGTGAGGTGCATAATTTTTCCGTTACCATAACAACCAGAACTTTGGACCTAGAAAAAAAAAACACAAAGTGACATGCAGAATCTCCATACTGCCATCTATTCATATACCAAGTTTCATAATATTATCTTAAATGTTTTTAATGTTATTGCGGGATCCAGATTTCCAGACAGACAGACGGACGGACAAACGTACAGAAGGACAGATGGAGGGCAAACTTATAGCCCCATCTAGTGTAAACACCAGTAGGAGACTTATAAACAAGGACAGGACTGCCTTATTCCCATAATACAAATAATGAATTAGAAGCCAGAAAGTACTGCTGTCATAATTTAGATTGTTCTTCATATAATTTGCATCTTTTTCTTTTTTTCTTTTTTAATAATCAATAACATGAGGGCCATCATGGCCTTAATTCATTTACCTCAGCCCAAATAAAACCATTAGGATTCACTTAACATTTCAACTGAAGGCCCCACATAGTGGACAGATTCAAGTTTACTTACAACCAGCCCTACCTTCTATTAAACTTATATTCACTTCAGCATTTTTTTCTTCTGAGCTACAAGCTGATGAGGTGATTATTTTGGCAAAATCACACTTGATTCTCCTCAAAAGTTTCAGATAAGAACAATATTGAAGATTAGTACGCTGACCACAGGTTTCAGAGAATATTCTTAAACCCCCTCCCCCTGAGTCTCCGTTATAAAGGAATCAACTTTGTTAAAATGACATAGCATAACTTTTAATTGAATTCATACCATTAATATATTTGACTTTCAAGAGTTTTTAAGCTTAAAACTAATCTTTTTGCCGAGACAACCAGTGTTCTACATGGATGAAGATTATTTCATCAACTTTATTGAAGGACCATCCAAGCATCTTTCATGCAAATTTAATCAATTTCTGCCAAGAGGTTTCAAAACAAATCTCATCAAAAACAAACTGCTGACAAAGACAAAATGAGCTGTGTGATTTGATCCAAATAACTCGATCTGAACACATGCTAAAAAATCCCGGTCCTTTAAAATTTTAAAGTATAACATGTACAATGAAACGGCTTGATAGTTACAATAAGTATTAGAAATGCAAAATGACAATTTTTGAAGTATCAACTTTCATAAAGTTATTGAGTCCCTTATGTATTGATTAAATGACTTGTTTATTATCAAAATTATGAAGATGTACAATTAACATGTAATGATGAAATATCTGATCCTGTAAATAATTGGGCTTCTGCAAAAATATATCAACAGAGTTCACCTATCCTTTCCTTAAAACTGCAGATAAAACATTCTTCAATAACCTTACCCCTATAAAAACAATTGTACAATGACGCGCATAATGTGGAAGTGCTAAGCTTTGTGTATGAAACATGAATGTCTACAAACTATGTACTATGTGATTAAATAATTACACGGCTCAAATGTACATAATGTTATCTAGTTTAAAAAGCTGTGTTTACACATACTGCGATGACTAACATGCAAAGTTTCATAAAAACAAGCAGAACAAAAAAAGGGCAAAATAATAATACAAACAAAAACTTAACAAGCTTAACAGTACTATTGCATCAATAGCACTAATACGATATATACGATATATTACATATACATATACGATATATACGATAGTACGATATATTGACAGCGCGTCAGTACGACAGACCGATGATAATGCGATTCGATATCTTTTTCATTCATATCGATTATATAATTACGACACCAATTAAATTTTTTAAATTTTCGCATGTTCACTTTCGAGCTATCGCGTTATCTTAATGCACCTTCGCATTTTTACCATCGCATTGTTTATGTGTAAATGTATGTTTATTATTTTAAGGCATTTTTTTGCAGTTTAAGATTAGATTTGTTTCCCTTTGAATCAAATTCTCTCTACAAAAGTCTTATATTTGAGACATTCTGAACGAATAAATTGTTAACATTTTATAATTATGTATGCATTTATGTATGAGAGAAGATATTGTCCACGTTTTGGGAAAACATGTAATTAACATGTCACGCGTTCAACGTGTGATGTGTAAAATTGCTCATATCATTTATAAAAGGTACCGGGTTTCCTATTCTATTTATTGTCAATAAAACCAAACATGTATGTCTCTCATGGATTATACTGTCTGTTCAGCGTCTGCAGACGTCTGCAAGATGTTCAGCGTCTGCAGACGTCTGCAAGATGTTCAGCGTCTCAGCACGATCTCGTTCAAATTCCGTTCACCTGTTTTATTTTGAGTGTTTGTGTGTGTTTGTGTTTTTCTTTCCGAAAAAATAAAAATAATAAAAACACTTTATTTTAGACAGTTACATATCTCATTTTAAATATGTCTTTGATCGTGTATTGTTTTTTGTACTTGCGTATAACTTAAGGCATTAAATAAAAATAACGTCCTATTCTGTAATTTGTTTACAATAAACCGAAATCTTTTGTGTGGTACCTAGGTCAGCCCTTTATCACATTATATTCCCGGGATATTGGATGATACGATGACTTCATTTAAGTATTCCATTAAAGACCGTCAAATCAGGACGTAGACTTAACGCCATGAAGTACGTGAGAAGGCAGTGACACTGTGGTCCTTTATGTAATTTGGCTAATTATAAAAAGATTGTCAACATATTTGCTTCAACATATCAATAAAGTTATAAAAGAATTCCATTTTTTAACTATTTATCAGCATGCATATATTAATTATTTTTTTGATTAAGAAAGTAGTATCTTTATTGATATATGTATTTATTTAATTAGCGTAGAAAAAATACAGCCGAAACGTTCTTTCAGTTAAGTTGAAAAAAAATCCTGTTATTGTTGTTCTTTTCACTTCTTCATTAGTGAATGAAATAATTAACTATTTCTTAGCTTGGTTAAACAGAGATTTAGTTAACACTGTCGTTCGTAGACTTAAACTTGATTTGTTGTGTAGCAAAGTTTGGCTTTAAGCCACGACTTAATGCGCTTATTTCATCAAATGTTTGCAGATCCATAACATGTATAACTCAGACTTCCAACACATAGACAAATGATAGAAACCAGGTGGAATAAACCTATTGGTTTGCCTGTTGTTGACAGAAAACTATTTTTAGAGGACGAATTTTGATTCGTTTCAGAATATCCCATTGAATCTGACTTATGAAATATTAATGAGATATATGTAAATATAACTGCTCGAAACAGATAGAAATCATTGGTGTAGACAGATAGATATCACTAGTCGAGACAGGTATATATCACTGTTCGAGACAGATATAATTGGTCGAGACAAGTATATATCACTGGTCGAAACAAGTTTATATCACTGTTAGTCTGGTCGAGACAGGTATATATCACTGTTCGAGACAGATATAATTGGTCGAGACAAGTATATATCACTGATCGAAACAAGTTTATATCACTATCACTGGTCAAGAGAGATAGATTTGACTGTTCGATATAGATAGATATCGGGGTTGGCCAAAATCGAGACAAGTATTATGACTGGTCGAACTAGATACATGTAGATATCACTAGCAGAGACAAATAAATATCACTGGTCGAGACCAGTTTATATCACTGGTCGAGAGTAGTAGGTATAACTGCTAGAGACAAATAGCTATCAATTGTCGAGACAATATGTTTGAATTAATAACTTTTATTAACACCTGTTTATTAGGTTTTCGCAATTCGTAGTGTGAAAACCTATTGTTCTCCTTCTGTTTCTTTTTAGTACTTTTTATCATTTTTCTTCTAGCCATATTGGTCAGCACGTTATTGGCAATTTAAAATTAGCCTCAGTCATGAAATTTTAGACACATATTAACATAATATACTTTAGCCGCAAGGTGGCACTTGGCAGCAAAATACATTTTTGCTTATAATTAATATTTTAATTGCGTCTTTTTGCCTTATATTCCTTGTTGACATCCCATTTAAATATGATGAGTCAAATGTTCAGGTATGGGAAAGTTTTTTGCGCTAGAAGAGGCTGAGTGTTCGAACCTTGCAAAAAAGTATGCAAGTTGGGGGAGGTCTACGAAAAACATATCCATATATGTTTGAGGTAAGATAGAGGTATTTTGTTTGTTCAACATGATTGCTGACGAAAAATATAGTGTGAGAACTTTAGGTCATCTATAAGCGGTCAAACTTAACCAAAACTCGGAAATTCGAAATTTTCGAAAAATATGCTTTGTAGCTCGTCTGAGCTCAGGTGTGCTATTAGGATCGATAAAGTCCGCCGTCCGTCCGTTCGTAGTCAACAACTAGTTTGTTTGCACTCTAGCATCTTCATTTCTTAAGCAATCATATTCATGACAATTTTTATACCCATAATCTCTCGGCCATGTTCGAATTTGGCCTCATACAGCACAGAGAAATCCTACTGACCTCTTATAATCGCAATGATTATACAAACAGAGCCACCTTTCAGATATCCCTGTAACTGCTCTCATCCTTAACCAAAGCTATATAAAATTCCGCCGTCCACTGTACACTCAAACCTCCACCCGAACATTGTGGAGCTATCAGTTAACGTACTGAGCTCCACTTATCGCATTGATTAGTAAGAGCCACCTTTCAGCTACCAGTACACTACAGGCGGTCCGGTCCAAAGCCCAGACTCTGTTGCCCACAATAACCCAAGGCAGTGATAAGTTGCGGAACTCCAATAAGTGCAATGCTTAGAGATCGAGCCCACACCTTAACAAAGTCTTATCCAATGTAATAGCGACAAGGTTAGCTTTAAAAAAAAACTAGCAAACGGCTCGATTGGTATTTTCTCTTAAAGTTAGGAAGTGCATGCGGTTAGTGTGTGTTGTTTTATTTCTTTATTCACCATGGTTCTGTAAAATGATTATCATAATGTTATGATATGATACTATCAAAACTCGGCTGTAAAATAGATAAATGTAATATTGTTGTTGTTTTGGAATTTATTGTCGCTAAGAAAATATTTCATTCAAGTGACGTACAGTTATTAAACTCAAATAGTCAAGTCAAGTCTAGTCAAGTTTGGAGACTATTTTCAGTAGCATCTCACTTATTATACATGTAACAGTTTATGTGTCACCAAAGTGGTAAAATTCTTACACATGTAAGTGTACGATGTCATGCTTTGTCATATTGCTCTGGACAGGCAACAAAAATATCGACGAAATCAGTATTTTTTGTGTACATGTTGCCAATTTCAAAGATGAATTTTAGAGAAAAAATATTATGGAACAGAAAATTGACCTGAACGAACACAAGTCTTATGTTGGAAAATATAGTGAAATCATTCAACTCGGAGACAGAGCCGTAATGCGATATCAAAAGCAAAGTGTCGACCTGGTATACGTGAATTAGAAAAAGAAAATATCTGATATACAAGTACAGTGCTGCCTTACTGCTATATCACACTGTAGGCAAGTGGCATGGTATTACACCTGATCACCAGGCCAACCAGTCCTTGAAGTAGAACTACACATATATACAAAGCGCCGATATATATGTCTATACCAGTAACATTTAAAGAATTTAGTATGTCGCGGACAGGGTAAAATATGACTACCAGCTGCAGCATTTTGCATTTCATAGTCCCCAAAGGCCTGTGTGAATGGGCGCCTCCGTGGCCGACCGAGTTCAGTTACTCAACCTCTCAAAGCTGTGGGTTAGAATTTTCATTTTTATTACAAATTAATATTAAAAACCCAATTTATATCACATAGTTAGTCCCTTTATATGTGCAGATATACAATTATAACTAATTATAGCTTTATGTCTGTGCAAACAAAATGATTTGACATATGACGTCGACAGGCGAAGTTTTGTTTGTGCCAGTCCTACTTGGAGCACTAGAATTTTAACGTAAGAACTTGCGGTAATTCTGAGGCTCTCCATACACATATAATACAGTCACAGCGACGGTACTCTGGTTTTCTCATTATGTAATATATACTTAAAACAAGATGTGTTCGTAAACACAAATGCCACCCCCCCCCCCCCTCCTCCAGCCGAAAATAACTTCTTTGGGCCTCATCCCAGGATCAGATTAGTGCCTAAAACGCAACCTTAGTGCCAACCAATTTTAAAAATTATACAGTATTATATTTAAATAATAACGTCTAGATATTTTCAAGTTCATTCCCGGGTTTGTATGAACTGATTTATTGTTAAAAAAATTTTCCAATTTTTTTTTTTTAAACTAATCAGGTTTAAAGCGAAAACCGAGATGCCGCTTTGCGATTTTAGTTATTTATTTATATTCCTTTGAATAACATCTTATTCTCGCTCTTGTTCTGTAATAATCCGCTTTAAATGTCTCTTCTATATCGATATTTAAACTGACAGGGCCTGGACTGTTATATTTGCGCGTGTTTCATCTGAATCATAAATGCATTTTGCATTTCCCAACCAGGTATTTCTTTCCTTTACATTGAATTGTGATGACTGGTTCATTTCAATTCATTAATGAATTTTATCGATACAACAGTATTTAGTTTCTTCAATTTGATATTGATGATATTGATTTGTCTTTTCAGAGTCAACAGAACAGTATAAAAAAGGAAGAAAAAATATATACTGACGGGCAAAAGAAACGCCCCAACGGAATTTGGCGTTATTTTCCTCATACCTATTGAAATTTTAGTGAAATGTAGTCTGTATACATGTACATTAACCGACAATCACGGCAAAGAAAAAATCGTGCGCTTCTATTCAGTCCGATGTCCATTTCCGGTGGCTGCTCATGATTTCCACGTGCACCTCGTGTATGTTTACCACGTGGTGAAATCGATCACATTTTACACAGTTACATGTGCTAGTCGATAGACAATCACAATTTCAGAGATTTTCTGATTAAACATTCGTATTTAAGAATGCCAAGGCTAAATTCTGAAGAGAGCTCGCGTTTTGGCCATGCTCGAATGCGGGCGAACGCAAGAACAAGTCGCCAGACGTTTTAACATCTCACGTTCGACGATTCGGCGTCTTGTTCGACGTGTTAGAGTTACGGGAACGTTTGCCGATCGGCCACGTTCAGGAAGACCTCGTGCGACGTCTGTAAGACAAAGATAATTTCATACGTCAACGTCATTTGCGTGACAGGTTTGTGACGGCGGAATCGACGTCGCGTTTAGTAGTCGGTAACCGTGGTCGCCCAATAAGTCGTTATACGGTTAGAAAACGACTGAGGGAACGCGGGATTACCTGCCGTAGACCCTACCGTGGTTTAGTTCTAACTTTACGCCACCGTCACCAACGTCTGATTTTCGAAATGAAAATTCTCCGACCGGTCTATTTAAAATTACGTTTTTTTAAACTGTAACAATTTGATAATTTCTTCACGATCATTTTTTAATTAAAAATATTCAAATTTGCAGATGATAATAAGTTTTTGTAATTAGAATGGGGCGTTTCTTTTGCCCGTCAGTATATATATATACTCGTTTATATACAGTTGAACTTGTATTAGCAGCAACCTATATTAAACGGTAAACCAGCATTTAGCAGTCAATTTCAATATTACCAAACTGTAGCATTTTATTATATATTTAAACTTCATTTAGCGGTGATTCTCTGTTAGGCGGCCATTTTCTCTTGTTCTCACGACTGACCACTTAAGACAGGTTTGACTGTAAATGTATATTTCTGAATTTAGATATAGATTGATTACAAACTTAACATATTAGCCTCTTCGATTTGTAATCTTCTCGGAATGGAAGCCTGCTTCTTCCAGATTAGAAATAGGTTGACAAATCGAATAAACTTGGAATGGAATTTCTCTTCTACTTCTTGAATACGATGAATATGCAAATCGAACGTGAGAGCAGACGGAAGTAAACAAAAAACATGGTTCAAGTGTGTTATAATGTTTGAATAAATTTCCAGCATAAAACGTTGTAAAATAAAGAAATATATATATATATATATATATAGTTTTATAAACGCCAACATATTGGGACGAGTGTAAATCTTACGCCCGAATTGTTGGGTCATTTGGGTATTTATTGGGGCGTACCTAAATATTGGGGCAAGACCCAATATAAATAGAAACCAAATTTATTTTTTGTTTTAAATTCATTTTTATGTCTAAATACGAGTGTACAGCCTACATTCCTAAACATATTTATTGGGTCTCAGTTTCAGTATTGGGTCGTAGATATAGCCCACACCGTGTTTCGTCTATATTTTTGTATATTCCCACTACACTTTGCGCATGCTCAGTATCGACAGGTGCGCGCTTTTTCTGGGTTACGGTCAGTTCGTAACCAAACTGATTCGTAACCTTATCCAATTCAAGAAACTGTTGCTGGAAAAGGTTTTAAAGCTATGCATACTTTATTCAATAATAAGACCTAAAACTATGTATCAGTTGTTTGGTGCCTTTAAAGGGTTCTATCTTATGCTACACATGTGTGGTTTTGGGATTTGGTAAGTCAAAAATTATTGAAAGGATACACCTGAAATTTTGCAAACAACTTTGGATTGTTAAAACAAGTTCTAGTACTGTGGGTGTTTACGGCAAGCTAGGTAGATATCCTCTCTTTATAAACAGACATGTCCGTATAATAAAATACTTGACTAAAATGATGAATTCAATTAACATTATCATTAGATATTTATATCATTCTTTAAGTGAGAAATGTAATTCTGGTACAAAAAAAAATTAACGTAAAATCACTTCTTGGTTCACAAGGTTCCTAAAACGTGTGAAACAACCCTAACAACTATAACATTGATACATTCCATATTAAGTTCAAAGAACGGGCGAGAAGTATATTTAAACAGTCAGGGTTTAATGAAATTGTCGCAAATAATTCCTTGTTCTCATATAATACATTCAAAACACAATTAGAATATGCCTTTTATTTAGAAACATTACCCAAACAGTATAAGATGCGCTATCAAAACTTAGACTGTCAGCACATTCGCTTAGAATTGAATCTAGTCGTTATTGGAACAATAGAATTGAACATAACTTGCGCATAATTATATACTGTATGTGACATAGAAGACAAGTTCCCTTTTATATTAAAATGCCATTTCATTTATTAACAACATATCACCCTCCTTATCGTATATGCTAACTGTGTATTTTGTTCCATGATAGAGAATTGATCTTGGGTTTTGATTGTCTTTTCATAAGGTATATATTTCAATGTTTATTTATCATTTGCCATCCACTGTACTTTCAGATATTAGACTCCAAGTAGTATGTACACTGCTTTTTCATGACATTGTTTCAAAATAAGTTGTAGAAAACTTGTTTTTGTTGCAAAAATAAATAAAATATTTTGAATTTTGAATCTGTGTATGAGTCCAGTACAAAGGTATCACACAAGGGTGCATTTTGATTTAATCAGGGTCCCAAACCGCCGTGATTGCGCCCCACGGCGAATTTGTGGAATGGAAGTGTGCGTGTGTACCAGTCCTAATAAACAATAGACGTTACGTAATTTAGGTGCCAGATGGTAAGAAGTAAGGATCATTGGATTAAGATAAATGCAATTTACTTAGGGCATTTGCATGCGTAATTAAAAAAAGATAGCGATGGTAAATTTTCATTTTTTTTTTTACTTTAATTTTACTAAGAACTTAACGAAAAATAAAAGACATATCTAAAATATTTAATTTCTTAAGAGAACGGATAGTATTTTCTTAAATCGCAATATGTAATATTAATAAAATGTTAGATATATTGAAATATAATCATATTATGTCCATGGTCATAAGAACACGTTTCGGATGATAAGAAGCGGATAAATCAATTAGAACAACAACAACAACAAGAATATGGGAAATGTTCTTTATGTCAGGTATAGACTTCATGTAAAAAAAAAAAAAAGAAAGAGTACGAATAACCGCAAGTCTATTTCGCCTTTACCAACAAGGACACATGCCAGATGATAACCAAAACTTTTGAAAGTGGCATTAAACTCCAGTCAAACAAAAATATTTTTCCACGAATTTTGTCAAATCCAACATTGTTCTCAAATTGATTTTAATTTGATATTTTATATAAACCATCATGTAATTATTATTCACACCAAATCATTGTAGCATTGTATATTGTGGCTCCTTTTTTTTCACAAGCAGTATGCTCATCTTTCACTAGTATCCAACAAAATCACGAGGTTTATCCTCTTGAAATTATGAGGGGGGGGGGGGAGAGAGAGAGAGAGAGAGAGATTCCCAATAGGGACAGCATGTAACAAAGCCCAGTAAGGTGTGTTTCCCGAACGTCGACTCGCAAAATTACCACCTCATTATGTGGCAGCGATTGAGGGGTTATCTAAGAAGATCAGTTAAAGGGGGGGAGGGGATTCAGTCTTCTGACTTCTTTTTCACATGTTTTGTCATAAAAACTAGATTTCTAAATGTATATGAATTCATGTAGCAGTTTTGATAGAGATCATCTGGAGACAATCCTATGAAGTTTGAACAAAATCCGCCCAGTCGTTCAGGAGGAGTTTGCGTTTAAAGATTTGACTTATCTTTTACTATTTGTTGCCGTAGAGTTATGCATGGATTTCAATTCTTTTGGCAATTTCGGAAGCAGTCATCTAAAGCAACATTCCTACGAAAATTTCATCCAGTCGTTCAGGAGTTTGCTTTTTAAGAAATGGATGACGACGGACGGATCCACGGCATAATGATCGTGAATCCTCTGCATTCCTCCTCTCTACCCAGCCGGGTTCCAGGTCCCAGGACCAAGAAATTATTCTGCACGGACACTTTGAAAAAGTAATTAATAAAGAGGAAATTTAAGCTAATTATATTCTATTAAAATGAACTAGGCAGCCTAATGATATTATGATGCTCAAGAAAATGTTTGATATTCTATAAAAGGTGTTAATTAATCAATGACATAATCAATGGTGTTTCGCAACTTTAACTGGCAAGTGTCGATTATACTGATGTCGTTAATAAATAGGTACTTTGCTTTGCAAGGAAACTACTGTCACAAATTGATAGAATTCCAATTAAACATAAGTTACCGCTTATTTCCAATTTACTTAACTTAAATTCAAAGTAAATTTTTCAGGTGGCATGTCGGAAAATTTGATTTCCAAGTAAATCCCATATCCCGCGAACTTTCAAAACATTTATATGTCACATTTCTTATTAAACACCCAATATTTAGAATTTATTTGTAATTATATTATTTTATCGCGACACAATGGCTTGATAAAGAGAAGGACCCAATAATCAGTCAAAACATAAAACATGTATTTAGTTAGGACCCATTTTTTATACATATATATTATTTTATAGAGACCAATTGACTTGATTAAAAGAAGGACCCAATATTTGGCCAAAACATAAAACATTAATATATCGCATTTCTTTGTGAAGACTCAATGTTTAATTCTGATCTATATATACTCAGTTGCAAAAGAAAGTGTGCACTTTTTAATGTTGAATATTTCGAACAATAGCAGACGTTTCATTTTCAAATTTTCCGGATCCATGACACCGGATCTCAAAGTTTAAAATCACGATTATAATGTTCATGTTCTGATCTTGATTTTGGTACCAAATACGTGGACATTAAGCATTAGCAGGCAATGAAAAATTTGAAAATGAAACGTCTGCCTATTTTCGAACTCGATAATAAAAATAATTGCTGGATAAAAAGAAGGACTCAATAATCGTTCAAAACATAAAACATCTAATGATAAGAATTAAGTCTCTGCACAAGTCAAAGTATTATATATATATGATCGCAAAATCGAATTTTATATCTAAATGATGACACATTTTATTTTTTTAATATTGTCCATATTCTTAGAAGACATAAATATCTTGTTGATAAATATAAATTGAAAACAGATAAAAATCATGTTAATAAATTTAAATTTAAATCACGGCACACTCTACATAGTAATCGTTAACGGTAAATCTGATTATATTTTAATGCAGAACTTTGCCAACTTGGATACAGCATCTTAAAAGAGTGTACTATTTCAATCAAATAACTCCTTGTTACTTTTGCCCCGGGTTGTAATAAGGATGAGAAAAAGTTTACAAGTTCACAAGTTTATTTTCAATGATTTATACAATGTAGTACATCATCAAACAATCATAATTTATACATACGACTCGTGATAGTAAAACATGTATGAAAGCTCTCTCTCTCCCTTTCTGTTTCTCTCTCTCACCCACACACACGTGCGGCGCACACACTCACACACAGGCGCGAGTTTCTCCTCATCATCACACATATTCAAGTAAACCCTTTCCATAGAACATAAACAGAATAGAACTTAATTTAAAGACTTATACATATAGCTTCTCGTCACAAAAGATTAACATATAGAAATAAAAAAATGCCACATAATACAAACAATACAATTACAAATGAAAACTTTTTTGTATGGAGAATGCACGTCTAAATATACATGTACATACTGTTATTAACTGGCCTTATACGTGCAAAGAAAAAAAAATGATGTGATATGCACATGAGGGAAATAAATTAGATGTTCGAAATTGCATTTAACATTTCTTTTCGTCTAGTAAAAGCAATACGAAGGAATCTGCTTAAATTGACAATTACTGATTTTATACCACAACTTATTAAATCTGTAAATTTATACATACTAGGCTTTATATGATAATATTTCTTGATGTATCTAGATCTTAAATCATTAAAACAATTACATTTTACAATAAAGTGATATTTGTCTTAGATTTCTAAAGAGTTGCAAAGTAAGCATAATCTTTCATTTCTTGGGATCTTTCATATCTTGGGATTCTATTTTGATCTTCTCGTTATATTTGATATCAAGTTAGTTAATATCAGCAGTTGTATATAACTGATTAAAGAATATAAAGTTTTGGAGGATGGTTCATAAACAGAAGCATATCTGAAAATCTATTACTACATTTACAGAACATCGAATAAAAATTGAGATATATATATATATAAATATATATGGATTATAGATTGTGTTTTAAATCATTTCGTCTTCCTGATGGATGTTTTATGAATTTGCAAAGATTTTATAAAGTAGTCTTATTTTTGGCATTTAATAACTAAACGAATTTAAACATACTTTGTCTAATGTAGATATATCGTTTCATATATAATGCACGTAGATCTTGAAAATTTTCACATTTAAGTACAAAATGGTATTCATCTTCAATTTCGGTGATTAAAGAACAAATCTGACAGGTAAGCTCATTACGAGGTAGTCTATCGATGTACCTACCGTAATATATAAGTGGTTGGTTACATGGAATCCGTATCTTAGTTAGCAATTGTCTACATTTCCAGGAAATTATACCAGATAAATATTGTTCATTAGAAAAAGAAGTTTAAATATGAATGTAAAAAAAATGTTCATTACGCAATTGCTATTAATATATGTAAACCATTCTTGGCGGAACGCATCAGTAACACGCTGTTTAAAAAGCGGAATAAAGGACGTAACATGTTCATCTAATGGATTCAACCATACATTTGTAAAAACACACGTATCTAACAAATGTTTTACTTTGTAATTCCATGTTCCACCACGAGCGATATTATTGGCGAGTGCTTGATTAAACACAGTCCTCAAAATGTCATTTCCAGAGTTATAATTACTTTGAACCAATATTTAATAATTTGTAAATATCTATTAACATATGATGGAACCACTCCCAATTCACCGTACACAGAAGCATTGCATACTTTTTGGCTCTCACCAAGTATCATTTTACAGTATTTTAAATGTAGACACACAATGTCTTTTGAATTTGAAAGCACCAAACAGGACAATCATAACTTAAATTTGACCACACAAAAGTGTTAAATAATTGT
The DNA here is from genome assembly GCA_021229015.1 of Solen grandis. Taxonomy (NCBI): domain Eukaryota; kingdom Metazoa; phylum Mollusca; class Bivalvia; order Adapedonta; family Solenidae; genus Solen; species Solen grandis. Next base: position 72,611,856 of record CM037778.1, read on the forward strand.
AAAGACAATTTTGGATTGGCTTTTATTTTTATTTTTTACCTTTTGAAATAAAACATTCATTTCCTTAAGTGCTTTACCAATTAAAAATTGATTATGTAAAACAAATGAACCTGTATAATTAAAAACAACATCTAGATTATTGAAATTGTCGATTACTTCGAACACTTAATTGTTATAATACCAATGTTCATGTTGTCTGACTGGGCCTCGTTTACGGAATACGACAATTTTTTTTTGTTTTAGATGTGTTGATTTCTTATCTCAACAAGTTACAGTATTGGTATAATTTATTTAAATATTGTTGAAGTTCCTCAGTAGATTTACCAATTATCACCATGTCGTCAGCAAATAAAAGAATAATGAGACACATGTCAAATATTTCTACCCCGCTGTCAGCACGATAATAATGCTCTAAATCCTCAATAAAAAGAGCAAAAATGGTGGTGAGTTAAATTTGCCTTGCCGCAACCCGAAAAAGAAATTATAATGTCCTCTGTCCTCCTTCAACATGGCTCTCGTTGTATATTATCAATTTTCACGCGCAGAGCTTCGTTTAATACGAATACAATGTTTGGTTAAATAAAGTTTTTATGATATTTTTTTTTCTGAAAACAAAAATAGATTCATTAACTAATTTCTACTCTGTTTCTTTATTTTATTGCCATCCATGACTCTAATTGCAGGATTGACTCAAATTCGTAGGAATGTTACATATATTCAAATTTCGGCTTTATTATAATGAATTACAGTCGTTTCGTCGACCAACCGTTTCGTCGAACTGGTTATATATAGTAAATGAAAAGTCGTTTCGTCGACCTGAATATTCCTCTCTCTCTCTCTTTTTTTTTTTATTCTTTACTCTCTTTCGTTTTCGCATTGGGTAAGGAAAAGCTAGTATACCTGTAAATGATCTCTTTTGTTGAATTTTATTGTCTAAATATATTTTATGAATATGTTTGTAGGTTCCTTAACAACCTTTCGCTTTCGATTCTAGTTAAGGAATATAAGAGTATTGGTATTTCATATATTGCATGATTCTCATAAATAATATGAAACCTCTCTCTCTCTCTCTCTCTTTACTTAAAGAAAAAAAAAAAAAGAACCGCGGAACCTTCATGTTAATTCATTGTCGTTTATTTGCATGTCTCTCCATGTTGTATACTTTGTACCTGGATGAAAATAAAGTTCTGTTCTGTTCTGTTCAGTACGTGGAAGGTGTGAAAAACTTTTGTAGGGTCATTCACACCTAATTACTCGCGCATGTGTAACTGTTTAACATAATTAGGCACACTAGTTTAGGAGGAATAAACACTTTTTATCACTCATTATTCGGTCCTTGTTGTTATTTTTATACCTCAAACTCAAACTGAGTTTCATATATCTATTTCACTCAAACTGAGTTTGAGTTTTTTTATACCAATTAAATGATTTTATGTTCATATACATGTAGTGCACTTGGTATAAACAATTTTTATCACTCATTATTCGGTCTTTGTTGTATGTGATGATGATGACAGTATATGTTTAACCTACGTATATGTAGTTTTTTTTTCTGTTTTCTCATTTTGTCCATGAGATGTAGAAAAAAAACCTTTAAACTTGTTTTACAGAACGGGAGAGGAACATTCATACATAATTAATCGCAAACTGGTTTCGGATGAATAAACACTTTTTTTCATAACTCATTATTCATTCTTTGTTGTACTTGATAATGATGACGGTGATGAATGTATTTGTTTAATATTGCATGCATCCGATTTGTAACCAAACGAGTACAACTGATGCAGTAAACGTCCGTAGACATGATTGCTTTGGATATTTTGCAAAATCGTTGGAATATTTATATGTTGTTCTTTTTTTTTTTCTTTTTTTTTGATGTGGCACATTTCGCTCAGTTTACAAAATAAAACATATTTGTAACAAAATCTCGCAAACATACATGTTTATTCCAATAGTTTGATAATTTTCTTTTTGATCTTCTGATATATCAAAAGCATATCAACCTGCATTTTACAGAACATATCTTTTATTGTGTCACAGTTTACAAAGTACATTTGTAACAGCATGTGAACAAATACAACAGAAAAAAAATATTTTATAGGAACAGTGAAACAACATTTAACGGGTTAACAAACAGACCTATATCAAAATCACAAACACATACATACATGTATATACATACAAATTTTGAGGGGATGGTGAGCCTAACACGCCTAAAATGAGAGAGAGAGAGAGAGAGAGAGAGAAAGAGAGAGAGAGAGAGAGAGAGAGTTTACGGGTAAGAATAAACAGATAAAGTATCATAAGAATATAAATCTACTATTTAACTGTTCAAACGTTTATGAATTAGATCGAGAAAGAGAAAAAAAAAAATTTTTAAAATTTTATGTTGATTGGTTAATTTGTCACAAAAGAATACAGAAGTACATGAGGACGAATAGTATGATAGAAAATATAATAAAGAAACAGTGAAACAACATTAAATTATAAAAGTTCAAGATATGCAAATCGACATCTACATTCAAATAAATACAAACGTACGATTTTCTTGTATTTTTCCTTGACATGTTTTAATTAGAGAGAGAGAGAGAGAGAGAGTGCGCAGTATAGAATATATTGTACTATGTAATTAACGATTTTTGGATTCCAAGTCTAAAGGAAATTAATATCATATTAGAAAGTAATTAAAAAAGTTGAGAATAAATTACTAATGTGGCAGAGCAGTGAACTATAGTTTAAACAATGATAAATTCTAGTTGATAATAGAAGTCGGTTGTTTGCGTCACACTTGCGATCGATGATTTTGATTGGTCATCACGACCTTTGACACACAGCACAGTAACTTGCACGGATTTCACGCTGAGATTAACAGAAAACCATGTGCCACAACTTATGGATCAAACAGCCATTTATTGGACATTTTAGAGGTAAGTATACCGTTTGATAGCTTTATTTGTTGTTAAAAAGATAACTTTGATAAAAATATATCTCCAAAATTTATATTATGTAGTGAAAATAAGAGAGAAAGACTAAAATCGTCACTCATGTAGTCTGTAGACCGCACTCTTTGACCTCGACCAGTTCATCTTACACACATGAAACAATGCATGACAGATACACAAATATTGTAAATAATACAATAATATCTACAAATACATATAGCGCTCTTCAAATAAAACTAGCACTAACAGCCATATATTGTAAACATTTAAGAATTAACGGTATTTGTTTTCAATAAAAGTTAAGCGACATATTTTAACCCCTTCCCTCATGTAGACTCATTTTAACGAACTCATTCACACATAAAGCATGATCTGCAGTAAGCCACGGTCAAACCTCACCATATTAAATGGTAAAAATTAATCTACATTACCAGACCATTATGGAGCAGTGACAAGCATAAAACTTGATCAGCCTGCGAGTACAGGCCGATCAGTTTTTATGCCGGTCACATGGGGCTTTTCATTGTTTACTCTATGAGGGAAAGGGCTAAGTAATTATGATGGATGCCAAGAAATAGAATTTAGCAATGAAAAAAAAGTGGCAAAATCTAGTTTAAAAGACATTGTTCATTTATATTTAGATATATAGATTTATATTATGTTGAATGTTCATAGTCCCAACATAGATCTACATACATATATATATATTTTTTTTTTCTTTCTATCCCTTTCTCCTTTTTTTTTTTCTTCTCTTCTCCTCCCTTTTTTCCTTCTTTCTTCCCTTCAGATTAGCATGTAAGTAGACTACACATGAAGAACATGGTAGATATACTGAAGTAAAATGAATAAAGTGGAAAAAAAGCTTTAACAATAAATGTGTTGAGAGCCAAATTAACAAGTACCTCTTACAAAGAGAGACAAGCATTGGCAACATTTTATTCAACACATGTATAATGATCTTTAACATGAATAATCCCAATAGATGACCATCTTGTGCGAAACGAAACCTCAAGATGACAATATGGGTTAGAACAACAGGATATAAATTATTTTCTTGCTCATTCATGACAAATGGTTAATGCATAAAATAGCAATACACATGTACATTTATAAAAAAAAAAAAAAAAAAAAAAAAAAAAAAAAAAAAAAAAGTAGGTAAGAAGTATTTATGCAGGCACTGTATATTAATACATTTTTTTTTTTTTTTTTTTTTTTCCCCCCTTTTTTTTTTCCCTTCCCTTTCCCTCTTCTCTTTCTTTCAAAATCATTCTGTATGTATATGTAACTATTTTCTTGCAAAGTGTTGCATGAGCTTTTTTACAAATACACTTAGCTGGTTTAAGATTGTTAGGTCCTTAGTTTTCATAATTTCCTCAAAAGAATTTACAGTAGGTTTTGATGAGATTAAATATTTTCGTGGTATGTATTTAAATCTTGTATCTTTGAAATAGGGACAGACCAGGAGGTAGTGTATCTCATCAGCTGGATCAGCAGTGGGACATAGAGGACATTTCCTATCAGAGAAGGGGATATATGACTGGTGCCATCGGCCTACTTCTATGGGAAATCTGTGGTTACCAGTACGAAATTTAAATAAAGATAAACGATTAGCAGGTAATAAATCAATAAGGTAATTTTCCAGTAAGGGGCTCTGTTTAAATTTTTTATATAGTTTACCTTTAGATGAACCTTCAAGTGTAGTATTCCAGTGTTGGTGAAATTGATCAATCAATCTTGCTTTGATATGGGTATATATGTTTTTATTGAAATGTGGTTGTGTAATCCAAATATACGAGAAGCCAGCTGAGTCAAGTATTTGTTTGATAAAATTTAACCATTTGTAATTTTGTCCTGACTTGTACATAAATTGGTAACACAGGTAAGATATTTTGGAAGTATTCTGTGATTGAGTAAGCCTCGTCCAGAATTTTATCATACGACTTTTAATAATTATTTCAAGTGGATATCTTCCTAGTTCTCCATAGAGCATATATCTTGGTGTACTTTTCCTAGCATTTGTTATTTTTCTTAGGAAATTGCAGTGGATTTGTTCAATAGTGTCAAGATTTTCAAAACCAAATATTTCACATCCATATGTTAAGATAGGAAGAATTGTTTGGTCAAATAATTTAAGTTGTAAGTCAATGGGAAGATTAAGGTTGTAAATTCTAGTGAAAAGTTGATGTGTTGCTTTTTTTGCTTGGTTAACCAGGTAATTTTTACATTCATTAAAACTGCCAGATGAAGAAAAGTAGACTCCAAGATATTTGTAATGCTTTACTGTTTCTATTGGTTGACCATTGATATAGAAGGAAAATTTATCAGGTTTGTTGGTCCCAAATACTATGACTTTGGTTTTTGAATAATTTATAGACAGTTTCCAGGTTTGACAAAAAGTATAGAAATCATTTAGACTATTTTGAAAATCATGTTCATTATCTCCAAAGATTACAGTATCATCTGCATAGAGTAGTACCAGAAGTTTAATAAAATATTCTGTTTCATCTACATTCATGTTTAATATTATACCATCATTGTTTGAATTAAGATATTTTTCTAAGTCATTGAGATAAATTGCAAATAAGATGGGGGATAAGTTCTCGCCTTGTCTAACGCCACAGTAACTTGAAAAGAGAGATGAGTTATTTCCATTAAATGAAACACATGATTTAATTCCTGCATACATATTTTGAATAACTTTCAGTACTTTTCCCCTTATACCTATGTTAAAGATTTTGGTCCATAATCCTGCCCTCCAAACTGAATCAAAAGCTGCGGAAAAGTCAATAAAGGAACAGAAAAGTTTCTTTTTAGTAAGTTTCATCTTTTCAATTAGGAAATGAAGAGTAAAAATGTGGTCTGTTGTAGAGTAGTTTGGTCTAAAACCAGCTTGGTTTTCGTGCAAAAGATTATTTTCCTTCAAAAAGTTATAAATTCTAGTATTTAAAATAGAGGTAAATATTTTCCCGAGACAGCTTAGGATTGTAATTGGTCTATAGTTAGCTGGTTCTGTTTTGGATCCCTTACCCTTATAAATTGGTTTAATAGAGCCTGTCAGCCAAGTTTCAGGAATGATTCCAGAATCTAAGATATAGTTAAATAACAGAGTAAGGGGAGGGGATAATATTTCTTTGGTACATTTAAGATATTCATTTAAGATGGAGTCTATATCAGAGGCTGCTTTACCACTTTTAGCATTTGCAATAGCTTTAATAATTTCTTCAGTTGTAATTGCTTTATTTAACTCCTGGGTAGAACGTAGTGTGAAGTGGTCAGATTCATCACTCATGGTCGGGGGATCATCATTGTTTATTGTTGAGTTAACATTTTTAAAATAGTCATAGAATTCAGACAGCGTAGGAGATTGTTCATTAATTGTATTTTGTTTTAGACTGTTAAGATATTTCCAGTAATCTTTTGGCTTATTTGTATTAATAGATCGTAACTTGTGTTCAGCCGCGAACTTATGTTTTTTTTGCCAAGTATTCATAGTTTGTTTATAAAAGCGGCTTGCTCTGTGTAATTTATCTTTATTTTGGTCATTTTTAAATAGCTGGTAACTTTTGCGGGCATAATGATAATTGTTTCTAGCTTTGTGGCAATGAGCACCAAACCAGGGTTGTCTATTTGTGTTGCCCTTTTTGTGATTAGATGGCCTATTTTTAAAAGTTTTCTCAGCACATGATGAAAATATGTTTATCAATTTTTCCACAAGGTTATTAATATAAACACTATTGATTTTGCTTGGTGGGTTAATAAGAATGCAGTTAAGATCATGTAGTTTTCCCTGGTCTAGGTTTATAGCAAAATGCCTACCCTTGTTATCACTCCATTTTGGTCTATTTTCAGTTTTTATATCTCCTGGATTTGAGGGTTTGCTTGGAGCACATTCTAAGTTGAAGGATGTTGACAAAAGGCAATGACCATCAGAAAAAAGTGAGTCTAATTCTATGATTTCAAAACTTTCAATGCATTTTAAACAAAGAACATTAGCGAGAGAGTAATCTATTACTGAGGTGTTTCTAAATGTCATCTTACCTAGTTGTTTATCAGATCCAACTCTTCCATTTAAAATGATAAGATTGTTTAATCTACAAATATCTAATAGTTTTCTACCATGACTGTTTATCTTATGACATTGTGATGTTCTATTCAGGGGTATATCAAGGTCTGATAGGCTGTTTATAACATGATTAGGGTTATCAGAAATGTTAAATTCTTCATTTAGATCCACATCAAAATCAACAAAGTCTGGTAAATTGGAAGTATGTCCATTTGTATCACCTGTAAGATAAATAAAGTCATACTCATTACATTTATCAGCAACATCTTTTTCAAAATCATAATATTCATCCTCGTTAAAGTACTTTGATTGAGCTGGTGGTATATACATTCCACCTATAAGTAAATTTCTCTGTTGGTAGTCAGTCAGCTGAAGCCAGTAAATGTATTCACAATGTGAGTCAACAATTGATACCTTATCAAGTAAAGAGTTATGGACAAAAAATCCTATACCACCTGACTTTCTTTTGGTTTTTTCAGTTCTTGGTTTGGAAAAGTAAGTGTAATTATGCAAATGGATAATGTCATATTTATAGTTCAATTTAGACTTAAGGCCACATACATTCAATGAACCAATTTTAATCTTATTTTCAAATGTTTCATCAAACTCACAAAATGTCACTCCTTCATGAAGTCCTTCATTACTTTCAGATACTTGCTTCCTTTCATTACTGATTGAAGTTAAAACACTTTCATACTGCATGAGGTTTTTTATAATTATTATTTGAATTTTGAATTTTGTCATGGTTCTTTTCAGGGAAATGAATACAATGGGTCTGGCTGGAAGTACTAGGGAGAAACAAACAGTCATCACATATGTACACAATCCCCGGTGGTTCCTAACTGGAAGGAAGATGTGTCTGGGAATCCTGATTGGGACCAGGGTCACTGACCTCTTTAGTAGCTGTTGGATTCTGGCTTGAACCAAATTCCTTGAGAGGCTCGTGGACCTCCAGAAGATATCCAGGAGTGGATTGTTTAGTCACAGTAGGATTATTGATATGAGTTTCTGTGCTATCAGCTGTGGTGCACTGAGCAGAGTTTTGACTAGTCATTATGATCCATATCCTCACCATCACTGCTGTTCTGGCAGCTCTCTTCGGATTCATCTTGGTCTGAAAGACTTTGCGCCAAGTGTTTCATTGTTGTCTCGACAATATGTTCATAGCGCTTCTTGATCCTGTCTTGAATGTTGGAATTCCGGGAGCCACGGAGTATTTCATGCCACCTTGGAAAGTGATCTTGGACAATGTCTCCATGGACCTCCAGTGCTGCAGGGAATTTTATTCGGACATTCTTAGGACCATATTTTTCTCGGGCTTGTTTGTAAGCAGGCCAAAGTTCTTTACGGGCTTCAGTTATCTCACGAGGATAATCTCTGGAAATACCATAATGTGTACCCTTCAGTAACCTTGCATTTTGCATGATCTCATCCGCACTTGCTGGGTCCAGAAAGGAGACCAGTATTGCTCTGTGGTGCGATCTACCAGCAGCATGAACACTCTTACGCCTGCCAATACGGTGTGCTCGTGAAATTTGGAATTTCTTAGGGTCTAATTTCAGGCTGTCTAGCAGGAACTGATAAACGATTTTCATTCAATCATCTGCATTAACTATCTCTGCATGGCCAGTAAAGATCAGGTTGTTCTGGAGCAATCTTGTTTCGGTGTCGAGACTTTTATATTCAAGAAGCCTAATGCGTGCATCATAAACAGGGTCACACGATTAACCGAAATACTCCCGAAATACCGAAATACCGAAATACTCCCAATTATAAAAGTGTATGTAGTATGTGTTAATATTTAGTGTGGTTTAAGTGTGTGTTTTCGAGCATATTTATGATGATTATGTTCTTAGTTGAGGATTTTACCCAGTGCAAAGTGGATCGCGAAGTAACTTTGTGACTTTGTATACATTAATTGTTGATACACGTACATTTATAAGCAGTGTGCATCATAGCACGGAACTATCCTGTGTTGATTTTCTAGTTTGTGTTGTATTAGTAGTGTTTGAAATATATAATGAATGAAGTATTAAATGTATTAATTTGTATTAAGAGTGGAGTGTAAACTAGTTGCTGCGATAATGCGATATATATCATTTCCGGTATGGACATGGCTAGTTTGCGGGACTAATGAAATTATACATCAATTTAATAAACGTATAAATGCTATTTTTTTTTTTTATCTTTTATTATTTTTTTCTCAGTCGGAGACCTCCGTGGCCGAGCGAATATGGTCATAAACTTGCAATCTCTCTCTCTCTCTCTCTCTCTTTACTTTCGTTCGTAACATTGAACATGACATATCCGTTGAAAAGAATGAAAAAATGAAAACAAGAAATTGTTCAGTCTTCATATTTATGAGATTGCTTAAATAATAATAATTATTGATATTATTAATAATAATAATATTATCCAATACAATCTAGAAAAATACACGCATGTCAAGGTTCGAAAAAAATACAGCAAAATTATTCATGACAATGCAATGTCACCAATTGGAATGAATCATCAGGAAAATAAAATTCTTAGGTTTGCAGAAAAACTCATAAAATAAGGAACAAAATATATCCCTCTACCGAAACGAAATATAGAGGGAACAGCATGAGTACAAATGTATAGAATGCAAAAGTGGTAATGATAATATTGTTACATAAAGAAATCATGTTCCTTTGCCATACTTAAAATTGTGATATTTATTACCAACTATTTAATTATGGTTTATCATAATCTTGGTCTCTTCTGACTAGAAGATATCAAGGGGTAGAAATAATCTACTATGTCCAAATTAAATGCCAATCAAAGAACATTTCATTGTTCTGTTCTACACACAGCAGTATAAATTTGCGACTTTCAACCTTCAACTTTAATTAAAATAATTAGGTAGGCAACACCAGCAGTGCAATCAAATCATGCATATACATATAATACAAATACAATGGAAATGCATAATTTGAACTGGCAAATCGACAGTTTTTTTTATCATAAATAAATTAAAAATCATCCAGGTTTGATTTTATTTCTTGTCAAAATCATTGGGATTAAGTCGCGTACTCGCTTATAGGCAGCTACGCGCCTTGGAACTTAGAAAACAGACTGGCAGATTTCTTGAAGATCTTCGAAATATCATTTCAAACTACAATCTACTGATAAACAAGAATTAATGGATTTCTCCACATGTGTTACTTCGTAATTTCAATTAAGATAAAATTTATAATAGTTTATCCTCATATTCTATATATACTGCTTTTGCTTAGTTAAGTATGAGATAATTATAGCTGGAGAATTTGAGGTTTAATAATATATTGGGGGATTTTGTTAAGAGACCAATTATTTTCCAATGTTATAGAGGAGAATAAGCGATTACAGATATAGAAAACTCGAACGTAGGTATTTCATAAAATTTCAAAGAAAAAGAAGTAAGAATGCATGTTACAAAAATACGATTATCAGATCACAGCTATTGAAAAGGGTAAGTTAGCGATATATATAAAGGACATCTTTTTGTTTTTGAAAAATTTGAAATTGTTTTGTAGATCATGTGGAATATGCATATATATTAATATTGCATTATTATTGTATTAAATGTAATTGTGTGTAACCATATTGCATGTATGTATATGTGTACTATGTGGCCAAAGGCGGCTTTACAGTTGCAAATAATACACACATCCACAAGCTCATTCAGGTTGATGATGAACTCCTAAATTTAGATTTATGCTGTAAATTGAATATTCGATTTATTACATTGTAATACTCTATCCTCCTCAATCGCCTTTCATATAAAGTTTAGAATATTGATCAACCATTGTTCTCTCTTTCCATCTTTAGCTGTCTTTCTCACATTTCAATCATTATTAATACCACTATTGCAACACCAAAATGATGATGTGTGTATGTGTTAGTTTTCTATCTGATCATCAATCAAAACCGACCAGAATCTTATATGGAAATAAAATGGTGTATTGCTGTATCCCTATGTTGTATTGTTGTATACATGTTATACTTAGTGTAATAAAGATATATTCTGTTCTGTTCTGGTTAAAGGAGCGGAAGTCTCCAGTGGGAATCAGAAAGGAATGAACCAACATATATAAACCGGAGACACCCCACTGAGCAGGACTGTACTCCCCACAGTAGGGGGCTCAGTTTAACTATATTGGCTGTTTATTTGATCTTCGCTTAATCGGAGTAACTACTATCAGAATAGAAACAGGGCGTTATGAATCTTATTGGAATTGAATGACTGTGTATGTTTTGTAATAATACTGTGGTTGAGTCAGAAGTACGCTACATAACTTATATGACAATATCCAACAAAATCTGATAAATAGAGCAATTAAAGTAAATCCCGCTATTAATAACATGTCTGATGCCGATAAGTTGTCTTTTAATATATATGACAAGAATATGATTGTCTGACAGAGATGATAATCGCTTTTTTTTCTCGCAAGTGCGTGTACCTTTAGTTTTTCATAAGCATTCCTTCTTTTAAAAAGTGTTAAATATGGATTAGCGTCTGTCTCTATGTTCTTATAATTTTAGTCTTTTGTGATCTTTTGGTCTCCTGTTATAGCTTTGTATATATAGTGTGTGCATTGTATTATGTATATTTATGTGCCAGTTGTACACAGATACATATTATTTTTGTAATTATACAGAAATCACAGACGTAGACTCTTTAGTTAGGAATAATAACGAAATAATATTTAAGAAAAATAGCCAATTGCATAAGACTGGGTCGGTGACACATCCGAGGTCTGTACCGATTTTTTTATTCGTTCTTCGTAGAGGACCTTCTTCTTATTATTAAAGTTATATTAAAGTAATTCCTATGGTTTCAGGACATTGTATGAATTATCGTTGGTACTGTTTTCATATGCAGACTGAGACACCGGAGGACTTACAGCGCAGTTTAGACTTCTGTGATTGTTGGCAAAGTGTATGCTGAGAATGGTTGTTTAAGAAACCTGGATATATGATAGTGTCAATATCCACATAGCTGTTACTTAAATAATTTAATCGTATCAGCAGTAACTGTTACTCGTGGGTAAAGGACTTCGATTTTTTTCTTAAAATAATTGTGTCAATGATTCGATTCTTTTGTATCATGTATACATGAATTATGCTTCAGAAGTATGTGGTTTTTGTAAGATACAGGAGTTACACATTGAATTTTGTAAGAGAATTTTAGGTGTGAAACTTTCTACATGTAATGCTGGTGTATATAGTGAATTGGGGAGATACCCATTATCTATATGCAGCAACGATTTTAAAAGATCATGAATAGTAATGACTGTATTTTTTTTAAAGAAAAACTATATGAAAGCCAAGTTGCTAATCTAGATAATGGACATGTAAATTGGGCTTCGAAGGTGAAACAAATGTTGTGCCATAATATGTATCTATATCACGTATTTCATCCATAACTAAGCTAGATTTTCAGTCGTTCCATTGACTATTTAAGTTTGATGTTCAGCAATCGTATTATCCCATTCAATATTGATATTAATTGAAAGCGTACTGTTTATAGATTGAGAATAGATACCAATAATATTGAGATGATTATTATTTGTATTTATCATTGTTATATTTTATATCATAGGGGTAGCAATTTGCGTATATTACCCTACACGGTAACAATAAAATTATTTTTTTATCTTTGAAGTATCAACCTTATTGACCAAAGGGAATAAATATCATTCCATACAGATTTTTACGAGTTTGGTATTATATGACCGCGAATGTGATTTTATATTCATATGCTTAATACATAAAACGTCGATATATAGCGCTGTTCATTAATGGCTTCTACATACTAGTTATATAGAGAATACTATGCTACTGTGTTTTGCTATCAAGTTTATTTATCAGACGATGTTGGGAGAATTATAAATGACGAGGCTTTGCGGCGATGCCTCGGTCAACATTATTATTCTCAGGTTGACAATTTTCAATAGCACCATCACAGGGATGTTTTACTACTAGATATAACATGTGTCTTATTATAATTTCACGTAATGAACTCAAATCTTTAAGCTTATTACTATTTTTGGAATTCCTCAGTTCACAAAATTTTAACATGATTGGACGTATAAGCATATTTGTATCTAAGGTTTGTTCTCATTTGATTTTAAAAATTGGACATATAAATAGATAACGAAATTTATCTCCCATGTCGTTGCAGTTTTGTGAATTTACGTTCATTACTATGTATATTTTGCCAGCGGCAAGTTTCAATTCGCAGGTTATGGTTTCTGGTTACAAAGGCAGCAATTTTCTTACACTAGTATACTGACAGTTTTTCATTATATGGGCTTCGG
>CM037778.1:72625283-72658841 GCA_021229015.1 Solen grandis
ATCACCAAAGACAAACGTCATGTACAGCAACATAGTTTAATTTTATACCACCTATCGCCTGACGTGGCATTCTACCGCAACTATAGCTCCAATATCACCAGCTTCACCAAAGACAAATGTCAAGTTGTCGCAACCATAGCTCCAATATCACCAGCTTCACCAAAGACAAATGTCATGCTACAGCAACTATAGCTCCAATCTCACCAGCTTCGCCTAGGACAAATGTCATGCTGAAGCAACTATAGCTCCAATCTAACCAGCTTCGCCTAGGACAAATGTCATGCTACAGCAACTATAGCTCCAATCTCACCAGCTTCGCCTAGGACAAATGTCATGCTACAGCAACTATAGCTCCAATCTAACCAGCTTCGCCTAGGACAAATGTCATGCTACAGCAACTATAGCTCCAATCTAACCAGCTTCGCCTAGGACAAATGTCATGCTACAGCAACTATAGCTCCAATCTAACCAGCTTCGCCTAGGACAAATGTCATGCTACAGCAACTATAGCTCCAATCTAACCAGCTTCGCCTAGGACAAATGTCATGCTACAGCAACTATAGCTCCAATCTAACCAGCTTCGCCTAGGACAAATGTCATGCTACAGCAACTATAGCTCCAATCTAACCAGCTTCGCCTAGGACAAATGTCATGCTACAGCAACTATAGCTCCAATCTAACCAGCTTCGCCTAGGACAAATGTCATGCTACCGCAACTATAGCTCCAATCTCACCAGCTTCGCCTAGGACAAATGTCATGCTACCGCAACTATAGCTCCAATCTCACCAGCTTCGCCTAGGACAAATGTCATGCTACAGCAACTATAGCTCCAATCTAACCAGCTTCGCCTAGGACAAATGTCATGCTACAGCAACTATAGCTCCAATCTAACCAGCTTCGCCTAGGACAAATGTCATGCTACCGCAACTATAGCTCCAATCTCACCAGCTTCGCCTAGGACAAATGTCATGCTACTGCAACTATAGCTCCAATCTAACCAGCTTCGCCTAGGACAATTATTTTATAAGTTTGGTATCTGGCAAAAAGTAAGTTCCCCTGGATATCTGCAGCTTGTCAAACCCTCTTCAACTGGAGACACACACAATTTCAGTGCCTTCAGCGCTTTGATTATTTTATGTAGACAACTGCACTCACATAGCTGCCTGTAAGCGACCGGTAGCATACGGTTTTGCATACTGAATGCATGCAAGGTGTGCATATCACTTTGGGTCAGACCTCGTATCGATCTGGGAATTCCCGGTCGCAGATAATTTAAGATTTCATTAATGTGATAACGTTGACATGTTATTCAAGTAATTCGTGAAAAAGAACGTACGTATTGTCATTTTCCCCATTTTTGGGGTACATGTGATTTTATGGAGCAGGACCAGCATCGATTGTTTATGAGTATCATTTAATTGAAATTATCTAAACATATTGCATAGTTAATAAGGAAGATTTACTTTAAACGTGAATTGAATTGTATTCAAATTGTATTTATTTCAACAAACTTCCTGATATTCTGCGCACTTAATAAAGAGTACGAAAGGTCCTCTATCGTGTATATCAATAATTAGGTACTTGAACTGATATGAATTAGCTTAAACTTATGTCTGTCTTTTGACGTCTATTTGGAAAGGGGGGTGGGGGCACGAAAATAAGGACAGAACCTACAACCGTCGGATCCTCAGTCGAGTACGCTACCATTGAGCCATGGCGCCCTTCTATTATACGTAGTATGTTACACCAGGACAGGAAAGAAATACCTACCTAAATATCATTTGATAGCTTATGTGATATCAGTGTTGGTGTTCCAGGTAGTGTGTATTTCTTGAAAATTGGACTTTGTTCCGCTTTATGATGTTATCGGGGCCTGGATCTCTACTCATGATCACTATTTTACAAATCAAAGAACACAAGATACAGAGATACTGCCTCAGGGGTTATCGTGAAGAGCGAGTTAATCTGTCGTACTACTAATAACTAGAGTTGCAAGACAACGTTAAGTGTTTCTTGGCGTCTGGTGACCTTTGCCTCTATTGAGTCATCAGTGAAATATGAATCATAGCTATTTTACCATGTAAATCCAACCGACATTCTCTCAGCGCAATATGCGCTTTGAATTCCACTGGAGATAATTGCATTATATGCGACGATTGGGTAAAATAAAAAAAAAAAATGGTTGAGAAAATGATCCAACAGGTGAAGTCATATTCAGGAGTAAATAAAACATGGGGATGACCATAACCGGAGTCCAACACACTATTGTTGTTTCAGAAGTTTATCTGTGTCTGACCGTGGCGGTCCCAGCTAAGAATACTACATCTGTGTTGTTGATCTTTTACAGATAAAAGAAAATTTACCTTTTCTTATTTTTGTCCAAATGTTGATTCTGCTTTGGCCGTGACATGAAGTTATTTCCTACATTACTGTTCAAAATAATATCATAAAACATTTATTATTTATTTCCAATTCCGACCCCCCCCCCCCCCCCCTATTTTTTAATTCAGCTCACATCGTATTTATGTATGAATGATGATTTGACAGTGTGGGATTAAGATACACGTGTGTGTTAGCGCTCCCCTTACAAGGCAGTCAATCTGTTTTTAACAGTCAGCTCTAAATGTGACTTCTATTGAGCTTTCATTCGATCTGAGCAGTCATATTCTCTTCTGTTGTTCATAACGGCAAAAAATGAATTGTATAATATTTTATTTGTTTATGTTAGACATAAGAAGCGACGAAACTAAAATGATCGGTTTTATGTCAATAAATTACCTATTGGGATCACTTGACGTTTAGCTAAGCTGCAGATCAACGAGGAAAGGACTGAAATTGAATATGGCTTTCATATGAGATTTTCTCTCATATACATGGCATGCGTTCAGTATGCCAAACCATATGCAATTGTTTATCAAATCTGACTAGATCAAACTTCGTATTGACCTGGGAACTCCCGGTTGCGGATGTTTGTCACTGCGTAGATACGTTGGATGGAGTTGATATGTAGAAACACTTTGCTAATGTAATAGTTATTGAACAGAACATATCTTATTACACGTAAACTTTACAGTTTCGTGTGTGTGTGTGTGTGTGTTACAAATACATAATCACAAACGATATACATCACAATTATACAATGTAGTGAACAAAGTAGTTGTTCAATCAACATTGAGAAAACATATTCTTTATGTACAAGGTGTGTCCAAAAAGTTCGTGGACACCTACACTAGAATAAACAAGAAATATCTTTTTAAAAGATACTCGGCCGTGGTAACCAGGTTGATGATTAGTGTCTGAATGGTTTAACATGTAATAGATTTTGTTATTGGTTTAATAGTTGTGTAATTCCTGTGTCGGTGCAGCTCTTGGAAATACCACGGATCCAAATAATTTGTACAATCTTGGTAGACACTTACAGCCTTAGACATTTTAGCCTTAGCATTAGACTTCGTTTCGCGGGCTATAAAACGAAACCGGATGTTACGTTTTTGGTGAAAATAGGATCTGTCAGGGTCGAACAATCAATTCCAAAATTTATGTGCTTCCTTTTTTTTTAGCGTTCTACTCTTTCAGTTTACCTTAAACAGGTGCAGTGTCTTACTATTCGGGACAAATCGTTCGCTGGGGAAGAAAACTTCAACTTTTAAAACAAACAGAGACCTAAAGAACTCGTTTAGGGAATTACGCAAAAGTATATCATAACCAATGAAAAGCCTAATTTTATTCCGCTTCATTACTGTGTGTCTTTTTTTTTTCTTTTTTTTTTGTGAGTTAAGGTTCAACTACAGGAAATAATGACAGTTCAAACAAACACACGACCTGACGTGCGGCGCAGCTGAAATGGCATTGCCAAATTAGATAAAGTTACGAGAAACATCGATACTTTGGATTTTCTTTTCATCGGATAAAAGTGTGAAACCCATATTGTGCATACCTTTTTCATACCTAGATTCTGTTTTAGTTTGATATTTACAGTCTTTCTAAAATTACAGATAAACATGCTAGAACCATTACAAATACTCCACTGACAGTCTTGGTAAACATAGGTGTACCAGCTGATAAAGTCCTTTGCTTTGGGTCTGTTGGAGCAAGTATGATGACAGGCAGCAAAAATGGAGTTGCAGCTCAGCTGAGGAGATTATCACCATTTTTACTGAACATACATTGTGTGGCACATCGTTTGACATTATGTACAAGCCACGCTGCTTCAAAGATGGACATTATGCAGCAGTACAAGACTGTTTTGATCAGCCCTTACTGTTACTTTAAAGGTTCTCTACGCAGTAACCGGCTTGCCAAACTACAGGAGATATTTGAGCAGCCAATGATGAAGGTCAGAGATGCATCACATCAGATGGTTCTCCTTCCACAAAGTCCTGGAAGGCATCTATAAATCAAGGAATGTCTTAATTTTATACTTTGATTAACTGAGCTCAGCAAAGACCCCAAATCAACCAGTCTTAAATGTCAATGATCCAGTACAAATTTCCTGCCCTCACATGTTTTGTGATGGATGTGATACCATTTGTCATACCAGCTCTGAATCTTGTGTTGCAAAAGGAATCACTTGATCTTGCTGTTGTCAAGCCAATCGTTGCAAGCACAGTATCAAAGCTTGACTATTTGAAGAATAAAGACCAACGATGGGCATTACACCAAAGAGTTCAAGTTTTTAGCTGGAGATGGCAATAAATTGTTTGAACACGAGTTAAGATACAAGACTCAGCAAGATGGTGCAATGGAGTATACTAAAGCAGAGTTCATTGAAAATTTGATTGTCAATCTTAACAAAAGGTTTCCAGATGAGAGTGAATCAGCTGTGTCTGCTTTTGATACCCTAACTATGAGGGATTTATCCTTTGTACCATCTGTAGAATTTGCAAGTTGCAGCACTGAAAAAACTCACCGTTCTGCTTAACCATTATGGAAAGCCAAAGGGTGAACCTGAGGTCCCAGGGTTCATTGATGAGTAGGCATCTCGTGATGAGTATGACATCCTTAACCCCCTGCACTTCAGCAAATGTACCCCAGAGATAACATGTTGTCTCTTTGGAAAATACTGTATGAATGCCAAAGATCAGACTATGCGAAAACATTTCCTTCTTCACAGGACATTGCGGCAGGTAAATACAAAATGTTTACCTGTCACAACAAATGTTTACCTGTTGCAGGAATTTTTACTTGTTGCGACATATTTTTACCTGTTGCAATGTGTTAAACGGGATTTAGTAAGAACTTTTTGATATCTTGATTTCAGTCTCTTTATTGCAAGTATTTTACAATAATTCATCACTTAACATAATAGATATTCAAACATTATTGGCTATTTTTAGATTTTCTCTGTTTTACATATACACTGTCCTAATCAGCTGTTCAAAACTCACAATCATGTAAAAATGTGATACCTGCAAAATAAGTACATGTAGAGGAATAAACCCTACCCCATTACAACAAGAAATTATTTTTGCACAGATAAGATCATAAAATGCTATGCAAAAAAAACTAAAGTTCTGTAAGGTGTGTGACCATAATTAGGAAATCAGCCGAAAAACTATCCCTGAAAGCGTCTGTTATTGTCAGGAGCTCTCTTCTTTAGTTCATTGCTAGAACTAGCAGGCAATTTTCGACCCGGCATAGACCATCAGAATATCTAAATTCATTGACAACAGAATCTATATTTAATTATTTGCGATAATGAATATTGAAATAATAAAAACTGAACCTGATATCATTACATAATCGCTAAAAATAGCAAAGAAAACTGTTTTTCGAAAAAAGTGAAAGTAATTTTCCGAAAATGAAACTGTGCTGTATGGATTTTTTCATCGGACATTGTGTCCGACAATAACAGACGCTTTCGTCGGTCAAAATGGAAATATACCGGACATGTCCGACTGATCGACGGACATTCGCATTGACTAATAGATCGCAGTTTCCCATATCTCTTTATATTGGCCACTATTGCAATAACCTTGCCCGTGCAAGCAGCCATCTGCGAGAGAGGCTTCTACTGTCAGAACCTGACTAAGACAGCTCATCGACACAGGCTGTACGATTCGGCACTCAAAACTTGTATGACTACCAGCATTTAGGGCCAGGAGTTCAAAACAAATAAGCAGAGGCGGATCTTCCATAAGTCATTTGATATGTAAATTTGGACTTGGAAGAAATGTGTTATAGTGTAATTCCCATTAACTTAAAACAAGAAATATCTTTAAAAAAAGATATTCGGCGTAAAATGGAAAACAAACTGAACTCCTACAATCTAATAATAGACTGTATTTCCGGGAACCCAGATGTATTCTTAAAATAGTGATCATGCAGTCTATTTATATACATTCTGTACACACTGACATGGTTAAGTTTACTTATTACAAAAAGGGGTCAAAGGTATGTTATTGTATATGTAAGATTCATGTTTGTTGGTTAGATCCGTATTGATAAAGTAAGACCCCCTAATTGATAGGAAAGTATGTGTTAATTATAATATATGGGTTAACTTCCACCTCCTCCGCATACTACATGATCAACAGGTTAAAGTGGGCGAGTCCACTTCTGCAGATTTGCAGGGGGGATTTTGGTCTAAAAATAAACATTACAGCTACGCCGGAAAAAATCCCAACTTATGGTTGGGGAGGAAATCCCGCTAAATTTGGAATCCTAGAATAGACACTATAAAACATTTTTAAGATAAAATCAGTATCAGAGGACATATAGATAGATAGCTGTCAACATGTGGTTGTTTACTGTGATCAAAATTTTCTGGGTTTTAGAGACTGTATGGACTGCAGATGCGCAAGAAGGAACCGTACAAATATTCTTTCCTTTTCAATTTCAAATATTAGAACTATTACACTTTGCAGTATACCTTTGTTATGAAGCTATAGTATAGGTCAATGGCTATTTTTTTTTCGCATTCAGAAATTTGTCATTTTATAATAATAAAGTCATCAACCTCATTGACTGATTGAGTGAGTGAGTTTACCGTCGCTGCGACAATCATATAGCGACAGGCATCCGGCAGAGCTACCGCAAGCCAGCTGGAGGGCTTCCTCACATGAAAATCCGAATGACCCTGCCGGGACTCGAACCCACGCGTTGAGGGGCTGAGTGAGTGTTAAAGTCAGCGACTTCACCCTCTCGGCTACGGAGGCCCATCAACTTATTGATCTTATTATAATGTGAGCTATATACACAACCGTTTGGTATGTGTGAGTCAAAATATCCAACGTTTGAATATATCTTATTCAAAATATCAAACCATTGACACATGTGACAGTTATATTTCCAGCAATTTCATATATGTGTAAGTCAAAATATCAAAAAGTTACAGTAACGTGAGTAAGACTGATTTCTAAGCGATGGGAAATTATCGATATACCGTTTGAATAGTTTTTAGACTACGTGTGCGCATGAGGGGAACGAAAAGTTTTCATTTATCATGTCAAACGACGACCTTCTCCCATACCCCAACAGACTCTTGAGTAAATTGAGTACAATAATATATATTTATAATATGTTGAATCTGGAATATAATGTATTAAAAAGCAAATAAACAACTTTATAATGTTAATTGTGTTACTAATTGTGTTTAATGTACAACTGCAACTAATTTTGAGTTGATTTCCACCATAATTTACCGTACTCCACCCACTTTTGTTTATACTGCGGTCGCTGTACTAGTCGTGTTTCATTGTACGCAGTTTTATAATATATACATGATATATGTACATGTGTTTATATTATTCGTCTTATCTTTTATTTGTGAAGTTTGGCTTCATTACAAATTGTGTCATAATTTTTGTGAGTACACGAGTGTCTCTAAGTTCCTGCGTAGATAAGCTGCATGGATAGGAGAGATCCACTCTGCATTATGGCCAATATAACAAAGTGATTTGTCGTTGTCATCAAGACGACTAATTGACACCTGCTGTGCCCCCATTGTCCACTTGCCCCAAGGTACTACATGACATCCTGTTTAGCCCCAGTTGATGACTAGTGGATCCGGGATATCATTCTGTGCCACAGTCTATAAATAGAGACTGTGACTTCACTAGCTTGCACTAGGATTCACCCCAAAACTGCGAATTGTGCTTCCGCGCAAACAGACCCAAGTTCTATTAAAATATGACCAAACGTCAGTAACATGAGCATGTTAAACCTACTTTCACTTTCACATGAATTTTTGGAAAACGCTGTCGTGTATGTGTAATTTGCAGATAAGTATTTTTCTCTCAAAATGTCATATACAATTAAAAAACTTTAAAGTGGCATAATGAATTGACAGTAACTTTATACCGTGTTAAAATATTGTATTCACGTTACTTGTCTCCAACGCAGGAGATCTTAGTGGCGCAGCCATGATTTACCCATGATTCTTTGAGCGCTTCAGACCGGTGTTGAAACATTGTGCTGTGCCACAATTGTGGTGACCTCGGTTTTTATCCTAAGCAATATATGGCCGAAATGTTACGAAGATTATATGATTTATTTACACTTACTTTGGTCTGATTAATGCTCCCTTAAAGTAAGTACTAAAAACAGATCTTAACATATACTAAATGCCATGTCATTTACATATTATGACCAATATTAGGGTGCATTCTTTCAACTTAAATTTGTAAAGGTCTTCAAATGAACGTCCAAATAACGTCGAAATAAATACAAAAAAAATCTAACACACGAATTCTTGTCCCCACGAACATGTTTTTTTTTTCCACCGAAACCACGAAATTTCATCCCCACGAGATAAAATGATTTCACAGTATATTTCACAAAAGCTTTTTAAATCATCAAATGATATAATTTAAATCAAATGTACCCCCCATCCCCACCCCTACGTTGATAGATAATCACAGATTGACACAGGCAACCGAGTGCTTGTGATTTAAATGGAAAGTTCTGAGAGAACATAATTTCCAGATCGAAGAACATCTATCCCTTAATAAGAAAGATGCAGTTGTTTGAAAATCAGTATCTTTCTGATCGATCGATATAATAATCGTTTTTTAGATCGACTATTCGAAGAATAAGGCGGGCTACTCTACACACACCGAGCGTCGGCGTAACGGTTTTTTTTTTTTTGTACCACCTCACTTTTGCACTGAACCCCTAAAGGTATTGTTTTGAAACTTGGAATACTTGAATATGACCACCACCCCAACCTGTAGGCAAGAGGGTATAACTCTGTCATGGATTTTTTTAAAAAATTAATTCGTAGCCCACTTATTCCCCCGTCATAGGTATTATGGGGTCGGGGGTCATCCGCCATACTACCTTACGAGTTTTCCAAGTGCATGAAAGTATTTATAGAGAATACCCATTAACAAAGGTTAATATACTTCTGTACAAGATAGTGAAATACAATGTTTGCTATATGAAGTTTTACAGACTTGCAAAAATATATGGAAACATTTTAGAGAAATTTTAATTTTCTAATGAAATTTTCAATTTTCCAATGTAACACATATTTGTATTAATTACATTGATTTATTATTATTATTATAATTTAATTTCAACCAGTTCAGCAGAAAAAATAGTGTTTACAAGTTTTATATATATTCCACAAAAATCGATCTTTTTTGGGGGGATTTTTTTTTAAAGATGTTCTGAATCATTAAAAATTAATGATTTTTTTATTGCAAGATTTGCTTTCCACTCAAATATATTTAACAGAACTAGATTTATGTGAAAACATAACTTTCTATTCTTTGTTATTACAGGTCTTTTTCATATCATTAAAAAACCGTTTCTATCTTTAGCATACTTAAATATTAGAACGGGAATTTAACAAGTAGAAAATAATTTATAGGCCACTGATATTAATTCAAGCACAAAAAAAAAAAAAAAAAAGGAACATTACATGTGCTATTTCCACATTACATACTTCCCAAGAGTAAATACCCGAATATGTATAATAGCACAATGTTAACCTATTCAATCTCATGTAACACCTACAGTTATTACTTATATTTACGTATAATATAAAGGGTAGAAATCTTAGTCTTTTTCAATAATTTTCCCTTTTCTATATGTATTACTCCCTTTTTACCCTTTTGCTATTACTACTTAACACGGGTTTCTGTACCAAACATTAAGAGTTTAGATAATAAACCGTTGAGCCATATATTTTACGTTATTTAAAATTTCTCTATAATTATGAAGAA
Source organism: Solen grandis (assembly GCA_021229015.1). Taxonomy (NCBI): domain Eukaryota; kingdom Metazoa; phylum Mollusca; class Bivalvia; order Adapedonta; family Solenidae; genus Solen; species Solen grandis. Next base: position 72,635,454 of record CM037778.1, read on the forward strand.
AATGTTTGCAATAATACCATGACATAAACAATTCATATTCATAATGTTTTACTGAAAAAAAAAATAAGGGAAAAATATAATCCATATCTAAGGTCTTAGTAGCTGGACTATAGTTTCCTTCCATTTTTACATACAAAAGCTACAGGTATATTCTGTCATGGATTTTGACCAAATAATGCTTTTTTTTCGACTTAGAATCTTGGTTAAGTTTTCCGTACCACCTCACTTTTTCAATAAACCCCATAATATATAGTTTTGAAATTTAAAATACTTGTAAATGACCCCCACCTTAACCTGTAGGCAAGAGGGGATAACTCTGTCATGGATTTTGACCACATTATGCCTCCTTTTCGACTAAGAATCTTGGTTAAGTTTTTACGCTCATTGAATGCCTTTTGGGGTCACTGTCAACCCAAAGTGGTCGGGGTTGTGAAAATAAAGATATTTTTTTAAACAGTAAATAATGTTTTTTCTCAGTAATACTCAGCATATAAATTCATTTCATATAAGAGCTTTCAGATTTGGACTCATATTAAAAGAAAAAAATACTTGTCACATCTTCATCTTGCATGCACTCAATTTACACTGTTTGCTGTGTTTGACTGAAAAACAAACATATATAGTCCATTGTCCATTTAAGAATGTCTGAAGAAATAATTAAAATTCAATAACCTTTTCAAGAGAAAAAATCCTAAAAAAATACTGCATATTCCATTCCACTGTTGCATTTTGTTATGACAGGCAGCACCATATTAAATTGGTTATCGGCTTTTGTGATAATTACAATGTGACATTGGGGAACCAGCGAGTCGTCAATCATAACAAAATGCAACAGTGGAATGAGGGCGGAATGCATCGATACTAGCGACTTCTGGAAAAAAGTATAACTTGTGAGAATTAAATAAATACATAATCTATGGTTAAATATAGGTATTGTTGGAAATAACGTATTTCTGTGAAGTTGCCGTTGAAAAACTCATTGACTGTGATATGCATTGCTTCCGAGTACAGTTTGCATTGAGTTTCGTGACTAGTATTGTGTTTGTAGTTTATCTAAGATAGAAAATCGACTCGGCAAAGAAAATGCCTATTGTTTCTGCGTTGAACAAGCCCGGCATATTTGAAATCGACTGAAAATTGTGTCAGATACGAAGTTCAGAATACGACCACGTCAGTTTTCCCATACCTTTTCTTATTTAATATCAATATTTTTTTTTCTTGAATTGTGAAATTTTGTTATAAAATGTGTTTTGAATCGTTACGTTGTATCATTGGGGGGTCCCACGCCGATAGCCTGTGCCTGTAATTAGCTGGACGTCGCTATATGACTGAAATTCTATCGAAGCGACGGTAAACACAAATAGTCAAGTCAAGTCAACTGTAAGGTGTTTGAATATTTAACTGCATACTTAATGAGATCCGTCTAATAATATTTAATATAGATCTCATCCATGTAGATAACTGGCTAATCAGTCATGTTCTGTGGTTCCTGATTGTGAACGTTGTATGTTTTGATACATTTGATGTGAAATGATGCCAAATTCTCAAAAGGAATAATCAAACCACTGAAATATGCAAGCTGTTAGTTATAAGGATACATACCCTATCGCCGATTGAACACAGCATGTTGAAAAAAAATATCTAAAATTATGAGTAATTTGTAAAATCATAGGTATACATTAACCTAAACCGATTCTAAAATCTTGCGTATAACGAGGGACTTAATACGTGAACAAAGCAAAGAAAAATGGCGAAGATTATTTAGTCCAAATGCAGCTTGCTTTACATGTTCCAACTGTGGTTAAGTATATCAAATGCATGTATTGATTTATAAACATATGAACTATTTTCCTTCGTAGACTCTAGTTTAAAATGATGCGCAAAGACTTCAGTAAATGATTTCAATTCTGGTCCTTAACGTCTGCTTCAAGCATGAGTTTCGTACGTGATTTATAGCTGAGAAGACAATCAGTTTCGGAATATAGAACTACATGTCAATGTTTATATTAACAACATATACTTAAAGGCATTCAAAATGCCCTTCTTTGTTGACTCCCCCTATAAACCAACTAGTGGAGTCTGTACTTCACGCTTGGTGAACATTGGCACATTGCCAATATAGGGATCATAGCATTTTAAATCACACATGAAGAAATTAATCATCACAGGAAACTGCATCATTTTGCATTGTTACTTATTTATATCTAATATATTAATTATGAATATTAAAAAGATGCTGATAATAGAAATATCTCTTTTATCATTAATCATGTTAAGGCAGTACTAATAATTAGTTTGACTGTTTGTTTTCATTAACCTTTCAACCTTATTGACATTCATAATAATAAAACGTAATTATCGTAAGTTCAATATTTTACTGAATTCTTATTACGACAATTAATTTAAATGACTTAACATCAGTAAAGGTTACCAATGTCTCATCTTAAAATGTGAAGATATGTGAACAATAAATTTATCATTTGTCATAAATCAGGTGGTCTTAATTACGCTCATTACACATGATCAAATTCCTTAGATTTTTGTTACATTCAATGTGTTTATTACAATAACTCTTTCCTATTTTAGCTATAATTTAAACAGGTATAGAACAGATACTAATTATGACTGATACCTGTGACTCTTCCCATCCCACCCCTAAGGCCATTTCAGCATCCTGCTGGGTCCAGCCAGATAAGACCGTGAAATACCCAGCAGGGTGCCACATTCCCTGCATACCAATTTTCAATGCCTTTAATCACACATCTTGTTTTTATGACCACCGATCTCAGTGGTCGAATGGTTAGTGCTTTGGTCTTTGGAGTGAGAGTTCGTTGATTTGATCCCTTGCGCCGACCATTGAAAAAAGGTATTGTCAGATCTAATGTTGCTCTAGACATGGTTGATCTGGTATAATGATATTGTGGCTATGCGTGGCTTGTTGTTTGCTTGTGTTAAACATCAATTTGGCAGTTTTTCTTTCACTTGGGGTCTACACGAGAGATATACCGCTGCCTCTCTATATTATATCACCTTAATCAAGTGGCATGATACCACACCAAGTCACAATATCCCTGACAATTGGCGTCAAGCAAAGGATTTATATCAGTACCATTTTGTTATGTCGCGGTCAGATATCAAACCCATAACTTTTTATTGCGACGAGAAAAGTCAACTGTTTTGTTATTATGTCATGTCTATGGCGTGATGTCACAGTGAGACAGCAGTTGTCTCTGATGATCTAAATTATTTGTGTGGGACGTTAAACTAAACTACTTAAACCAATGTGATAGCTCAAAAGGATGTTCTGTTACAGGTACCATCGGCTCAGAGTTACCCAATTCTAAAACAGCCAAAGGCATTTTACGGTTCTGATCTCGTGCTCTCGTGCGGGAATGAAGAAGAAATCGCCATCACCTCGTTCCAACACGGGTTTAAGTCAATGTCTAGCACGTGCTCTAGAAACTCTGACGGGGACTGTCTCCAGGAATCCCTGACAGAGACAAAGTTTACTGATAGCGCCTCTGGAAGAAGTAACGCCAAATTCCCAACGTGTTTCGTGCGTCCTGACACCGGAAGTAGATGCGACAACGCTACCATGTACACACCAGTCTCGTTCTACTCAAAACTGGAATATCTTTGTATTCCTAGTGAGTATATATTGACAAGAAAGTGTGCCCTATTTAACGGCATATTTATTACGATGAAAAAAGGCTTAAATAAATCAAATATTCCAACAAGAGGCGAAATGTGTTTATATTTTTATCTATTTTGTTTCTTGTCATTTAAGCGTTTAAATGCGATAACCATACTCGTAAGATATGAACAATTTTCAGAATAATATCTATGAAAGTTGGTGCTTAAGAATTTGAGAAATATTTATGTACATTGTATTAACATACAGTTGAAGTTGCATTAGCGACAGCCTCTACTAAACTGTCAACCTGCATTTAGCGACCAGTTTTGATAAACCAAACTAGCATTATGTTTTATGTTTAATATTCGCTTAGCGACCACCCCTTTTAAGCGGTCAAATTCTTTTGATCCCTTGATTGGCCGCTTAAGACTAGTTTAACTATATTATAATATATTCAAAAATATGTTATTTACCTAAACCTCTTATTTCTAAGGCTTTGAAAACTATCTATTATACAGAAAAAAGGATCGCCGAGATGTGTGGTGTCATGTACCACACAAGTCCCAGAGGTGTACCCGTATATGCACAGAACCGAGGCTACGATAGCGGAAGTTCTATTTTGTCCTCCGACAAAATGTGTAGCTGCTCAGTAGAGGTTCTTTCCTCCAAATCCGGTCTGGTGGTATACACCTTACACCAAGAGCTAGCCGGCACGGCGAACACGTGTCATCAGACAATCAATATGACGGACAGCGAGGGGACGGCGCTGAAAAGCATCCGATGTGACCCTCCCACGTATAACCGTATCAGCAAGGAGCAGCTGGGTACCAACTTCATGTTCGTAAATTTGTTGAATACAAACAGCGCAAACGCCGGGAAATTCTGGCTCGGTTTCGAAGGTACGTGATCCATTCTGTTGTAGTATAATGGCATCGTATATATTTACTAGTATTTCAATTTCAAGCAGCTCCTGTACAGTATATGAAGAAAAAATCTACTCTCCCTCGTCAATGTTGGCCAAGTCTTTGTTTCCTAACAAATAAACTCGGCAAGTGTAGTCACATTGCACGATAAAACGCTATTTTTCGTAAACGCACTTAGGTTATCCAGCTGAATATTGAATAAGGTATCCACAAAGAATTAGCTTGCTGTACCACGTTGGATGTTTATAAAACTTTTCAGCCTGTGTAAGTAAGCGCGGAAATTCTAAATAAAGGATTAATATCGTTCTTGGCTAGGGAAAACACCCATGTTATTACCATTTTGGTCACCATGCGTCTGTAGATGGGATTTAATAGAAATAATACACCCAGCATTGTCATTGACCATCTAGGAACAAGCTGACTAACGTAAGAACGTGCATATGTTTTTTCCTGTGTTATGCGACTTTTATCTGACCCTTCGCCTATCCCCCATTTGTATGATTACTTTTTTGGGGGGGGGGGGTACTTATAGATTTATTTTTATATATTCATATACATTTCAAACGCCATGGCCTCTTGCGCAAAATTTCTCTTTGATATGGTACTTTCAGGAGGTCAGAAATATATTTCGAAATGTTGGTTCCTTGTTATTTGAAATGTAGCATTTATGGTACATTTGTACCAAATTTTATGAAGGCATAATGTGCAGTTGTCCAAGACCAGTCAGATAAAAACCTACAGGTGTCACTTACTTGTTCATAAATTTAAAAATCACGCAGTCGTTGCAGAATTATGTCCATTGACTTTTGAACATCCGTCTCCAGTAGACACATTTCTTATTTATTTTTGTTTTAGCGTCGGATGGAAAATCTCCAGTCAGAATAGAGTGTCCAGCTGTCAACAAAATCGGCAAGTTGTTTCTCTTTCCACTTAATTCAAGGGTCATACATATGTTAGTAAATTTTAAATATTTTACATGCCTTTCACAGGTTAGCCACACAGAATCCCTTATGGTTTGTTTGCCTCTTTGATATAAAAAGTGGAGTCTTTTCACGGTAAATTCAGCTGAAAATTAATCAAAACAGCAAAAATATAAATAAATAAATAAATAAATAAATAAATAAATAAATAAATAAAAATAACAAGGATTTCCGTCTGACTTGCAGATTGCGGTGACCTGGAGGGCCCGGAAAATGGCACTGTCCGTATCAGCTGCACAAATTTTGACTGCACTGCACGCTTTAACTGTATAAAAGGCTTCTCCATGTCGTCTGGCTCAGTGAGCCGCACGTGTCAGGAGAACAATACTTGGAGTGGCACCCAGGCTGTTTGCACATCTAAAGGTGAGAGAACTTAGGTTGCCATAGTTAGTAACTTACCTCTCCATATCCAAAATTATTTGTTTGCCAGTAAATATATGTTATTTTCTATCCCATTAATGCTCGTCTGACGAATGTATATACAGGTAATATGCAGAAGCTTCATAATCAGTTCTACAAACTGAACCCCACATTTGTTAGATTTTATTGAACACACACACAACAGTATTTCAGCCAGATAAGACATTTGTCTAATGAAACGATTTTTTTTTATTCTGCGCAGAGAACCTAGATAATTATTATAATGTGGTACACCAGGGCGGGGATCGAACACATAATTTCTGGATAATAGGACGGAGATCTAACCACTCGGGTATCTTCTTTTAAAACTTACATTTATATCAATATATTTAATTTAAAACTTTTAGTTGAACGAATATATTTATTTGCGTTGTAAATCACTATAAAACCCTTTGATTGGTTCAGAAAATAGCAACATCTACAACACGTATGTCATGTTCTGTTATGGTTTGTGTGTGTGTGTGGGGGGGGGGGGGATATGCCTGTCTATATAAACACACACGTATGCACATATGTGCATAATTATGTTTGTAAATTTGTCTTCCAGTGGAAGTGCCCGGCACGAGCGACAGCTGGAAGAATGCCACTATCGGTGTGAGTGTCACGTTTGGTGTAATCATTTTCCTGATAGTGTTGATCTCATGCTGTTGTTGTAGAAAGCAATGTCTAAACATGTTGAATGAGAAATTAAATATCCAAACTGGATAAAACTTGCGATTATCCGAGAACTTTTTTCATATGTTCTTCGGTGAAGTGTGGTGCGACAATAAATCACATATCGCATATTGAATGTATACCATTTCAATTGTATTTAAATGTGTACATGTCTTTTAAATAAAGTTATTTTTATTTAGAAAAAAATATTACGAGTGGCTGAACAAAACTTCTTGTATTTACAGAAGCGTATTAGTGCCACATTGACACTTATTATTATTTTTTTAATTTCGACACTTAAATGTGTAAATTTTACACAGTTTAAACTGTAATATTCACGCTTTTTTCTGTAAATTTTACAATTTAAACTATAAAATGCACACTATTTTCTGTAATATTCACACTTTTTTCTGTAAAATTCACTCTTTTTTCTGTAAATTTTATAGTTTAAACTGTAAATTTTACACTTGAATCTTAAATTTTTAAACTAAAACACATTTTTCTGTAAACTTTACATTTTAAGGTAGCGACACTGGGTAATGGACAACTATCAAATTTACTGGTTTTGAATAACCTGAGTATAAACATAGTTAGTACAAAAGTTATACCCCTATCTCATGTCAAGATATCTGTTCTCAGAGTCGACAAAATATAATTAGTACCTTTCTTATTATCCTGATGTGTCACGTGATCAGGTGTGAAAGTTTGAATTTTTGTCAGCTCGCGATAAATTGGTTTATAAAGCAATTTTTACAGGGAATTTCATAAATATTTGTGGATATATTTGATTGTGAGGAGCATAATTATCTTGACATAAGTTTTTAGTGAATAGTTTTCATGGGAAGACGTAGCAAAAACAAAAAACGTAAAAACAGTAGCAACGGAGAAACGCGCGAAGCTAAGAACAGAAAAAATGGCGGATCGAGCAACAGTGTAAGTGACAGTGTTAGCGACGTTATACGGAACGCGAACTCTGTTTTGTTTGATGATTCCATCATCATGGCCAGTCTGGATACGTCAGTATTCGAACCTGCAGCCCAGGAGGACAGTAGTGCTAGCGGCAGTGATAAATTCAGTGTGAATAACAGTGTTGTCACTTCTTCGAATCCCTCAAATTCTGATCTGATGGATTATTTGAAGTGCATGAATGATAAATTTGTGCAAATGGATTCTAAGATCAATAAAATGGACCACGGTTAGGAAAATGGATAAATTGGAAAAACAGTGACCAACTTTGAGGGTGAGTTAAAAAAACTTTGGACATTCGTACATGAAATACAAGAACAGTAATGACTCAGTTATGAAAGTGACCGACAGAGTTGAGTCCCTTGAATTTGCACTTAGTAATGCTCAGAGTCAGATTACCCAGTTACAGTCTGATAAGGTCAACATGCAGGACTCTTTGCTCTATATGCAGTCTCAGTCCATGAGAAATAACCTTGTTTTTTCCAACATATACGAGGAGAGGGATGAGAGGCCGGAGGAAGCTGAACGTAAAGTGCGCTCATTTATGGTTGAGAAGTTAAAACTTGCTCAGGACTTAGTAGACAGTATTAAGTTTGAACGAGTGCACAGAATGGGTGGTAAATCCAGTGTTACCAACAGGTCTAGAAACATTGTTGCTAAGTTTACGTTATATAAGGATCGTGAAATCGTCCGTAAAGCGAGAACTGTTCTCAAGGGGTCACATTATTATATAAATGAACAATTCCCCAAGGAAATCGCTGCCAAGCGTAAATCACTTCAGCCCCAACTGCGAGAAGCAATTCGTAACGGGAAGTCAGCCTGGATCAGTTACGACACCCTCTACATAGACGGTCGGCCAGTGCGTGATTCCTCAGCCTAGCGGGACGCGGGGGTTGGGCTTAATGTTCTTTCATGGAACATTAACGGTTTAACCAGGCACAAACTTGATGACCCGGACTTTGTTAATATGATTAACAAATATGACATTGTATTTCTGTATGAATCTTGGACTAATCAACTTTCTTCCATAGACATTAATGGGTATAAATCTTTTAATCTGTATAGAAAATTTCAGCATAGACGAGCCAAGCGTTGCAGTGGAGGCGTAGTTATATATGTAAAAAATTCTATTTCTAGAGGTGTGAAAATTATAAAAAATCATTATGATACTATTTTATGGTTAAAGTTAGACAAGAACTACTTTAATTTTGATACTGATTTTTATATTGCAGGTGTTTATATATGGGGCGACAGCTCTCCGGCTTATAATACAATTAATGTCAATTTATTTGATGTTTTACAATCTGATATAAATCTATTTCAGGCTCAGGGTAAAATTATGATATGTGGTGATTTTAATGGTCGTGTTGGTAATAAGCGAGATTACATTGTATTTGATCGTAATATTGATTTTATTGATGATGGTAGCTATATACCAGATTTCCCGTATGCACGAAATTCATATGATAAGTCAACAAATTCACATGGGTTAAAACTCGTTGATATGTGTATCTCGTCCTCACTACGTATTGCCAACGGACGTTTAGGTAATGACATGTCAGGTAGTTTTACATGTGTTAATAAAATGGGTGCTAGTGTTATAGATTATTTATTGCTTAATGAGCAAGATTTTTATTGTATTGATAACTTTAGAGTTGAATCATTGTGTGAATACTCTGACCATTGTCCGTTGTCGTTTATTATTTTATGTTCAATGCCCCACGAGGATGTTCCGCTTGAACGCTCTAGTATTATATGGAATGATCAGCTACAAAATGACTTTCGTAGGGGTTTGATTGGTAAATTACCTGACTTAAATAATTTGGTATGCAATATAAACAGTCAGAACAGTGATGGTATAAATAAATGTGTTGAAGATTTTACTAGTATACTTAATGGTGTGGCTAAACCATTATTTCATAAGGTGAAGGTCAATTCTAAAAATAACAAGTCAGGTGATAATAAATGTACCTTTAATAAGGCTGAGTGGTTCGATTCTGACTGTGCAGAGGCTAAAAGAAACTATTTTATTCACTTAAATTTATATAACAGTGTCAAATCAGATATTAATAGAATAGCTATGCTTAACCATAAGTCTACATACAAAAAGCTAGTACGAAAGAAACGCAACTTATATGAAAAGAAAAAAATAAATGATATTGAACGTTTAAGGCATAGTAAACCTAGAGATTTCTGGAGATTGTTTTGTAAACGTAAATCGTCGAGTTCTCATGATATACCTATAGGTGATTTTTATGATTATTTTTCAAGTTTACATAGTGATATCTCCACGGTACTTAATGAAGAGTGTGAAGAATTTGTTCATTTGCACGATTTTGATAATAATGATTGTAAATTCGAGGAATTAGATTTGCCTATATGCGCATCCGAGATAGAAAGAGTTGTTAAATGTCTAAAAAGGAATAAGTCTTTAGGAGAAGATGAATTGTTAAATGAATATTTTATTGAGTCATTTGATATTATATCAGCACATTTAGTTGATCTATTCAATGCTATTTTGAGTTCAGGTCATTTTCCAGAACAGTGGTCAAGAGGAATTATTGTCCCTGTGTTTAAAAAGAATGACCCTTGTGATGTGAATAACTACAGAGGTATAACACTTGTCAGCTGTCTTTCGAAAATTTTTACTGGGGTTTTGAATAATAGACTTAATGATTGGATCGAAAGTAATAATATATTAAGTGATGCACAGTTTGGATTTCGCAAGGGTCGTTCTACTGTAGATGCTATGTTTGTTTTAAATGCATTAATTGAAAAACATTTAAATGAAAATAAAAAATTGTATTGTACATTTGTAGACTTAAAACGTGCTTTTGATAGTGTATATTTAAATGCGTTATGGCTTAAATTATATAAACTAGGTGTTGATGGTGAGGTTTGACCGTGGCTTACTGCAGATCATGCTTTATGTGTGAATGAGTTCGTTAAAATGAGTCTACATGAGGGAAGGGGTTAAAATATGTCGCTTAACTTTTATTGAAAACAAATACCGTTAATTCATTAAATGTTTACAATATATGGCTGTTAGTGCTAGTTTTATTTGAAGAGCGCTATATGTATTTGTAGATATTATTGTATTATTTACAATATTTGTGTATCTGTCATGCATTGTTTCATGTGTGTAAGATGAACTGGTCGAGGTCAAAGAGTGCGGTCTACAGACTACATGAGTGACGATTTTAGTCTTTCTCTCTTATTTTCACTACATAATATAAATTTTGGAGATATATTTTTATCAAAGTTATCTTTTTAACAACAAATAAAGCTATCAAACGGTATACTTACCTGTAAAATGTCCAATAAATGGCTGTTTGATCCATAAGTTGTGGCACATGGTTTTCTGTTAATCTCAGCGTGAAATCCGTGCAAGTTACTGTGCTGTGTGTCAAAGATCGTGATGACCAATCAAAATCATCGATCGCAAGTGTGACGCAAACAACCGACTTCTATTATCAACTAGAATTTATCATTGTTTAAACTATAGTTCACTGCTCTGCCACATTAGTAATTTATTCTCAACTTTTTTAATTACTTTCTAATATGATATTAATTTCTTTTAGACTTGGAATCCAAAAATCGTTAATTACATAGTACAATATATTCTATACTGCGCACTCTCTCTCTCTCTCTCTCTCTCTCTCTCTCTCTAATTAAAACATGTCAAGGAAAAATACAAGAAAATCGTACGTTTGTATTTATTTGAATGTAGATGTCGATTTGCATATCTTGAACTTTTATAATTTAATGTTGTTTCACTGTTTCTTTATTATATTTTCTATCATACTATTCGTCCTCATGTACTTCTGTATTCTTTTGTGACAAATTAACCAATCAACATAAAAGAATACTTATTTTATTTCATTTTTTTTTTGTAACCATAGTCAATATTTTGCTAAGTCACTGAAATATTTTTTTTTTCTCTTTCTCGATTTAATTCATAAACGTTTGAACAGTTAAATAGTAGATTTATATTCTTATGATACTTTATCTGTTTATTCTTACCCGTAAACTCTCTCTCTCTCTCTCTCTCTCTCTCTCTCTCTCTCTCTCTCTCTCTCTCATTTTAGGCGTGTTAGGCTCACCATCCCCTCAAAATTTGTATGTATATACATGTATGTATTTAATTAAATTTATTAAAAAATTTTTTTTTCACATGCTGTTACAAATGTACTTTGTAAACTGTGACACAATAAAAGATATGTTCTGTTCTGTTGTTCTGTTCTGTTCTGTAAAATGTTAAGAATATTTAAAGATATGTATGCTCAAGTAAAGTCATGTGTTAAAGGATGTAATTCTTTTTCAGAATATTTTGATTGTTCTATTGGCCTTAAGCAAGGCGAGGTCATTTCACCGATATTATTCGCTCTTTTCATTGAAGATCTTGAATTATTCTTGCAGAATGATACTACATGTCCTTTAACGATTGATGATGTAACAGTTATTTTGCTTTTATTTGCTGATGATATGGTGGTATTGGCTGAAAGCCCAGAGGAATTACAATGTAGGTTAGGTCTTTTAAATGAATATTGTGTTAAATGGGGATTAAAAGTTAATGTTGATAAAACTAAGGTTATGGTGTTCAGAAATCGTGGTCCTATTTTACCTAATGAGAAATGGTTATATGATGGGTGCGAATTAGAAGTAGTAAATAATTTTAATTATTTGGGAACTGTTTTCAATTACAATGGAACGTTTGTATTAAATCAGGAAACTCTAGCGGGTAAAGGTCTAAAGGCATTAAATGTACTTTTAAATAATTTGAAAAAATATCAGTTAAAAACAAGTGTTAAATGTCAACTTTTTGATGCTTTTGTTGGTGCTATTCTGAACTTCAGTAGTGAAATATGGGGATTTGGTAAGTCCAAAACAATTGAGCGTGTTCATCTTAAATTTTGCAAAATGATACTAAAGGTAAAAACGTCAACAAGTAACATGGGAGTTTATGGTGAATTAGGTAGATACCCTTTATTTATTAATAGATATACACGTATAATAAAATTTTGGTGTAAGGTATTATCTTCAAAAAATATTCTTATTAACACTTTGTATAGAAGTCTTTCAGACTCAGCGAATAACAGTAGAAAGAATTGGGCATTTAATGTTAAATTTTTGTTAGATAGTTATGGATTCTCACATGTTTGGAGTAATCCATTCAGTATAGAACTTAAGAATTTCCATATTTCATTTAAATCTAGAATGATAGATGTATTTAGACAGAACTGGTATAACACTATGGTAAATTGTAATACTTTATGCACTTATAAATGTTTCAAAAAAGTCTTTGGAGCTGAACAATATTTGGATATTTTATCAAGTAAATTTAGAACAGTTTTAGCACAATTGAGATTATCTTCACATAAATTAAGAATTGAAACAGGACGATATGGTCAAAATAGAACAGAAAGAGCGCATCGATATTGTTCACTTTGTAATGCTAGAGATATTGAAGATGAATATCACTTTATTATGGTATGTCCTGAATATGTAAATCTTAGAAAAATGTACATTAAGAATTATACAAAAGTCCAAGTATGTTTAAATTTGTTCAATTAATGTCTTCATCTAATAGAAATGATATATTTAAACTCAGTAAATTTGTCTTTGAAGCGATGCAGCATAGAAATACACTTATATAATTTTTGATAATTATGTGTACTTACAAAAGTATTTTTATTTGTTTTCATGTATTAATTTTAATCTTTTTCAAAGTCCATCCTCCATAATTGTATGTTAAAAAAAATATATGACAAAAATAAGTGAATCATTGCATTATTTGTTTGATTTATGACAAAAATAAGTGAATCTTTGCATGATATATTTGATTTATTTACACTTGATCATCTGATTATTTATTTATATTTATACATATATACATGACAAGAAACTGTAAAGTTTACGTCAATAAAATATACTGTCTGTCTGTCTGTCTGTCTTATTCCCCATATTGCACACATTTTTCGAAAATTTCGGACAGCGATAAAATAACTAAATAACTTCTTTTTTGTATTAAACTGTATCTATACAAATGAACTAGTGATCCGTGTCTCAAATTTCTTTTAAAATTTTCTGTTCAAAAGTTATTTTTTTTTTTTTTTTTTTTTTTTTAACAACAAATCTTTTATTTGCCACAGATTACAAAATGCAATAACATGTGGAACAAATATATAAATATTAGAAAACAATAAATCGAAATATAACAGCGGTGGGTGATAATCCAGGGGAAAGTGGATCTTAACATTTGAAATATAATACATGTATATAGTTATTAGTTTTAGGTGTGAAAAAATACAAATCTCTCTCTCTCTCTCTCTCTCTATTTCTCTCCTCGACCAGTCTTCCAGGTACTCTCTCTCTCAACGACCAGTCTTCCAGGTACTAAATATAAAATTATACCAGTGTAGATATCACGCGACTATTTTTATCACAGTCATTAAAAATGTTGTTAACAGTATACACGTCGTGAACCTCGTGCTTTTGGTGCAATTACGACTTCAAGGTAAATTATTTAACTTAACTTTTTATTTTCGCTTCGAAACACGCCGCTCGTCAATTAATTAGCCATTGTAACAAAACTAAAACAATTATCGAAAAACTGAGACACGGATCACTAGACGGATCAAAGACCTTCCGACAGACGAAAACCGCTTTGAAATCGGACAACAATCAACTTTTTTTTTTTTTTTTTTTTTTTTTTGACAGACAGATATCATTTATTCACACAGGTACAATTGTAATCACTGTCCAAACACCCCCACTACAAGCTAATTCCAGTGTGTGGAAAATTAGCTTGAAAGATAAAACGATCAAAATGTGCTAATTAAATGGGATTATCGCATAACTGTTCATCCTTAATTAAATTCTTTTTGCTCAGTAGTTTAGTTGTTTGATACATCGTCCATTATTCACACTTTCCGAACATATAAGTACCTAAACTTTTGGTTTACATCCCATAAAGTCATCTAGAGTCATAGTGCACACGGCATATAACACATAAAAAGTCACGTGACTATCTTCAAGCGTCGAGATAAGGGGCCCCACACAGGGAAATAATGGATACCGAAGCCGCACTAAGCCGAGCAGTCGTAGGGGCAGGGTATGATTGAAATGTGTTTTTTGCATTTATTAATTACATATACCGTATTTTATTATTTGATATTATGCCTGTTTCAATATGATACATAATTAGGGTTTTGGTTAAGGTAGCGACATTGGGTAATAACGGTAAAATGCATCAAAATGTCTATGAAAATAAATTAAAGGACACATTTTGTTTCATCAGTCTGTATCTTCATTCTGGTACAGATCTCCAAAATTAATAGAAATAATCGATTATAAGAAAATAACCATTATTTATGCTCCATGCACAGACGTCGTATATAGCGCACGTCATAAAATCGACGTCACGCCTGTCTTTGAATAATAAGCAAATTTTCTCTTTTGTCTTTTTATTGATTCTTAACTGAAATCTTCACGACAAAAAGTATGGGTTTTATCGGACTTTTGATTGGTTTGCTTATCTATCAACACTGTGATCACGCTCCATTATTATTCTCATTTTTATGTAACACATTTATACCGCCTGTAAAAGACGAGAAATACACTCGGTTTAAATGGGAAGATAATTTAAAAGCATCTTTTAGAATAGGATTGATTTCCCGTTTACCACATTTTAATAACTTGGTTTCTACCATAGACATGACTAGCAGAGATTCGGTTAATAATGTCCTGAATGATTTTACCAAAACATTGCGTGAAGTAGCAGACCCTTTATTATTTTCAAATTGTTATAGTAAAAACAAGAAAAAGATATTTATGAATAAATCTCTATCTACACAAAGAATATAGATAGGAATAAATCTGTAAAAATTTTTAATAGAACGAAATCTAAACAAAGTCGAGAGCAGTTCTTTTAAAAAAAAAATTTGTGTAAGAAAAAGCGTTTATTACATGACAGAGTAAAAAAAAAAATTAAAAAAGTCGAATCCTAAACAGTTTTGGAATTACTTTAAACGTTCATCTAAAAACACAAACAGCATTCATTTGGAGGATTTTAGAGACTATTTTTCAAAATAAGGAAATTATGTTTTTCAAGGTGTAAATGAAGATGCAGAGAATTTTTGTTCTACTCATGATTTTAATGATATTAATTGTTGTTTTGAAGACCTTAATAAAAATATATCCGTAGAAGAGGTTTTAAAAGCCACACAGTGTCTTAAGCGTAATAAATCTATGGGGGACGACTTTATCATGAATGAATATTTGATAGAAAGTATTGATATTTTAGCTTTACATATATGTGACTTGTTTAATGCTATTTTTAATTCGGGTTATTTTCCCGAACAATGGATGAATGGAGTTATCGTTCCGTTACATAAAAAAGGTGATGTTAACAATGTAAACAATTACCGGGGTATTACTTTGGTCAGCTGCTTATCAAAACTGTTTACTACTGTATTAAACACGCGGGTGAGTAATTTCTGTGAGAATAATAATATAATATCTGATGCTCAGTTTGGGTTTAGAAAAGGTCGTTCTACAGTCGATGCTTTATTTGTTTTATCAAATGTTGTTCAAAATTACCTAAATAATAATAAAAGATTATATTGTTGTTATATTGATATGTGTAAATGTTTTGATACTATTTATAGAAATGGATTATGGTTTAAATTATTCTAGCTTGGTGTACAAGGTAAAATGTTGCGGATTATTAAAGATATGTATCAGAAAGTTAAATCTTGTGTTAGAAATTGTAATAATTACTCTGATTACTTTGAATACTCCATAGGCTTGAGACAAGGCGAGATTATGTCACCGATACTTTTTTCTCTTTTTGTTGAAGATCTTGAACTTTATTTACAGGAAAATGCAGATTCTGGTATTCAAATTCATGATTTAGTGTTAATTTTGTTATTATTTGCAGATGATATGGTTGTATTTGGAAAAACAGCACAGGAGTTGCAGTCTATTCTCGATCGTTTATACAATTATAGTAATCAATGGGGATTAGAAGTTAATACAGAAAAGACAAAAATAATGATTTTTAGAAAAAGGGGTAAGTTAGGAAGACAGGAAGCATGGACATATAATGGCAAACAAATTGAGATCGTAGATGATTTTAATTATTTGGGAACAGTTATAAGTTATAATGGGAATTTTACATTGCATCAAAAACATTTAGTGGGGAAAGCTTTAAAAGCTTTAAAATGTCTTAAATTAAACTGTAAAAAATACCAATTAAAACCTAAGTTAGCTTGTCAGCTTTTTGATTCATTTGTTGGGTCTATCTTAAATTATTCATCAGAAATATGTGGTTTTGAAAAACATAAAGATATTGAAAGGTTACATTTAAAATTTATTAAATATATTTTAAAAGTTAGAAATAGTGTAGCAAATGCTGCAGTATATGGTGAATTAGGTAGATACCCTTTGTATGTGTCAAGATATATAAGAATTATCAAATATTGGTTTAAGATTTTAAATACAGACAATATAATTATTAAACAAGTTTATGAGCAATCACTTAGTGATTGTAATATAGGTTTAGATAACTGGGCTAAAAAGGTAAAAATATTGTTGTGTAATTATGGTTTTGTTGATGTTTGGAATCATCCGGAATTATATGATTTAAAATGTTTTTTACCTATTTTCAAGCAAAGAGTTATTGATAATTTTATACAAAGTTGGCATTCAGAAAATGAATCGAGTGGTGTACTTGATCTTTATAATAATTGTAAAAGTATCTTTGAATATGAAGATTATTTAAATATTTTACCACAAAGTCTTAGATTTAGTATTACAAAATTAAGAATTTCAGGTCATAGTTTAAGAATACAAACGGGTAGGTATGGGCAAAATAGAATTCCTAGAAATGAAAGATACTGTCAATGCTGCAATACTTTAGATGAAGAAGACGAATACCATTTTATTTTAAAATGTTCGTGTTATGAAAACTTAAGAAAAGGTTTCATAAATAAATATTTCTATAATAAACCTAGTATGTATAAATTTATGTTATTATTAAAATCAAAGAATAAGACAACACTTACTAAATTAGCTTTATATGTGCAGAAAGCAACGGAACTTAGAAATAGTTTACTAAATAATATGGCTAACTGATATATAGGTATTATTATATTTATTTAATATAAAGTTTGTGGTGTATTTTAGTACAGCCATATATAGCATATTAAATTAGCTTAACATTTCTTATGTCATTGTATAGTGTTTGTATTGGTCTAAATTAATTACATTCCAATGCTGTTTTATAATGGGTATGCTACCAATATACGACAATTGTGTATATGTGTATATCTTTTTGAATTACGTTTTGCTTAACCCTTTAAACGTCCCCTTACGTTTCGTTTCGGTAAGGGAGGTAATCCAGGGTGCATTTATCGGATATACCTTTGAAATTTACTATATTATTACTACTATAATTATTTTTTTATGTAATATATTTCATATTTTGAAATTTACTATATTATTACTACTACTATTATATATATGTGTATGTGTATATATATATATATATATATATATATATATATATATTAATAATTTGTTGATATGCATTTTATTTAATTCTGTCGTATAATTTCCTTGTTTCTTGACAAGGGAACCTTCCATGGTTCATACAATTTTGCTAACATGCATTTAAGAGAAAAATTTTGTTCAGTTCATTATTACTACATATATCTTAAATAACAAGTTAATCTTTGTGATTACGATCGAATGTACTTGTAGATTATCACAAATCTGTAATTAAAAGCCATAAAAATATTTTTTGAAAAAAAGAAAAAAGGAAGAAAAACAACAACTAAAATATATGCATATTTTTTGTGTGTGCGTGTGTGTGTGTGGGTGTGTGTGCTTACCTTTTATGTGGTTCATCCTCTGTGACAAGAAATTGTCTTTATTGTATGTGACCAAATGGATGATGTGGTTACTTTATTTATATTGACTATGTACATTGTACACGTCGAAAAATAAAGCTTTGTATCTTGTATCTTGTACTGTCTCATCATTTCTTACATATAAACGATTTCTTATCCTGCTAACATGCAATATACGAACCCCAATATACCAAAACTGTAAACTTCTATAACAATAGATTGATTTCTTAAAATTAGTAATTATAATAGTTTTTTTTTATTAACTGTATGTGTAAATATAATTGCAAATAAAAGCTTATAAAAATAAAGCCATTGCTAGGGAATACTTTTAACTGAAAATAACCTTATTGAAACGTATTGGCATATATAAAGTTTTGTTTACTACTTTTGCAACAATACAATACAAAAACTTTGTGTTTAAAAATATTGTCTGTATAGATTATGACTTGATTTGTCTGGGTCGGGTTAATCAGTGTCCCCTGAAAACTGGTTTCCTGTGTGTACTGTACGTGTGCTTTTATTACCGTGTGCCGTTTGGTCATATATCATACAGTTTACTGGACTCGGGGCCCGAGCTGTCACCTAGTATATTACGTAATAGACTTCCAGTCCCCAGTGTAACTGGCTACATGTTGACAACTAACGGGCCTCTAATTTGTTACTATTTGGGTCTCTAAGAGACCGCGTGGAAACAATTGTACTGATAAAGTGTGAAAAAAATGAAGTTCATTTCGATATTCAAATAAAAGGACAAATACTTTAAGATGTTGAGTGTATTAAATACTATTGAAAAGATTTCTTTTATTTCCCATATTTACTTCAGGTGATAATAAACATTAACCTGCTGCTATAGTAACTGATAGTTATTTGACAAACGACAAACTAATATCTTCCTAGCGTATAAACTGATTTCCCTACACGGCGCCTCTGAAAGCCCCGCCTACTCGACGTCACGTGATCGAAATAGCGGACTGCTTTTTCGGCTATATGGGGTCTGGTTATTCAGGGCCATAAATCGCATATTTTAAAGTGAGATATTGGATTTTTGTTTTCACAGATCATTAGAAGAAGGTGTGAAGTATTTTATTCCGTTAAAAACCCATTTTGATGCATTTTACCGTTATTACCCAATGTCGCTACCTTAAACTGTAAATTTTACACTTTAATCTGTAAAATTCACTCTTTAATCTGTAAAATTCACTTTTTTTCTGTAAAATTCACATTTTTTTCTGTAAACTTTACACATTAATCTGTTTAAATAATGGCTAGGTCTATCGGCACGACGGTCGTGCGGATAAGCAGCCTTATCGGCATGACCGTCATACCGAAAAGGTTGTTATCGATACGACAGAAAAAATAAAAATAACACAACTAGAGCTTTCTTTCTTTCTTTCTTTCTGTGATAAAAGACCGTTTGCTCTGTTCTGCCATTGGTGATGTTTAATGACAAGGGCATCCTCAAAATAACTTTTTTTTTGCGGTTATCTTAAGTGGGTACCGGTGCATACAATATATACCTACAACATATACCTACACTATATACCTACAACATATAACAACGACATATTCCTATTACATATACCTACAACATACCTACAATATGTAACTAAAACATATACCTACAGTATTTAACTACAGCATATACCTATAACATATACCTTCAATATATACTTACAACATATACCTACAATATATACCCACATATACCTATAACATATACCTATAATATATAACTACAACATATACCTATTACATATAACTTCAATATATATTTACAACATATACCTACAATATATATGCACATATATCCACAACATATACCTACAACAAATACCTACAATATATACATACAATACATACCTACAACATATACCTACAATATATATCTATAACATTTACCTACAATATATACCTACAGCATATACCTATAATATTTAAATATAGCATTAGCCTATAATATATACTTTCAACATATACTTACAACATATACCAGTACATAAAACATATACATACAATATGTACTGGTATATACAACATAAACCTACATCATATATACAAAAATTAAAATTTTTTATTTTACAGAAAAAAGTGTGAATTTCACAGTTTAATCTGTAAAATTTATAGATTAAACTGTAAATTTTACAGAATAAAGTGTGAATTTTACAGAAAAAAGTGTGAATTTTACAGATTAAAGTGTAAAATTTACAGAAAAAAGTGTGAATGCAAATCACACATAGCACAATTTCATCGAACTTATTGCTAAATATTTTAGCTGGTTTACTAATTTTTGACTAACTGCATATAGGATTAAAATGTCTTGTAAGAATTATTCTGAACTAACTGAAATCAATCAAAAATTCATCAAATTATTCATTCATCCACTCACACTGCAAATACGTATAAGCAAAATTATAAGTGAGAAGAATCATGAATAAAAAATGTATGTTTGTCTGCACCAAGGATTTACTGGACAATCAGAACTTATTTAAGCGCCAAGCATAGCAAACCATACTACCATTAAACAAATGTTTGGATCATAATAATTCACGGAAATTAACGAAAAACATTTAATCAGTCTCAGGTCAATATTGCCAGACAAGACTTATAAACAGAGATTGGCAGCTTTTCGAATAGCGCGTATCATCGCGTGCCTCGAGAGTTAACGAGAGCGCGCCCACATGTCACATTAGTAGATCTAACGGACATTTCGGTGGTGCTAGGGGGAATCTTACAAAACAACAGTTACGTTCCAAATATTTTTTGTAAATCTATTGGTTTTAGCTAAAGTTGGAGAGAAGAGGACAGATGCAGATAAGGGTATCTTTAGTTTAATTGTACTTAAGAGATAGAGGGGGAGAGGAAGAAAGAGAGGTAGGTAACTGGTCCGATACATCGCAAGCAGAGGTGACATATAGGAATCACTTATCCGTCGTCTATCTGTCCGCCCGTCTGTCTGTTCGTCACACTTCACACATTTGTTCCATTTAAATCGGTAGGTCGATTGGGTCTATTTAATGGCACATGTTTCTGTGAAAGGAAGGGTTATAAAGGGTATTTGATAGTGTTATTATAGTTTGGTCTTTTATTGACTTGACTATTTGATTTTACCGTTGCTTCGACAGTATTTTATTCATATAGCGACGTCCAGCTAATTGCAGGTGGAGGAAGACCCCGAATGCACGGAGGCATCCAGGTAGAACCACCGACCTACCGCAAGCCAGCTGGAAGGCTTCCTCACTTGAAAATCCGAAAATCCCTGGCGGGATGGACGGTTCCGCAATTTCTGTGTAACTCCTCCCCTATTGATGATTTGACAGTTTCTATTCATACCTAGGTCAAGTGCTCACAAACAGTATCACAAACAAAAAGCACATGTTCTTTTGTGTAAAGTAGGTCAACCGTTCACCATGTGTTTCCCACGTACACTGGTTGGATAAGCCAGTTTAATGTAAACATACTTGATTGACAGTTTAGGAACCATCCATTCGAACCCACGCGTTGAGGGGCTGAGTGAGTGTTAAAGTCAGCGACTTCACCCTCTCGGCCACGGAGCCCCCCCCCCCCCTGGTCTTTTAATAAGGACATGTAATATTTACATTGCAAAATGACATGGTAATACGGTATGTACTGCAGATTTGTTATTATCTGAGCCCCCTCCCAATGCTTTAGTCGAGAATGTTTTAGTAAGTTGGTCGAGTATGTGCATTTAAGAAATATTAACTTGTTTCATAGAATTTAATATCTAAACTTTTTATAAGAAATGTTTAGCAATGGCCTTTATTTTTATTAAAAGGCTGGTAATTGTGTTTGTAAATTTTAACACATTTATGATGATGTACATGATGAACATGTTAAACATTTAAAAAGGCCGTAATGATAAAATATAATTTGTTTCAATTTTGCATACATATAAACCCTATTGGATTTTAAGTTCATAATTGTTTGTTCATACGACCTCAACGTGCTCAACGTATACCGCTGTGATCGCTTCCCCTTTGTCGTAAGTTACCGTCTTTCGTGCAGAATCCATCGCTTGTCCTCAACACTTTCCCTAAAATGACATCTCCTCTTAACCAGCTTCGAAGTAACTAATCAAACTTTGCAGGAATGATCCTTGGGTTGATTTCCACGCAGTCGCTTATTAACAGTAACCCTGGTTACCATGACAACCAGAAATATAAAGTACCAGTTTCTTAATTTCATTTTGAAACAAATGATCACCATAATTAAAACAAGTGTGGTATGTTGAAAAAAAAACCCCCAAAGGGTTTGGGAATTTTCTTTTCCAAAAAAAACGGGGTTAGATAGAAATTTTATTACCCGCACAACCGCTAAACAAACCAACTTCTTTGAAACTGTTTACAAAAAACTTAAATTTTCACCTTCAAAATAATTTCCCCTTTCCCGCCTGAGACACGGTGAACTTTTGAAGAAAAAAAAAGGGTCTCGTGGGGGTTTCCATAATGGATATTAAAAAATGGACACATCGTGTAAACATAATGCCCTGTCTATTTAGGGTTATATACTCAGGGGACGGGCCCGTTTTTCAAAATAAAAATCAAATAAAATAAACATTCCATTGTTTGCCTCCATATTTTTTTTTTTATATCAAAACGTTGGTCGAATTTTTTTTTTTTGTATTTTAAGCTCGATATAACATATTTTTGAGAGTTGTTGTCAAACTACAAACTCCCAATCTGGGGAGATTTTAAATGTGTATTTTTAAAATAAATGGTTCGGTGAAATAGAAATATGTGTACATGTATTTGGGTTTTCTTCCAACAAACCTATTTCTAAAACATACCAAACGATGATTAATTTGGGGATAAAAAACATAGAATCACCCTTTAAAGGGATGGGCGGGGTTTTTTTTTCCAGATTTTAAAATGCTTTAAACG
>CM037778.1:72658941-72704963 GCA_021229015.1 Solen grandis
AGATTGTACAAATCATAGCCCAATGGTGATAAAATTGACCCCACACCAGGGGTCACTTGTTTTACATAGAGTTAAATAGGAAAATCTTAAAAAATCTTCTTCTATGAATCAATAAGGCCTAGAGCTAAGATTTTTGGTATGTAGTAGCATCTAATGGTTCATTACAAAGATTTTCAAAGTCTTGGCCCTACGGTGATAAATGACCCTGCGCCCAAGTCTTCTCTGAAACCATATGGCCCATTGCTTAGGTATTTGGTGTGTAGTATTGTCAGGGGTAAAATGTTTTAGATTAAGTTATATCAGAATCCTTGTCTGTTTAAAAACCTTGACATCAGTTGAAGCAATGGTACTCAGGTGAGCGATTCAGGGCCATCATGGCCCTCTTGTTTTCCTTTTTTTACAATCACGGAATGTTGCATTGGGTAACCATGTGTCTGTATAAGATAGGTATTGATAGAGGTAATACACAAACAAATAAACAAACAAACTTTGTAGTACCTCTGCAAAGAGGCAGTAACATTGTCAAATCTGTTGAATATTTTGCTAAACCATGCCATACATTGGTGGCACAGTGTTATATATTTCATGAGAAAGATGATGTATGACAGAACTAAACAGGAACACAAAATCCAGTGTTTGGTTGAGAATGGCTTCACTCAGGTTTTTACAAATACAGGCACCTTTTATAGTCTATTAAGAAAAGGAGTCCATGCAAGCAATCTTTTTAGTTGGGAACATTGTATAATGATCTCTTTTATCTCTCTCTTTAACTGGAAAATTTGCTTCAAATGACTAATTGATGATATTATGCTTCTTTGATTATTAATATGAATATTATGTTATTTTGAAGGGCAATTATATCCATTTAAAACTTTTAGGATTGCAAGTGCTAAATGTTTGTGTGGGAATAAAAATGTTATTTTGGAATATTTTTACAGTCTTGAGTGAATCTCTAGATTTTAATTAAGAGTTTTTTGTGTGATTATCATGTTAAATTTAGAGTATGTTTTGTCTCCAAGCAGTGCTGAAGTCACTAAGAGGGAACAAGTTATCAGGTAACCATTATAAGTAGCAAAAAGATGTAGCATGGACCTTCAACTTGTTGCTATAACAACAGTGTTCTTTCATCACATGCACTGTTTTATCTGGTTGGTCTGACTTACTTCCTCAGCCAGTATGGTTAATTCTATAGTTTTTAAAAACATACTTCAGCTAGTGAATCTAACTTAATACAAAGGTATATAAAATCTATATCGACAATTGCATCTTCTTTTGTCTTAAGTCTAAACATCTAGAACAAAATGGAGTACCTT
Organism: Solen grandis; assembly: GCA_021229015.1. NCBI lineage: Eukaryota > Metazoa > Mollusca > Bivalvia > Adapedonta > Solenidae > Solen > Solen grandis. The sequence goes on from CM037778.1 coordinate 72,660,255, forward strand.
TCATTTGAAAGCATGTCTTTTGCCATTTGTTATTTGTTATTTGCACTTCAAGATCCTGTTAATGATAATTCAAGATAATTAAATTGACTTTACAATATGAAAGTCACTGTCAATTGAAAGTTAAATCCAGGCAAAATAACAATCAATTATAGGACAATAATTATATCTCTTTAGTTTTGTAAATGGAGTTTATTTATAGATTTCAAAAGTCTGTTGTTATTGATCACTTTTCACAATAAATGAGAATAAAAAAACAACAACAAAAAACAAACAAATATTTATGACACTGGGATTTTGTGCACACAAAGCACACACATGCATTTAAAAAACCCAAAAAACCTGCACTTTGTTTCTGTTTTACCAAACAAGTTTGACTTATCATCAGTTTGGCTTCAGTATGCTACACTAATGTTGGGTTGTTTGAAATCACTTGGTGTCTTGGTGCGAAACACAACACAGAAACATGCTGGTCTGGGTCTCTTTGTACATTAACTTTCATCCTTTTGATTTGATCAGTTTCATGAATTTTTATTTCCAAAAGCTTACTTTACCAGAGCTTACTGAAATAAAAATGAGTTACCTTCATAAGTAATTCTTTTTCCACAGTCTGTTCTTTTATGTATGTTTGTTATGGTCACAATAACTATCAGCGCTTGTTAAACAGGGTTTCAAAGGAAAAAATGTGTCATAAAAATTTGCTGACATGCAGACATGCAATTGTGTGACTCTTGACCGTAACTTTGTCATGCATTGAGACACAAAAAATATCTTGGTACTATTGTTCATCAAGATGAGTTGCTGTGCAGGTGCATTGCATGACTCAGGTTCATAAGTCAAAGGTCAAGGTCACACTTAGAGGTTGAAAGTTTGATATGGGTACATTACTTCATATGGAAAAACCCGGTTCTTGTGGAGTCTCTTGTTTTCATTTTGTCTCTCTTTCCTGACCAGTGTTGTTCAGGCTGGTCTGTATTGAGATCAGATATTCTGTTTACCCTTTACCTCATGAATATTCATGTACAAATTAATAACTTGATGAATATTAATTAAATGATCTTAAAATGGAATCATGAATTATTTTTCCCCAAATATACTAAGTAGAAATTGAGCTACAATATTGTATGAGCAAACAGAGGTGACCCTGATCAGACAGCTCCTATAGGTCCTATAGGGTTTGCTCTGTTTGGTAATGTGTCAAAATGAATTTATATGAAGTAAAGGGTTATACTCTGTTTACCAGCTCTATCTATAGCATTATATTTATATATTATAAATGCATAAACAATTTAGACTGCCTTTAAAAATGATTTAGTCCATTGAAAAAATTGGCATTGCCTTGTTGAAATAACAAGAAATCCTTTATCTTGTGTACATGCTTGATATTGTTTACTCACTCACAGTTTAGAGTGTAATATGGTTAATAAGATGTAAGTTGCAAACAATCTAAGGCTTTATGTCATCAGTATGAAACCATATCAGCATGTGAATATCTTGCAGTTTGATCTTATTCTATACAATTTGCTACTCAGTGGTACCTTTATAAAGAGGCAGAAACCCTATTAAGTCTAATCAGACTGAAAAACGGCCATGTCAGATCTAACAAATATTTTGCTGTAATATGGCAAATCTGGTGGGCACTTGGCTATACAAGTTATACAAAAGACCTAAAAAGAAGCATAAAATCCCATGTTTGGTTGAGATTATGGCTTAACTCAGTACAAGTGCCTGCAAACACAGGCAACTTTTAACTCATGTGAAAAGGTGTCTTACATGAAAGGGAAGCTATTCAAGTTATCCTTTGAGTTGTGAGCATTGTGTATACTGATCTGTATTATCTCCCTTGTTCTAATTGTGGTTTTATTTCAGCATTCTGTTAATTTATTACTTATGAAAATGCAAATAAACATCAAATTTGTGGCACATTTCACAGTAATTACCTTGGGAGGAAGGATTTTTTTTTTTATTGTAAACATGTATTGCCTAAAGTTAACATAGGCATAACAATTCAGATTCAGCAAATCTGTTTTAAATGTTGCTGACAGAAGTAAGTTTTTAGACATCTGTGGTTGAAAATGCTTCTCTTACAATGAAATAACAAAACTTTACATCTTTATTATATCAGATGTTCAGTTTGTTCTAAGTAAAAGTAAGCATAAATTTAGCTGATCAGTATGTATGAGCATAAAATTTGTCGCAATGGAATGAACTGTTGATCACTGCTAAAACTTGAACCAAATAATAACATTGTGTTTCAGTTGTTTCATGGACTGGTTTACTATTTTCAAATAACATTTATTGTTTTAAGAAAGTATCAATATGGATCATTGTCCAACCATTTATTTATCTTTTATTAACAAGAAATAGCAAATAAAGAGGGAATATTAGTAGCTTTTTGTGGTGTTGTATTTTGCTAGGAGCAGCGAGGGAAAAATTGTTGAAATGCTATAAATATGTATCTTATAATGATGACCTTGGTTTGAACACCGGTATATTTTGTATCATGGAGGATGGTGCTACATTGTACAGTGTATATTAATTTTAAAAACCAGTTTTCAGTTTAAGACTTATCATAGTTATGTTGTTTCTTTTCATGTGCAGTAAAGCAGAGAGGAAGGCTACCTATGAGTGTGTAAGATGTTTGAAGGCCTACATGAACAATACAGTAAGTGTAGCTTGTCATGGTGTACTTGGTAGTGTTTGAGATTTTCTTTCAGTACATGGCATATAATGGGCAGTGCTGGTCATTATGACCTCACGAATGTGTATTTTTATCCTATCAATGTAACGTTTTACTGTTACTTAGCCCCTCACCAATATTGGTTTGAATCATGGTCGCTCAGGTTTTTCATGTGGGGAAGGTCTCAAGTTGGCTTTTTCTTAAAAAATGTGTTTTTTATTACTGTGTATCAGTAAGTATATGCACAATGAAAACTTTGAAAACTGTAACAGTGGTTTGCTATATATCGTAAAATAAATAATTTTTTTAACATGTAGCCCAATGAAATGTTGCTGAATCAACATTAGATTTGTCTTTAATGAATGTCTAATTATGTTGATTTTTTTTAAATGCAAATTTTGGAGGACACTAATTTCTGGATTTATTTTCCCAGAAAATGTGATGTCCACTATATAAATGTGATGTCTACTATATAAATGTGATGTCCACTATATAAATGTGATGTCCACTATATAAACAATTTTCAACAATATATAAAGCCTTTAGATTTAATGATAGTCATGCTTTAAAGTCCTAAAATTCAAGTGAAAGCTAATTAATAAAAATATTAGAAAAAAAATATTGTATGTATTTCCAAAGCAGATTCTGCATTATAAGTAACCTCAAACCAGCAGGTGCTTATGATATTCCATGTGTATTGAGTGTCCTAACTTTCCCTCAGTTTGGTTTGATGGAGATCATAAAACATGAGGAGGCACTGACGATATTGTCACGGACAATGGATCCCTCGGACCCCACAACGATGTTGGAGGCCATGAGGCTCCTTGCTGCCGTGTGTCTCGTACCTCCAAATGGGTGAGTAGCTAATAATGATGACATTTGAAAATCACATATGCCTGTACAGTTAAACATGAGTTAGTTCCACATAAGTTGTCCCCCCTACCTTATAGCATACAGTGTTTTATAAAAGATATTATGTCATAGGTTTTGTGTCACCTGCTATAAGCAGTAAGCAGAGGTGACACAAAGGGATCACTTTTCCGTTGACTGTCTGTCTGTCACACTTAAGCAGGTAACACACCTGTTCCAGAGAACACTCTTGTTAAAATAAGTTTTGATATCAACCATGATATGTGCAAGAGGTTTAACAAAAACTTTTTCACTATACTCAAATAATGATGGGTTATTTGATAAAAGAAGGGTAATACATGCCCTGAATAAGAGTTTCTGTTATAGAGTTACCTCTGTTGAAAAGTCCAGCCAGTTCTGTCTTAAGAGACACCCTCTAAGGGGCTTGTTTACTCCTTGATAATTTTTCAGTCAGTAATTGTAATTCCATTGGTTGGCAACTTAGCAGCCAACTGTGAATCTAACCTAGCACTATAGAAAATGAAAGCCACTAGTGACTCTAACATTAGACTTGATACCTCAAAATAGATGCCATAGTCATTAGTCTTCATTGGCGGTATTGTAGAAAATGTGAATGTTTATGTGCAGGCATGAGAAGGCGCTAGAGGGAATCACGGTTTGTGGGGAGATTAGGAGTCAGGACCGATTTGTGCCAATCATCATGGGTTTAGGGATGAGGGACAACAAGCCCATGCAGGTCGCGTCCATACAGCTGGTCAATGCCCTGGTCAGCACACCGGATGACCTTGACTTCAGGTGTCACCTCAGGAACGAATTCATGAGAACTGGTCTCATTGACCTGATCAATGTGAGTATTGTGGTTTGTTGGTTGTATGAATATTCTGTGAAGTGAACTCATAGATTATGAGTAATAGGCATGTCAGAGGTTGAGTAGTCTGTGAAGTAAGCTCATATAGTGCAAGTAAATGGTGTTCTTAAGGTTGAGTAGTCTGTGAAGTAAGCTCATATAGTGCAAGTAAATGGTGTTCTTAAGGTTGAGTAGCCTATGAAGTAAGCTCATATAGTGCAAGTAAACGGTGTTCTTAAGGTTGAGTAGTCTGTGAAGTAAGCTCATATAGTGCAAGTAAATGGTGTTCTTAAGGTTGAGTAGCCTATGAAGTAAGCTCATATAGTGCAAGTAAACGGTGTTCTTAAGGTTGAGTAGTCTGTGAAGTAAGCTCATATAGTGCAAGTAAATGGTGTTCTTAAGGTTGAGTAGCCTATGAAGTGAGCTCATATGAGCTCATATTGTCTGCATAATTGGTGTTTAAAAGGTTGGGTAGTCTGTGAAGAAAGCTCATATAGTGCGAGTAATTGGTTTTCTTAATGTTGAGTAGTCTGTGAAGTGAGCTTATATAATGTGAATAATTGACATTCCAAAGGTTGAGTACTCTGGCCAGTAAGTCTTATTTGATGAGATTTTTAGAGTCAGTCTCATACTTTTGAATGATCTGACCTTTTTGAAAGTCTTAAAAATCTTGAGATTTGTCAGCCTCAGATTCTTTTTAAATAATTTCTTATGGTATCTAGATTTATTAGTAAGAATTCAACATCTTTTAAGAACAAATCTAAAACAAGCTAAAATAAAGAATTCAAAGACTTGTAAGGGAGAAAAAATGTTGAAAAAATAATAATCAGAAAACAGCTATGGTACAGACTTTGCTGTAATGCTACAATTTGAAGGGATTTAGTACTGGTCTTTATAGATTGAGAGTTTGTTTTTTTTTTGTAAAGAGTGAACATATATCAATCAGATGGCTCACACATTTAGAGATGATGCTACCAATCAGTTATTACTTACTGTAAAATCATTAATTTTCGTTGACATTAAATTTCGTTGGTTATATACCTACCGGAATATCGTGGTTACATTTATTTGTGGATATATGTTAGAGAAAACATGAGATCTATATAAGAGACAAGTTTTCATGGGGATTAATACTTGTGGATAAAACCCTCCACAAAATCGACGAAAATTAGTGTCCCACGAAAATTAATGATTTTACTGTAATACTATTAATTTATTTTTCATGTATTGGTAGGTGTTGATGATTTCTTGTCTGTGAAAAGTCCTGTATGATCAAAATTATGTAAAAAGTGTTTACACACAATGACACTAACAGTGCAGCAAATGAATGTCAGTAGAGAACCTTGTTTGCATTGTATTGTTACAGACCCTGGACAATCAAGTGGACAATGAACTCAAGACCCACGTCCAGATCTTCCACGACCACACAGACGAGGACTACGACGAGTTCTCACACAGATACGACAACGCACGCATTGAATTTGAATATCCTTTATGTCATCAGCTTAGATCAGTCAAATTTGAGTTGAATCCTTAGCTTTTTCATTTTGGAAAATTTTATCGCAAATATTCAGAACTTTGGTAAAATATATGCTGAGCGATTTATTTTGAGAAACAAAATTTCCATATGTTTGAAAACTAATCTTGGGAGGAAAAAAATGAAATCAGGAAGTTCTTACTTCTAAATTGGGAAGGGGTTTTTTTATGCGCCGACCAAAAAGGGGGGCACATAGATTTGCCTTTGTCTGTCTGTCCATCCCTAAACTTTGCAACATGCATAACTCTGAAAGTATTGGTACTACAGACTTGGAACTTCATGGATATATTATTCAGGACATGAACTTGTGCCCCAAGGTATTTTTATCGAATCACCATTGCCGTTGACAAGAGTTATTGGCCTCTAATTGTATTTGTACTATAGACTTGAAACTTCATGGATATATTATTCAGGGTATGAACCTGTGTACCTGGGTATTTTCACCCTTGTAACTAACAAAGTGAAAGGCGGGGGCATCCGTGTCCTGTGGACACATTTCTAAATAATGATTAGTGTGTAGCTTTATATAGGTCTTAGTTGTATTGGATAATTATGATGAGAGCTTCTTTTTTGGAAGGGGGTTATAAAGGAATCATGTGTCCTGTAGGCATAGCTGTGGTTGCGGACAATTTATATCTACTCATATTTAAAAATTTAAGAATTAGATAATTCTCTGTCTAAAATAATAAAATAATGAAATTTTTTTAGAAGAAATGAAGAGGTAACATTAACCCTTACCATGCTGGAACTGTAAGTGCTAACCTTTGCCACCAGTAAAGAGCCAGGCCAGCCTGTACAGATGTTCAGGCTGGCCTGGCTCTTTACTGTTGACTGACCAACTACAAGTTTTCATCTTGTTATCCCTAAAATTGATAATGGACAGTTCCAAAATAGGTGCCGGCTAAGTCCATTTGAGAAATTCAGCAAGTTAAGGGTTAATAAAATGTTAAGTATGAATAGATTTTCTATTATGAATGTTACGTTACTTGAATAAGGTTTCACTTAACTGTTCAAGTAAAATAAAAAAAAAACTTAAGATTATATTGTGTACCTCTGTGCAATGCTTCTGACTACAGCATTTCCTTGACTCCGCCCACTGACCCCCATCATTGTTTCACGATGATCTTCAACTCTGTGAAGGACACGGTGGCCGAGCCGTACTTCCTCTCCATACTGCAGCATCTTCTCTGTATCCGGGACGACCTTTTTGCCAGGTAATGGAAAGTGAAATACAAGAGTGAATTGAGGGCTTGATGCAACACCAGCGTAACTGCTTCAGTATCCATATGTAGTTAGCATATTTTGTTCTAAGCCCTTGGTTTGTGAGTTTTGACTGAGTGGTTTATTTATATTTTATGCTCAAGTTTTGTTAAGAACCTTTAAATTCAAACTTATTTATGTAATGTCAATAAGGAAAGTTACAATAATCTGTACAAAAACCTCTTGATGTGTCCAGGGATGGACCTGTACTTTGTGCCTAGGAAGGTCATGAATACTTATCAAGTGAGGTTTGGACCCACAACCTCCAGGTCTGTTATTGTGTATTTTACCACTGGACCAATTAAGAAAAGGAAGAGTAATGTATTCCTGAATAGTTCCCTTAACCCTTTCCCTCATAGAGGACACCATGAAAAGACCTATGCGAACAGCATAAAACCAGATCAGCCTGCGAGTAACTTGCAGGCTGATCAGGTTTTATGCTGTTCGCTGCTCCTCAATGGCCTGGAAATGAGGATTTTGTAATTAAATTTGGTAAGGTTTAACTGTGGTTTTCTGCAGATCAGGCTTTATGTGATACCTATTGAGGGCGTTCATCAATAAATAAGAAATATAAATTTTAAATGTAAATTAATTATTTGTTTAATTAGTTAACTGGAAAAGGAAAGTAAATTTAGCTTGAAATAGTTTAGATAATGATACAAAAATGGTTAAAATGTTTCATTAATATAGCACCATGATGCAGCAAGTTATACAAGTTTTTTGTTCAGATCAAAATCATGTTCAGAAGATAAAATTGTAGGAAAATATGATATTGATGTAAATGATTTATAAAGTAGAATTTTTTACATAGGATGACTCAAGAAAGTAAGAATTGCTCTGACTTTCAATAGAATTCCTGGTCAAAGGTGAACATATCATGAGATTTATGAATATACAATTCTGTTTTAACCCTTTCCCTCATAGAGGAAACCATGAAAAGACCTATGCAAACAACATAAAACCAGATCAGTCTGCGAGTAACTAGCAGGCTGATCAGGTTTTATGCTGTTCGCTGCTTCTCAGTGGTCTGGAAATGAGGATTTAAATTTGGTAAGGTTTAACTGTGGTTTTCTGCAGATTAGGCTTTATGTGGTACCTATTGAGTGCGTCAAAATGAGTCTATATGAGGGAAAGGGTGAACCACTGTTATCTGAAATGATATAATAATTGTACAGCAAAGTTGAGATGTTTGTGATATAATAATTGTACAGCAAAGTTGAGATGTTTGTGATATAATAATTGTACAGCAAAGTTGAGATGTTTGCGTTTTTTAGGCCTCAGTACTACAAGTTGATAGAGGAGTGTGTGACCCAGATAGTTCTCCATCGGAGTGGGGCCGACCCAGATTTCAGGCACACCAAGAGGTTTGACCTGGATGTTGACCCCCTGCTGAGTAAGTACTGGGTCCTGATTGTCATGGGAACAAGAGGAATCCTATCTGGGCTCATTCAAGTCATTATTTTTTAGGGCCTGAAAATATTATTTTTATATGAGATCTATGAAAATGCATACATTTTACAGGAATCAGTACACAATGTAGGGGAAAAAGAAAGGTCATGGTCAAATGCAAACTCAAATTTATGAATTTTATGGTACTTATTCTTCAAGTCATGAATAAGGGAAGACATATTTTGCAATTTTTTTCCCACTTCATGTGTCATGTGGGAAAAAAATCACACAATCCTGTTACAAGCTATTTATTTGTGTTGTTCTTTTTTTAGCCACTCTGTCAGAGAAATCAAAGTTTGAGGATAATGAGGTATCCATCGTCGAGATCAACTCCAAACTTGAAACGGCCATCACAGCCAAGCAGGAGTCGGAGGCAAAGGTGGTCACGATGGAAGAAAAGATCAAGACATACGAGGCAGAACTGACCATCCTTAAGGAAAAGGTAAGGATCTCGTGGAGTGGAAATGTGGTCATTTTCCTAATCCATGTATGGATCAAGTCTTGATCATTCTTGATAAGATCAATGTTAAGGAACTACAAGCTCCATTTTAATTAGAAACAAGAGATGAAGAATCCCTAATTGTATATATTTTTTTTCCTTAATTGCTTGATTCTATTCATAGCTTTAAGAGCCTCTATTTTCTAAAATGCAATTTTTTTCTTAAAAATACGTTATGTAGCATACAATTTGTTATGAGGATAAAATATTTTAAATTTTCACACAGTCGAGAGTATTTAAAGAGCTGTTCTTTTCTCCTCCCCATGTTGAAGAGACCACAGCGGGTATGAAGCATGCCCCAGTTCAGCTGTGTTGGTGTGTCAGGGTTGTAACGTATCTGTCCGCATGTTGTAGCTGGTGTGCCACGCAGTGGTAGTGGCAGCTGAGGTTTAGTGATCTGGGGAGGGTTTAACATGGTCACAGAGTCTGTCAGTTTTTACCTTATTAGGCATGCCATTGGTGGCTTCAGTATGTCCTTGTCTTCAATGTTTCTTGTTAGAGTTTGGGATGTACGGCTATCCATATTTATGTGATTTATTTGACATGTCCATTCCTGAGCTAAATTATATAGACACTGTACTAGCATTAATACACACATCAAAAGTTCCTTTTATATAATTTGAAGACCTATGCATTTTCAGGCTCAAGGGTATTTTTATTTCTAGAGATACTGTGCATGAGGTTAAAAGGGTTTAAAAGACTGTCTAAGCTTATATGAGCTCACTTTAAGACTGTCTAAGCTTATATGAGCTCACTTTAAGACTGTCTAAGCTTATATGAGCTCACTTTAAGACTGTCTTAGCTTACATTAAGCTTAAGAGCTTATGCTTCTCATCAACAATACAGTCTCAATGGAAAGTATATTGGATTGGGTTAAATGGTTCAAAGCCAAGTTCAAGCCCTAGCTTGGTTTACCAAGATTGTTAGTGAAACATAGAAACCTGATATGGACCTTCATGCATGAACATATTGCGTTATAATTAACTTTATTTGAATACTCATGAGCTTTTCTTTTAATCTTAAAAGGTTTTGAATTGATTCCCTCACTTATATTTAATGCAGGAATGGAAAGTTTGCAAATTGATAAATTAATTGTGAATAGGTTTTGATCTTGTGGTAAGTGTTTTTGGGAAAAGCATTGATTACATTTATTCTTTTTTTATTTGCATATTGTTTGTGTAAAATGACAAAAAAAAGGCCAAATGGGGACAAATATTATAGCTCAGTTAAAGAACACTTTGGCAGTCTAGATATTTTTTGTGGTCGCATTGTGTGATATTCATAGGTTTTATTAGTGCGCATTATGAGATTAAGCTATATTTGTGCTGAACTTGAAGTACAAAATATTACAGTAGATTTATTGGTATACATATATTTTTTTTAGTTCTCTCAAGTTTATATGAAACAATATATCACCAATGTGAATTAACAAATATGTTTTCTTTTGTTTTCCTAAACTTGATAATTTACTGAGGTAGAAAATATTTATGAAAGGGTCAGAGCAGTTTTGAAAATCAGTATAAAAAAAATATTTCGCATTATCATGCTTATAAAACAAAAAAAATTTCTTTAGAGAAAGTTTGTGTACATACATAAGTTGTGCAGTGAGATTTTGTGTTACAATAGATAATAGGAAAAGCATTCTTTCCACAGCAACAGTATAAAGTCTGAGAAAATGATTTTCACATGTATGGCAGTTCAAGACTCAAATTTCTATATTACTGTGGTAAGGAAAGAATTTGAATAAGTGCCATTCACACACAATTGCACAAAATCACATGGCGCAGCTAATGTATGTATTGATGTATATTTAAGTGATGATTGCTTATATACCTGCTGACCTCTACTGGTGACCTTATCAACAGATAAAGGAGGAAACAAAGGCAGCGGTCGAGGCAAAGCTTAAACCTGCCGTGCCCTCAGCCCCTGTGCATGTTATATGCCCAAAATGCGAGGCTAAGACAGAGAAAGAAGGGGTATTGTGTGTTTCTTCCTCAGCCACTTTGCACGAGTGTTAACCCTTCATTTCCCTCGCCATGCTCATTTTTGTCTTGCTACAGTATCGTTTTTCTGTTTTTCATCACCTGTTTCCGTAAAGAATAGCATCTCTTGTTAATAAGAATCAATTTAGTGGTAAATTTTCTCTTTAGTTTATTCTTTTTTTAGGCTTTGATGATAGGAATAATGGAAAATAAGCTTTCTTAAGATTTTGATAAATATGATATATTGTTATAAAGTCTTTATGGTAAGAAAAGTAGGGTAAAGATTTCTTTTATTTTTGTTTTGCATATTGGAAAAGTATTTGGTTTTGTTTTACTTATAGAAAAAGTAGGGTGAAAATTTCTTAAGTTTTTGCTGATTGGAAAAATAGGGGAAACAGTTTTCTAAATAATGTTAATAATTATTAATATATTATTACTCACTTATTATTATATTTCTGTATTAGTTATTCTCAAAAAGGATGTCAACCTCAATAGTGCTGGCACTAGGTCATTCTATATTACAGGCATGCTTTGGTTGCTTTCTTTTCTCTTTCAAATGAGAAAGTTTGCCAGTTACTTGCAGATGTCTCATCTGTTGTAGTTTTTGAAAAAAGAGTTAGGATATTGGAGACACTCAGTGGATCAGTGAAAAAATCTGAAGGTATATCCTGCATATGTTCAGTTGGAAATTTCATAAAGAGACATGGATGGTACAGTCAAAGTAATAAACAGTTATTTATTTGACTTCAAATTCTGAGCTTGTCAGAGCAATCTGTCATTTCTTTTACTGTTTTATATGTTAGTATTGAATATGTATCAGCTATTTGTATATGCTTATGTCTGCAGTAAATTTATTTAAGCTTTATACTGGATACAGTAAATTGTAACTTAGCTTTACAAAGGATGCCAGACTTTATAAGATGTATTTTCACCATGAGAAAAATATACCATTTCCTCTGTGATCCCAATGTTGTGAGTCACCATACAGTATTGCCCAAGTTTACAATACCTCACCCATATAGATGAGTTGCCTATAGGAAGACTCTACATGTAAAGGTCAAGGGTTAGAATTGATTCTACAGTCCTTCTGATTGCTTAATACTACTCTAACCAATGCCAGTTCAGGTCTGACCCAGTTTTAGTGAACATTAATAATTGATATAATAAAGATATAAATCTCATCATTTAGTAGGATTCCTGTCTGTGTCTAATGTTTTGCTTCTTTTTCAATGAATCATTTATATTGCAGTAGCCTATGGGTCAGTAATGTAATACTTTACTGCATGTTCAGTATATTTCATCAGTTATACTCAGTTGTTTTATATTCCAATTGAGGTGTTTTTCACAAGATATATGTAGGTCTACCATGCAGAATTCTTTATCTTCCAGGAAAGTCTATTCTTGTAGACCCTCATACCCACTTATTAAGCTCATGAATCCATTGTATTAACTTATTCTATCTGTTACACCTTTTTAGGGCTGACCTTGAGATTGTTCCGTCTGCTTCTATTTCTATATGCAATTAGAATAGTTTTGTTGGTCAGTCCTCAAATTATTTTCCCATGTATATTTTTCACCATGTATACCGGTACACACTCTCAGGAGATCTTCATTTGTTTCATGCCTATGGATAAAAGATTGAGAAATATTAATTCATAGGTGATCAGTTAAATCATATATTCCTAGAAGATATTACCATTTCTATAATGGCAGAAGTTTCTTGTAGTATCACCACAGTGATGAAGCTGAGCTCAGAAAATCAAAATAAATGGTGTTAGATAACATCATCCAGTGTGGACTTCAAAATCAAGAGAGAAATAAGAAGATAAAAAGATGAACAAGCATTTATGATGGCATGAAATAAACAGAAAAAAAAATGTTTATCTATTTTATAAAGGTCTATTTCACTTTGAGTTATAGAACACTATTATTTTTGCTGTTCAAAATAGGATGTGGTCTTGCAATAAAATAGATATCCTTTGTAGTTTCAGTGTGAATCTGATTTGTTAATTATACTTTAGAAATCAGTCACAGTGTATTATAGTTTTCATTGGACTCAGTCTCTACCTCTGTTACATCCCATACTGCATATTTTGGTGACATTATTCTGATTCAATGATAAGTTAAACTATCCACCAGTATGATCATTCTGTGTAAAGGATAGAGTCATTAAGACATTTTCTACAGACAAAAGAAGGCCAGAGTGAGCGTAGCTAGCACAGGTTTCTAATGTCAGTAGAAATGTCTTAATGACTGCATTGAACTTAGAAATCACCCTTAATTTGTGGCAAAACTTGATTTTGTCGAATATATCAGCCTATCTTAGTGATGGTAAAATAGGAAGGGGCTCTTTTGGAATGAAACTTTGATATTTTTTTAAATTTTAGAGCCTCTGATTGGCTGCAAATTTAGGGTGACCTCTAAGTCAGTGTATGGTGTACCATTTGTGTCAGAATGTACCATGACCTAGCATCTGTTGGAAAACAGTGGTATGAAAACATCTCAGTTTAGATATGGAGCACATTCCAAAACAACCAGGATATCAAGAAGTTAGTGGTTCTACCCAGGTGCTTCTTTGACTTGAGGTTTTCCTCTACCTGTAATTAGCTGCACCTTACTATGTGACTGAAATAATATGGCAGCAAATGTAAACTCCAGTATATCAACCTTTATAAGGGCAGTTAGGACATTTGTAGAAGCAAAGTACTGGTCCTACCCAGAAACTGTCTGGAGATATCAATTGAAGAACCTGATGGGTAGAATAGAGAAATTATTGTACATTAATGTAAAAGTTATTTTTGTCTCTAAGATTTACTGGTCATTACAACTGAACATTTTCTGCTGCATAAGTATTTTTGCATCCAGAATTTATTTTGTGAAGTGTAGGTAAAACTTGAATCAAATATGGCAAAAGTCAAGTTGTATGCTGTTCTGTCCCCCTCATACATTCAAAATTTCAAGTGGAGCTTTTCTTACTTCCATATATTCATAAATAATTTTGTAATACAACATTACTGCTATTGCTATATTTCTAACAGCTGCCAGTTTATTGCAGTTTGACACAAATGGTACACCATAGCAGTGACTGGTTCCCCAGTTGGATCCCATATTAAGACACTGTACTTTAGGTAGTGTTTTATGTTATCAAAATAGTTCATATATATATGATCATCATAGTATAAGATCTTCCAGTAAAAACCATGGTATATATAAATAGTGTGTCACTGGGTCATAGTATACCAGTGAATGGCATGGCCCCCAAGAGATATTGGTTAAGTATCTATGGTGGATGGATATTTTTGGTATGTGGTATTAATTGAGATTTCAATGAAGGTGATTGTAAATTGTAGTGAAAATACTATGAGACATTTAGACTGTCTGTTAGACAATTGAGGTTAACCTTAGACATTTTGATGGCTGGGTAATAAAGTTTCTGACATTTTTCACAGAACTTCTGAACTATTTCTCTACTAAAATCATCATCATCAAATTTACTAATTGTTTAACAAGAAGATAAAATACTTAGAGGAGGAATTATTAACAATTTATCATGCTCATGAGATGTCAAAATTGCCTATATTTGTTTTGTGTCTATCAAGGCAATGTTGCATAAAGTACTAATTGTTAACTTTAATTGCTTGTACAGAAATCTATTTAAAAAAGAAAATGTTTTTTTTATTTTTTATTTTTTTTTTAAATCGTTTTTTGACTATTACAGAAATGCGTTGAAGATAAACTAGCTGAATTATCCACATTCGTCATATTTTTGATAGTGAAAAAAAAGCAAAAAAAAAGCAAAAGTACTGGAAAAATATAAGACAATTATTGTATATCAGAAAAACAAAACAAACTAGGCTCATCAGAAAAAAAGAGAGTTCCATAGTGTATTTATTTGTTGTCAGTGTTTGGCAAGTTCATTTTCTTACCCAATGCAAAACATTATGTTTTTAAGTATGCTAAAAACCCATTTCATTAATATCATTGAATTGTTTTCTACATGAAAAGCATCATTAAAATATACATACTGACGTGGAAAAACACAGGGTAACAAAAAGATGCAATATTGAAATCAGTAGCCGTGAGATTCAAGATTTTGATATCTGACTTCTCTTTTTTTTTACATCTTTATCAGCATTATTTTAGTACTGTCATACCTTAGCTGAATTAGCTAAGTTGTCTTTCCCAATTTGGCTTCAAAATTCTTGATTTTATTATGTACCTATCTTACGACTAAGAGGCTTTTTAATATTTGACCCTTTGCGGCTTCATATTTTATCTTTTAAGGGGTTTGAGTCAAACTCAGGGGCCTGTATGATTGTTGAAATGGTGCAGACAGACCCTCTTTAAACATGAAAACAACAATTTAGATACTGTAATACATACCTCCAAACACAAACATTTACCTTGTGTTTCTTCTCCTTAGTATAGATTTGTGTGTGTTGCTCAGCTTAATATAAATATGTTTTTGTATGGTGGCATAATTCTGCCAGCTACTTATCCACTTAACCATGTCGAAACTTTCCTGAAAAATTGTCACATAGTCAGTCAGTATCTGGCCAGTAGAACATTTTAGAGTTATCCACTTAGGTATCTTAACCCTTTCCCTCATAGAGGACACCATGAAAAGACCTATGCGAACAGCATAAAACCAGATCAGCCTGCCAGTAACTCGCAGGCTGATCAGGTTTTATGCTGTTCGCTGCTCCTCAGTGGTCTGGAAATGAGGATTTTGTAATTAAATTTGGTAAGGTTTAACTGTGGTTTTCTGCAGATCAGGTTTTATGTGATACCTATTGAGGGTGTCAAAATGAGTTTTTATGAGGGAAGGGGTTATATCAACTGGATATCATGCCCTTTTCCAGATAACTATGTGAATAATTGCTTGTTTATCCACATAATTTAACTGACTAAGTTGAAAAAAGGCGAGATATCCATTTATGTTAAGTGAATATATAGCTGGCAATAGTGGGCACTAACAGGCAGTTTTGTCCTGTTAAGATACCTAAGAGGATAACACAAAAGTTTTCCACTTGCCAGATACTAATTGAATATGTGACAATTTTTCAGAAAAGTTTCGGCATAGCTATGTGGGTAAGTGGCTGGCAGAAATATGCCACCATAATTTGTGTTCACTTTACAGAATCGAGTTTTGATTATCATTGTCTGTATTGGAATTTTATTCTTGTAAAATTGTTTGTATACATGGACATTTTGTTAACATGTCAAATGCAAAAATAGTATTCTAGAGACCTGGATAATATGCAATGTATTGTAGGTCAGTGTGTCATTTTAAATTACATTTGAAGTGTTTTGTTGTCACGGTTATTTGATTCATTTAATTTAAATGATCAGCTGTGAGTGGTATATGAAATTTGACAGTGAAATATGAACTTATAACCATATGATAAATATAAATGACATTTGAATAATTTGCTTAAATCAGCAGATTTCATATATGTTTAAGAACATTTAATCATTTTTTTTTAACTTTGCTGATATAATCATATTACAGTTGATTTATTCATTTCTTGTGTAGTGTAACTTAAAAAAAGTTATTTTGAACTTGGGCCTGTAGTGATATAAATATCCAGGCAATGATTCACAATCAAACTAACCATCAATTTTCAATTGGAACATTTTACTGTTTATGATCAGATTCCACATTGTGTTTCATCTCATATCCAAACATGCATAATTTTTTTATTACAGGTTATGGATGGAGTAGGCAGCCAAATATCATCTGTGATAAACAAGGGTCCGGGTGGTCCCCCACCCCCTCCTGCACCCCCAGCCCCGCCCCCACCTCCCCCACCACCTGGTGGTGCTCCTCCTCCTCCACCTCCTCCCCCACCTCCCCCAGGGGGAGCTCCTCCCCCTCCTCCTCCTCCTCCCCCTCCAGGAGGCGGCCCTCCCCCGCCCCCACCCCCTCCTGGTGCCCCACCCCCTCCTGGAGCACCCGCACCCCCTGGGATGTTCTCCCCAGCCCCCAAGGGGTTACCACATGGCATGCAGCCTAAGAAGAAGTATCAAGTAAAGCAGCCGATGAAGCGAGCAAACTGGAAGAAGGTAAGAATAGGTCTTAAGCTTTTTATGGCATTTTTAGCTCGACTATTCGAAGAATATGAGACCTATTGTAGTCGCCCTTGCGTCGGGGTCTGCATTGCAGCTTTTGGTTAAAATTTTGCATGCAAGTTACTATCAACCTTATATCTCAATAAACATTTATAGTTTTGACTTGAAAGTTTATAAAAATGTTCAGGGGCTTCAGACAACCAAGGTAGATAACTCTTGACTGAATTTAATATAAATTATGGCCCTTTTTTAACTAATAATTTTGGTTAAAGTTTTGCATGCAAGGACTTTCATGCTTATATCCTTGAGATTGATTTAAAAGGGGTATCATACTTTCAATGTAGATAACTCTTGATGGAATATATTACAAATTATGGCCCCTTTTTTAACTTAGAAATTTTGGTAAAAGTTTTGCATGCAAGGTACTATCATGCTTATATCTCAGTATAGGCGGGATTGTTTAAAGAATTATGGCCCCTTTTTAGCTTGGAAATTTTGGTTAAAGTTTTGCATTCAAGCTACTAGCTAGCTTATATCTCAGAAATTGTTCATGGTATTGACTAAAAGGTTAAGGAGTGTATTCAGGGGCATCACAAAACCAAGGAGGATAACTTCAGGACTGAATTTTATACAAATTATGGCCCTTTTCTAACTTGGATACTCGGTTTAAGTTTTGCTTGTATAGTGTTATTATGCTTATGTCTCAGTAACTAGGCATGAGATTGATTTTAGACTTCATAAAGATATTAAGGGGTATCAGACTATCAAGGTATATCATTTTTTACTATTATTATATACATGGTATGTGAAGGGCAAGAATTGAAGTAGGTTTCATTTGATTTACGAACAAGCATTTTGAATAGTCCAGCGTGCTGTCCTCTGACAGCTCTCGTTTTTTTTATGGACTCTACTATATCAATCCATTATATGATTTTGTTAGTATGGAGGTATGAAAAAAACTGAATAGCTTAAAAAAGAAAATTCTCCAGCATACTAAGTTTGAAATGCATGTGCAGTCTGATATTGTGCTGTCTTGCTATGAGCTCCTTAATCACCATGAGATAATTTGTAGTTCTTGAAGCACACCAACATCAACGTAAATGTCACCTAAATGTCAAACTGAAGAGTGCAGTTCACTTTCTAGTCATCATCTGTGGCTACTCACTTTCAAGACAGACATTTTTAGCTTGCCTCTTAGAATTCTATACACAGTTGTTAGAGATAAATTATTCGCTCAAAAAACCTCATATTCCTGTCTATCAGTTCTTTACTGCTGCTTTATTTCCAGAAGTCACTATAGGTATAAGTTGACCTGATATTTTTGACTTGATATTTAAAATATACATAGGAGGTTTCAAGGTAAAATGCATTGATCAAGAACGATAACTCTGCCAGGTCCTATTTTTAGCTCACCTGAGCAAAACGTGCTTATGGTGAGCTGTAAGGATTACCCTGTGTCCGTCGTCATCCTTCGTCAACAATTTGCTTTAAACGACATCTTCTCTGAAACAACTGGACAGAATTTGATTAAACTTGGCAAAGATCTCCTTTGGTGAACCTTCACAAAATTTGCTAAAATAAACTTGATTCATGCAGAACTCTGGTTGCCATGACATCTGAAAGAAATGAATTATGAAAACATTAAAAAGAAATAAATTATGAAAACATTAAAAATCATCTCCTTCAAAACTACTGGCCAGATTTCAAAATGTTATAGTACAGATGTTCCTTGGGTAACCCTCTACTCAGGTGAGCGATCCAGGGCCTCTATGGCCCTCTTGTTTAATTATCTCCCTTTATTTAATTTTTATAATGAACTCATTTAGTATACTCATGAGATAAAAGCTTGATATTTGGCATACTAACTACACTCAGGAACCCCTTTCAGTTGACTTCAGTTATTTCCATCTGACCCCTTGGTTGGACCCAGAGGGGGCATTTTGTTCTTGTAAAAATTGTATATAAGAGTGAGAATAAGATAAAAATATATAAGAATTTGTGGATGAACACTGATGATTGATGGAATATTGTAGGTGGATGCGAAACAGCTGGACAAGAACTCGTTCTGGGTCTCTGTACATGAGGATAAAATGGAGAGCGAGGACATCTTCTCATCACTGCAGGAAAACTTTGCCACCAAAACATGTAAGTTGCTGTCAAGTCATATAGACAGATGTTTCATACCATTTAAAGCAAAATGCCACACATCTAATTTTAGGTATTTGCTTAGATATAGTAAAGTTGCTGACTTTAACACTCACTCAGCCCCTCACCGCGTTGGTTCAAATCCGGCAGGGTCATTCGGATTTGAATGTGAGTGAGCCTTCCTGCTGGCTTGCAGTAGGTCAGTGGTTCTACCCAGATGCCTCCGTGCATTCGGGGTCTTCCTCCACCTGTAATTAGCTGGATGTTGCTATATGACTGAAATACTGTCAAAGCGATGGTAAACTCAAACAGTCAAGTCAAGTCAGGTCTTTGCTAATATATCGAAGCCCCTCACCATTCTGGGTTCGAGTCCTAGTCTGGTCCCCTGGATATTTCAAGTGAGGTGACTGTCCATTTGGTTTGCAGTAAGTTCAGTGATTCTACATGGATGGCTTTGTGCTTGATATCTTCTTGCACCTGCTATCTGCTAGACATTACTTTATGATTGAAATAGTTTTATAGGGATGTTAAACTTAAAAAACCCTGTCAAATCCATGATGTTAAATCAATAATGACGACATCACATTGTATCATTGAATCCTAACAGAGAAAATTTAGTTTAACTCCTGACCTTGTGTAGATGTATTTGACACCATGGGAAACAGAGGAGACCCAGGTCAGGCAGCTCCTTTGATTATATTGTAGCTCAGTTTCTACAGAGTCTGGAAAAGAAAAATCTGTTGTTTCATATAGCTTTTAAAGTTGAGTAAAGTAATATTCATCCTGTCATCAATATGTGAGTGAATATTCATGAGGTAAAAGGTTTATAGGAAGTAAACAGGAAAACATGGGAATACTTGAAGCCTGATATGGATCGAATGTTTGCTTATTTATTGTAAAATTTTATTTTATTTATATGTGTCCACAGAAAGTAATAATGTTCTTTTACCACACATGTAAAAAAGACCTTACAATAAAAAAAATCAGTAATGTTCTTTTCATGAAGTTAAAGTGTGACCTTGACGTTGTAGGGCCTCGTTTGACAAAAGCAGAATTTCTGATAGGAACTCACATTAACAATTGTACCCTCCCATGTATGTGACGGAATCAAACCTGGGATGAATTGGCTAGAAGCTAGAGGTGTGTTACCACTAATGGTTTAGAAGCTAGAGGTGTGTTACAACTAATGTCTAGAAGCTAGAGGTGTGTTACCACTAATGGTTAGAAGCAAGAGGTGTGTTACCCCTAATGATTAGAAGCTAGAGGTGTGTTGCCACAAATGGTTTAGGAGCTAGAGGAGTGTTACCGCTAATGGTTTTAAGCTAAAGGTGTATTACCACTAATGGTTTAGATGCTAGAAGTGTGTTACCACTAATGGCTAGAAGCTAGAGGTGTGTTATCCCTAATGGCTAGAAGCTAGAGGTGTGTTGCCACTAACGGTTAGAAGCTAGAGGTGTGTTGCCACTAACAGTTAGAAGCTAGAGGTGTGTTACCACTAACAGTTAGAAGCTTGAGGTGTGTTACCACTAATGCTTTAGAAGCTAGAAGTGTGTTAACCAGATTCTAATGAGTGTTTGATATTGTGCTGTACAGTCCAGAAGAAGACACAAGACAATGAAGAGGTGCAAGTGAAGCCACAGAAGAAGGGGAAACAACTGAAGGTGTTGGATCCAAAGTCAGGACAGAACTTGTGTAAGTATTAGCTGTCATAATTTATATATAAAGCAGAGCAACAGAACTTGAAAACACTGGCCATGGTAGCTGAGTGGTTAGAGTGGCTATCCTGTAACCAGGAGGTCTTTAGTTTTATCCTTAGCTGCAACATTCTGAATTTATTTAATGTGGTACTGATATAAATGATCTCCCTTGCTTGACCTTTAGAATATCAGCATAGTACCAAGCATAATGGCAGGATAATGTGACTTGGTGTGATTTCATGCATCGTATCATTTGACTTGGTGTGATTTCATGCATCGTATCTATGACGTTATTTCACAGTTAAGTAGCTATATACGTATGCAAATTACTGAAATAATGTTGGATAGACAGTACAGAAATAAGAATAATAAATGTCATGCTGTCCTAGGATCTTATGTTGTGTGCAAAGAGACAGATATAGAGGTGCCACTCTGCAGTATCATGCAGTGGATAAGTTACATGATACAGTTCAACCTGCATTAGCGACCACCTCTATTAAGCAATCAACCTGTATTAGCGGCCACCTCTATTAAGCAATCAACCTGCATTTAGTGGTCTGGTTTAAGCTAACCAAACTAGCATTTGGTTATTTGATTAACCTTTAGTGAATGACCATTTCTGTTAAGCCGTCATTTCTCTTGTTCCTTAACTGACCGCTAAAGATAGGTTTGACTACTTTATGCATTTTCAATTTCACAAGAATCTCCTTATGTGCAATATTGTAAAATGAAATCGAAAGTTAATTTAAAGCTTTCCAGACATTTAGTAATTGTAACCACTGAGATATTTTGCATGTATGATACAGCGATCCTCCTGGGATCCATCAAAGTTCCATATGAAGAGATCAAGCGGCGTATCGTGGAGATGGACGAGGAAAAGTTGACGCCCGCTATGGTGGAGCAGCTGCTGAAGTACATGCCCGAACCCGATGCTATCAACCAGCTGGCCGCTCTCAAGGATGAGTACAACGACCTGGCTGAACCGGAACAATTCTGTGTCGTGGTACGTGATGTGTCTGCATTATTTGCTAGTGATTACACAGTGAATGTGTTGATAATGATGATGATGATGATGATGATGATGATGATTTGTTTTGTATAATTGATGTTTAGAAAATCTTGAGACCATATCAGCTTGTGGTAGGTCAGTGGTTCTACCTGGATGCCTCCGTGCATTCAGGGTCTTCCTCCACCTTTAATTAACTGGACGTCACTATATGTCTGAAATACTGTCGAAGCTACGGTAACCTCAGTCATCAGACCACATCATATTCATTTCCAAGATTCTAAATAGTGTATTTTGTTATTATATAATTGTATGCTCTTGTATTATTTGTTGTTTTCTTTTGTCACCTGCTATAGTGGTGACACATAGAGATAACTTCTCCATCTTCTGTCTTTCCATCTGTCTATTTATCTTTTTCCATCATGCTTCTTTCAGCAGGCCACAAATTTGTTCCAAGGAACACTTCTTGCTAAGATTTGAAAAATAAAGATTTGTTAATTTGTGGTAACATTTATAGGGATTTTTGTACTTATCTTTAAATGTTGGATTTCTGATTAGTTACCAGTTTGTTATTAGAATTAATATGACAAGTCGGTGACCTAGTTTCTTAAATTATCCCATTGGCAGATATGTTCAATCAAGAAAATAGTGCCAAGGTTAAACGCAATGCTGTTCAAAATGGGGTTTGCGGAGGGTATCAATGACATCAAGCCGGTAAGTCCGCAGTAAATTGCTGTATTTGAAATTTTATATCAATTTTATAAATTAAAGAGAGAAATTAATAAATGTGATTTCATAAATTTGCAGTCAGTATTCTCAGTCTGTTTGCTTTCCTTTTAATACATTTTATTTAAATTTTTAAAATACCGCACATGTGATTTTTTCTCATGCATGCAAATTGATTTGGTAATTAGTAAGTATACTTTTATTTGGAAAATATTTCAGCAGTTTTTAGGAGTTTTTGCCTTTTGTAATTGATCTTACTACAATAAAGCAAATTATGATGTATATACATAGTGATTTTAATATTGTATGTAAACATGTCAATCATTTCTGCCCAAGAAATCAATGATAATTTTCTGAATGGAATTTAACTGCTTTAACTTAAAAGAGATATGTAGATTAATAAATTATGGTCTTGATGCAAAATTGTTAATTACATATAAATACTGAAGCAGTTACATTAGTTTTGCACAAAGCCAACAAATAAGACTTTCTAGTCAATGCATATATGTTCATTATTTGTCACACTTGCCTAGATAATAACTGGATATTCAAGGACCTTTTGAATGAAAATACCGGTCCTGTTGGGTGTGTGGTTAGAGTGTCTATCCTGTAACCGGGAGGTCATGGGTTCTATCCTTAGTCATAACGTAATGAAATTGTTTTAAATGGTACTGATATTTATTATCACCCTTGCTTGGTGCTCAGCATGTAAGGGGTAGTTCCAGGATGGGTGTGGATGTGACTTCATTTAAACTTATTTATTTCCCATCAGTTGGGAAACAAGTTCTTTTAACTTATACAAATCCCTCTCAAATGGTTTGGACCAGTACTTTGCACATGGGAATGTAATGAAAAACCTTGCCTCCAATGGGGATTGAACCGATAAGCTTCAGTCGGGTATGTTTCACATTCCATAATCAGGGTTTTCCCTGACGCACAAATCATGCGTCTCAGACGCATTATCTGAACGTTGGACCCCCAAAATAAAATATTGTGCGTCTGCCTGGACGCAATCTCAATTCAGCGTTTGTCCATTTTTTCTTTAAAAGATATGGATATTTTAAATTGAAAAAAAAAACGTGAAAAAAAAAACGTCAGATTTTCAGAGCAGCGAGGTAAACAGACTGTAAGAGGGATAACTACAAGGGGGATTCCCCGGTAGACTGGTACTGAGTTATGACGCTGTAAAAAATTACAGACTGTGTCTCAAATATTTACACCCAAACGCGCTGCTAAAAATCGATAATTTGTCACAGTTGCAGTCGTCGCTTAGGTAAACAACCATGGCTCAAAGCAAACTGATGAACTTCTTTATGTCGTCTGCGAAAACTGCCGACGAAAACAAAACTGATTCTGATTCTGGTGGCGCTGAGTCTAGTCCTAAAAGTAAACGTATTAAATATTCAAAATCATTTCAATCTGCTTGGCTAAAGCAGTTTTCTTGGTTAGAATTTACTGATGACCGAATGCACTGCAACCCGTGTATCAAAACAGGCCAAGACAATCCATTCGTAAAGGGATGCGTAAATTTTCGCAAATCAACGCTTGAGAGGCATGAAAAGTCAAAAGGTCATGTTGAAGCTCTTAAACAAGTTTCACTTCAATCTCTGTTGTGAATCACAGATCACAGTCACCTGTTATGTGGCTATTATATAACAAAATCTAGAAGACAGGAAAGAAATAAAAGTTCATGCATACTTTGGCCTTTTTTTAATCTAATTATCCATAGCATCATAATAATTATAACAGTACCCAGGTCTTAACTTCATGCACAATTCTCAACACTGCCCCCTTTAAAGCTAATAGTTTAACTTAATACATGAAGCTCAGTCAGGCAACACTTGTATACACTTATACTATAGTTAGTACCTTTCACTATTCTACATCAATGTTATTTTGGACCCCCAAAATGAGTCTATATGAGGGAAAGGGTTAACTATGGTTCTAGTTTTATTCATCAGATATGCATAACATGACATCTGATATTTTCCTCCCCCAGGACCTTGTAAACGTGCGGGAGTGTTGTGAGGAGCTGAGGAACAGTAAGAAGTTCCAAAAAGTTCTTGAGCTCGTCCTGCTGATCGGAAACATCCTTAATACTGGCTCTCGTAATGAACAGTCCCTCGGGTTTGACATCAACTTTCTCTCCAAGGTTAGCAATTGTGTTCATTGATTTTGTTATTATGAAACATCTATATAGCACTATTATAATTGTGTATATATGTTTAAAAGTTCTACACAAGTAGTTTATTCATGTTCATATATAAAAAGCTGTTAAAAAATAAAAATATATTTTAAATCATTGATTTTCGTTGACATTAAATTTTCTTGATTATGTACCTACGGGAATTTCATGGGTAGATCTACATTTATTTGTGGATCTATGTTCTAGAAGGTCTATAGAAGAGAAAAGTTTATTTGTGTATAAACCTTTCCATGAAATTGACAAAAATTATTGTTAAATGAAAACTAATGATTTCACAGTATTACAATTCCAAATGTTTCAAAATGAAAAATGGTAAAAAAAAAAAATGCATGCAAACTAAAGCACAGCTTAGATGTTATAAAAAAGTTAAAATTAAAAAAATTGCTAATGAGCTAAAAAGATACACTGTTCTAATAAACATATAAATTGAAAGTTTGTTGAAAAGGTTTAAAAAAACACACAAAAAAAACCCCCAGAAATAATATCAATATTTCTATACCATATAATTAAAAGCAATAATAAATTTAAACTTTTTTTATAGTAAGTGGACAGACAACACTATCAAAAAGGAAATACTTTTTGGTACGAGTGATGGGGTGTTCATAGTTCTCAACCCTTGACCTCATCAAGATACATTTTGTTGTCTTGGCAAACAGAACATCTTTATATATGAAACTATTTAATATGCTTGCTTGTAAGGGATGTTGTCATGTTTTGGAACCAAAATGTTTCAATTCTTCAAGTACTTATTTCTGCTACATTGTCTGCAACATCAGAAACTCATCAGCACTCATACCATTACTCCATACATCATGCATTGGATTATTATTTTGCATTTGCTTGATATCCATTATTTGAAAAGCCGTGCCACTAATCGCAGCCCCACTAGGTAGTGGGGATTTTTGGACCAATAATAACTCTCGTACTTAGACAAACTTTACCAACTTACAGATTTTAGATCTCCAACTGAAGAGTACTCATTTGCGTAAGATTCATTTTGATTGGTCGACATACCTCTTATCAATATCCTTTTAACGATTAAGTGCTAGCCAATTATCTTGCCACTGACGGATGTAATAGGCAGGCATGGGTATCTGGTGCTGCATAGTCCGTAGAAATGTAAAAATACAGTGTGCACACAAGATGTAAGGAAAGCTGTAGGAGACTAAATTTTCCAATACTGCTTTCTGTAGTAACAGTGACATAATTTTCCGTCTAGTTAATGAAAGCCATCATGTTTCTCTCACAGCTTGGCAACACCAAGGCCCAGGATGGGAAGACTACCCTGCTTCACTTCCTGGCCAATATAGTTGAAACCAAACATCAAGAGCTATTGGGCTTCCCTGATGAACTGAGCCATCTGGACAAGGCAGCCCGGGGTACGTACCCAGCACCTCCAATTCCAGGATGGTGTCTGTAGGTGTCTGTTAGGCCAAAAAAAAAATTCAATTTTTGGTCTCCAGCAAATGAAAAATAGGTCGGAATTTTATTTTTTTTTTAGTTTTTTTTACATAAACGAAAGGTAAAGAAAGGGGTAATATTTTTTTTTTAAAGTGGAAAGGTAAAGAAACTTTAGGGTCGGTTGTTAAAAAAGAGGGTCGATTGGGAGACCAGAAACAAACTTTTTTTTTTGGCCTTAGCATGGTTTGCCAAGTTTGTATGTATGTTCCATAGCATTGATAGAGTTTAACTGCTTTGGAAATTAGCTGACATTTACTTCTTCATCGATGGGTTGGATATCAAAAAGGCTCATGATTCTTCCAAAAGCAGTGTATATTCTTTGGACAGAAAAGCAAAATATTGCCTTTCTTCAGAAGACTCAGGGTCTTCTCTGTTTGCTCATACAATATTGTATCTCAGATTTTTTAACACCGTCCATTTGGCAAAGAAAAAAATCATGATTTCTTATATCATTTTAAGTTCAGTTAATTAATATTCATTAAGTCATAAATTTGTACATGAATATTCTTGAGGTGAAGGGTTAAACACAAGCAAACAAACAGTGGTTTTGTATGGGCCTTGTCCACAGTGTCTGACGAGAATGTGAAGAAGAACATCAAGATGATGGAGAAACAGTTCAAGCAGCTAGAGACCGACCTCAAGTCCATCAAGAAGTCTGTTGATGACAAGGACCGCTTCCAGGATGTCATGAATATATCCTTCACTTAAACTTCTGTATTTAAAAAACTTACGTTGTACAACACTTTAGAATATAGAATTTTCTGCAGTTGAAGTAATTGTGTAGATATTCAGCTTTGATAATGAGCTGGTTGGCCCAGTGCCAGGATAATGTGACTGGGTAAGGTCTATGGCTGATACTACAGTGTGACATCATGATATCTGTCTCAAGTAGACATAGTCTCCAAATGACTGAAATACTGTTGGTGAGCTGTTAAACCCAACAAACGAAACATAAACCAGGGGATCCTTTGTTGTTAATTCCAGTAATATTACATAAATATAAATTATGATTTCTTTTAATTTCATTTAGTTGACCTTAATTGATAAGATTAATATAATCTATCATTGGGTTTGGATCTTTAGATATTTAATAAAAAATAATCACTTAAGTAACTTAGAACTGATGAAAATGTCATAATTGTTTTGTATAGTGAATAGGAACATTGAAAGTAGTTGGCAGGCAGGTTGTAACAAAGTTAATGAGGTATAAAGATATTCCAGTGCTAATATTTTTGTAATACAGTCAACATCGTACATGCGACCACCTGTATTAAACGACTCTTGTATTGAACGATAGTTATAAATCCTGCCCAAACCTTTTTACTATATTTACCCTTTCCCTCATATATACTCATTTTGACGCCCTCAATAGGTATCACATAAAGCCTGATCTGCAGAAAACCACATTTAAACCTTACCAAATTTAATTACAAAATACTCATTTCCAGACCACTGAGGAGCAGTGAACAGCATAAAACCTGTTCAGCCTGCGAGTTACTTGCAGGCTGATCTGGTTTTATGCTGTTCGCATAGGTCTTTTCATGGTGTCCTCTATGAGGGAAAGGGTTAATCTATCCCATTAAACAACTTTTTCATTTTGTGACCAGCGACCACATAAACCAAGTCTCAGCAGCTTAGATTATGTGCAAAATCAACTTTTTTGAGTGACCTTGTTCACTTCCCTTTGGACATTTTTGCACATTGCTACTTATTGAGTACACTGAAAAATGTACAATTGAGTATTATTTATCTTTAACACATCAGAACAAACAAACAACTTTCCCGTTTGTAAGTGCTCACCTGCAACAAATTTTTTTTTTTTGGCTGCACCATGCGAAACTTAAATTCTAAAATTTTGACTGGCCATTATAGTCACTGGTTCCCGTTTCAACAGTTTCTAACCATAACAAAGGTGAAACCATCCCTCCAAATGCCGAATGCTTCAGATTTTGGTAAAACAACATTTGGGAATAAAGTAAATTAATTTTCTGGATGCTATTCGTATCATTTATTATTCATACCGTCTTAAGATGTTTCAACCAAAAAAGTATATTGGTACGCATCCAAGGCTCACTTGAAATAAATTTATCGGGGGTTTCAGGGATTTATGTTAGACAGAGGAATGAGGAAAGCTCAACGCTAAATAATATTGTTTCTCAAAAATATCCCATTTGCATCCATGAATTGACACCAAATCCAAGCTTCAGCCAATGGACCAAGGTATAATTCCAACATTTCAGCTAAGAAATCATAAGAAACAACGAAAAATAATCATATTGATGTCCATTGGTTTAAAACAACAAAACAGAATGTACATTTTGCATTGCACTTTGTATCATATTCATGTTGTAATATAACATAACATAATGATACAATTTAGCTTACAGTTTGTACATGTATTACTTGTTTGTCTGGATTTCCAAAAATCTGTTAAGAGACCATTTTATTAAGCGACGCTTTTTGGCAGTCCCTTTAGTGGTCTACTGTAGTTCTGGAATGTTCTGTCCGATTATGAAAAATGTGTACTAGGACTCTAGGCATTCACTATGTATATTTGTTGCATTCCTTAACTGTGTGCACCAATTCCTGGGAATGGCCAAGGAGCAATTTGAAGTGCTGAACACTATGTACAAACAGTTGGACAGTCTTTACAAAGACATCGGGAAGTTCTATGCATTTGATCCCAACAAATACAGCATGGAGGAACTGTTCACGGACCTCAAGGTGTTCAAAGATGGCTTCCAGGTTTGACTCTTTTTTCTGTTTTTTTTTCCCTGTAAATATTACTTCATCCTTTATGGGGCTCCATGGCCAAGAGGGTAAAGTCACTGACTTTAACACTCACTCAGCCCCTCACCACGTGGGTTTGAATCCCGGCAGGGTCATTTGGATTTTCATGTGAGGAATCCTTCCAGCTGGCTTGCAGTAGGTTGGTGGTTCTACCTGCCTTCATGCATTTAGGGTCTTCCTCCACCTGTAATTAGCTGGACATCGCTATATGACTGAAATACTGTCAAAGCGACGGTAAACTCAAATAGTCAAGTCAAGTCATCCTTTATGTGTCACCAGCTGTTACCATCATACTTCTTTGAGCAGGTGACACAAGTGTTCCAAGGAACACTTCTTGTTCAGTCTTCTACCAGTGATTAACTGGAATGGTCTACAGGTTTTCCCCTATTTTTCCTCTACTGGTGTTCACACCGGAGGGGACTCTAGGTGTGCCTTCGGTCTGTCCGTCATAATTTTGTTCAAAGTATAACACAAAAACTATAAGAGGTATCAACATGAAACTTCATAGGTAGATAGATCTCAGTGAGGAGAAGTGCACTGTACAAGAACCATAACTCTGTTTTGCATATTTAGGAATTATTGCCTTTTGTTATTTTTGATTAAGTCTCCCAAACGATGTTTGGAAACTTAATGTTTTTACTCCATTTCTTCTTCTTCTTTTATTTTCCTTCTTATTTTTACTGCAGGCAACTTTGTATGGGCCATATCTCAGAGGTCGCTCAACCTATCTTAACAAAACTTCACACACTTAAAGTCCTAAATGAGTAGTTGTGGCCCCCTGAATTTTGTAAATGTGGGGTCAGGCCCCACCCCCTCAAAGATGAACTTTTGCCTAAAAAATGTATTTTGGTTTAATATTTCATATTTCCAACCCTGAATCATATTTTTTTTGTTCCTCATAATGAGAAGAATTGAATAGTGCTACTTTTATGTCCCCAGAGGTAACCCAGGGGTCAGGCCCCACCCCTCAACTTTACTCATGACCTTATATCTCAAAAACTGTTCAGATCCCCACCCATTAAATCATATATATTCTTGTTCCTCATAATTGAATTGAACAGATTGAATGGTACCTTTTTAGTGTCCCTGTGGGGGCCACAAAGGGGTCTGGCCCCACCCTGTCAGTTTTACTTTTGACGGTATATCTTTGATGTTCACATGGGTCACCAAGGCGTCAGACCCCACTTCGTTTGGGAGACTTAGTAACAGTTCACTGTTACAATTATTACTTGTTCATACTTAAATTTTGTCTGGAGCTCATATAGTATAATAAAATACCCATCAATTGACCAAGTGCAGTTTGCGGAGCATCCACTGGTTCTACCGGCACTTGTATTTACCTGTATTAATAATAGTGAAATTCTGGACTCTGCTATGTGTTGTCAGATGGCTGTAAAGGATAACCAGAAGATCCGGGAGACACAGGAGAAGATACGTCGAGCCAAGGAAGCCAAGGAGAAGGCCGAGCGAGAGAAGCAGGCCAAACAGGCCCGACAGAGGGCCTTAGTTGACATCACCACGGGTATGCCTTATTTTGATTTTTTTTTTTTAATAACCCATGACTTGTGATATGGATATTGATCTAATGTCTGTGTTATTTTAATAAGATTTTTATGTATATTCATACGGTAAATTATCAAATAATTTATTCCACAAAACTTAACCTTCGAATAGGGTGGGAACTTTCTGTTGGAATTCAATAGTCTTGTGCTGGAGGCACTGTCACGTGAGTTTAGGACTGGCGTACCTTGGGAACTGCTTTACGCCGATGACCTAGTTGTAGTAGCTGACTCCTTGGATGAATGCATCTCGAAGCTAAGGCTTGGAAGGATGGTATGGAAATGAAAGGGCTACGAGTCAACATGAAGAAAACCAAGCTTATGGTGTCAGGCCCTGGGCTTGACCTACTTCGTGATTCCCGCATCGACCCTTGTGCCGTCTGTAGAAAGGGAATCCGGAATAACTCAATCCAGTGCTCTCAATGCAGACTTTGGGTACACAAGAAGTGTAACGGTGTCTGTGGAAGACTTGTTGCTAATCCAGACTATATCTGTCCAAGATGCTGTGGCATTGCCAGACCCATTGATGGCAGACCAGTCACTGAAGTAGATGTGGATGGTGCTCCACTTGATGTTGAAGCCAGTTTCTGCTATCTGGGCGATATGCTGTGTGCTGGTGGAGGTTGCACACTTGCCATTGCAACCAGGTGTTGTACTGCCTGGGGAAAGTTCAAGAAGCTCCTGCTAATCCTGACATCTAAGCACATATCCTTGACAGCTCGGGGGAGAGTATTCAACTCAAGTGTACGTTCTGCATTACTGCATGGCAGTGAAACTTGGGCCACAACCGTTGCTGACCTACAGAGACTTCGCAGAAATGACAGAGAGATGATACGTTGGATCTGTGGGACCAAGCCACTTGAGGAGTCTCCCACTCAACTGCTCTGTGCGAAGTTAGGGATACAGGAAGTGACTGAAGCACTTCGCTCCAGACGTCTAAGATGGTATGGTCATGTGATGCGTTCTTCAGCTTACATCAACACTATTACTAGCATGAGGATCCCATGCCCCGGAAAACGTGGGCGTCCAAGAAAGACATGGTCGGAGTGTGTAAAGACTGACCTGAAAACTTGCAACCTCTTGGACACCGATCCTCTGAACAGGGTTTTGTGGAGTTTGAGTGTCAGGCGGTCTAGCCGCCTGCTGCCTACCCCAGTTTGTGGGATGTCCGCAGCAGATGAAAAATAAAATCTGGATTTGATTGATTGATTGATTTGACTTGTGATTGAAGTTGATGTTGATGTGTCTTTAAATTGTGAGCTAATTTGAATTTATATAAAACATGCATCCAGTCTTGATAACACGAGGTCAACATGAGTCTCCATGTGTATTTGTTTCTGTATTTGCATGTCCAGACGGAAACCAAGAAGGTGTGATGGACAATCTGTTGGAGGCTCTTAAGACCGGATCTGCCTTCAACATGGGTCGTGAGAAACGGGACGGAAAGAAGAGGACCCCTCGTGCAGCTGGAGGTAACTTATCACTTGTCTTATTTATAATGGTGTTTCTTGCTTTCATATTATGATATTTCTTCTTAAAAAAAAAGTGTTGATGACTGATAGGTGTGGCCACAATTGTTTTTGAATGAAAGGAAACTGCAGTTTGAAAGGAATCATGAACTTCATTCATTGTTTTCAGTGACTTACAGTTATCTGTCACGGCTTGAAATTAGTCATTTTTGAGTCTTAAGTTTAGAATGTTTTGTGAACTACAGTCTTTATAGTCAGATAAAGATGAATGAAGAAAAAGAAATTTATTTAAGAATATATATTTTTATCATAGGAAGTTTGTTCCTGCTCTTCATCGCTGTACTCTTTTTCTCATAGATAAACAACTGTTTTTCTACTGAAATATTATTTCTATACACTATATAATAATAGATACGTGACTGCAGGTTACTATAGCATTGAGGGATGACCACAAAATTCTTCTATAGCATTGAGGGATACACAAAATTCTTCTGTAGCATTGAGGGATGACCACAAAACTGTTCGATATTCTTCTGTTTCTATATGCACTAAGAAAAGTTTTGTGATCAGCCCTCAGTATGTATCAGCTACTATGAAATCATTAATTTTCATGGGACACTAATTTTCAATGATTTTGTGGAGGGTTTTATCCATGAATATTAATCTCCATGAAAACTTGTCTCCTAGACCTCACATTTCCTAGAACATAGATCCACAAATAAATTTACCCAAGAACTTATATTGGGTACGAGATCAACGAAATTTAA
Source organism: Solen grandis (assembly GCA_021229015.1). NCBI lineage: Eukaryota > Metazoa > Mollusca > Bivalvia > Adapedonta > Solenidae > Solen > Solen grandis. The sequence goes on from CM037778.1 coordinate 72,693,274, forward strand.
TGTCAGCGAAAATTAATGATTTTATATTAAATTAATTTCAAATAATTATTGCTAGATGCATCCTGGATAGTAAATGGGACTAGTTTGGATAGGAGTGAATGATTCATTTCAGCGTGATATCAAGCGTATTTTAATCTCTGCTTTCATTTTGAAAGTACTTAAAGATGTAGAATATATATATGTATGAGTGTCACTGCTATTCTGTTGATAGGTACTCGACAAGAACGAGAAGGTACATGCAACTAACACATTGCTCAGCGTATATCATATACCGCATAAACATGACAGATATACTACAAATACACAGATTAATATGTGTATCTAGCCATGCTTTATCCATTGTCATGTGATAAAATACCTGTCTATTAACTTGTAAAATAATATGACAACCACTTGTATATAATGTGAAAGACTAATATTCGTATATTGCTATTCTAAGAAAGAAATATGTATGTTAATATTATACACATAATTTATACATATATAAATTATTTTTTGTAATTTGTACCCATATGTTGACATTTTTTTTTCAGCTTCTCCTTCTGTTTATATTCACCATTAACAGTGACTTCTTTCTCCAATATATTTTGCTTCTGATGTACATGAAGCGATAGTTTATGTCATTATTTGCATTAGGTAATAATTATTTTTTACACACAGTGCCATTCTATTTTTGTTTCTTATCTCTCCTGTCAATGCGACTAAGGGTAGGCACTCATCTATGTTATTAATTTTCACTTTGTGAGGCTGGGGCTGTATGGTGATCATATGCCTTGTCCACCGTCCTGTTTAGTCCCACTTTACTAAAGGTTCAGTATAATAGGCAACATAGCTGGGATTTCATCACTTTCATTGATAGCACTAGTTATATCCTGGGTTCACTTTGTGAGGTGATTCGGTTTGAATGGGGATGCAAACTGAAATCTTGTCCTGGGATGTCCCATCCCCTTTTATTCAATATCTCAAGTGCAGCTTATGGTACCGGTATTTCACTGAATCTTGGGAAAGTTCTGAAGTATCATTTAAGTAAACTTAAAGAAGCATTGTGGATAGATTGGGCCAGGGTTAATGCTCTGGTACCAAAAAATAGATGACAAGCATTGGTAGAAACATGGCAATTGTGGTGTAATCAGGGACACAATGTATCACTTTCAGTCAAAGCTTTAGTTACTACATGTATGCGAAATTCTGAAGCCGGGTTAATGACTACCATGAGAAAACAAGTGTACACGTAATCATAATGTCTAGAGTAGCATGGTTTTAATTATTTTTATTGATGTAGGGGTCTTTTTTTTCAAATTCAAATGAGTTATTATGCAGGGTTTCAGAGCTAATGGTAAAGTCCCTGTAATGGTTCCGCTACAATTCGGACTTTATGGCCTTTCATGGAGATGACCAAGGTTTCATTAGGGTACCTTGGTTATCTTGGTAGAGGTGAAGTGGTCCAGACATAGTGGAACCATTACAGGGACTTTACCTTAATTATCCAAGAAACTGTTTTATAGTATATATGATTCTCCCTTATTTGTTTAGAAATTATTATTTTTTAATTTAATTTCTCCATTTTTCATCATTTTTCACATTGTCATGGCAGTCAGGAAGAAGAAAATGGATCTTGTACTCGAAAGAGAGGTTATTCTTATGTTATATGTAACTTACAGCATACAGATTGTAATGTATATGTATATAAATCACTCTTCACCAGGGTATAAGGGTTTAAAATAGGGGATGATTGGAGGGTTAGTGTTCAGATGGATGTTTAGAATATGGAATTAAGTCTATGAAACTTGGTTGCTTCTATTAAAAGCTGTGAAAAGCTATTGTCATAGTATAAAAGCAGCATTACTGTCAGATTTACTGACCTTATTTTGAGATAATATGGAAGATGCCTTTACATTTGCTGGCTTGCGGTAGGTCGGTGGTTCTACCTGGATGCCTCCAGTGCATTTGGGGTCTTCCTCCACCTGTAATTAGCTGGACGTCGCTATATGACTGAAATACTGTCGCAGCGACGGTAAACTCAAATAGTCAAGTCTAGTCAAGTCCTTTACATTTACTTGAAATGATGATGATGATGATGATGAAGATGATGATGAAGCAGTGTCTCAGACCCATCATCTTGTGCATGATTACACAGTCACACCAGCTGTGGGATACAGCAGTCTCAGCAGTATTTATTACATGTTTATATGTGCAGGGTACAGTGCGTGTTATCTGACATTCTAAAACAGGTGTTAAGTTACATAAAAAAAAAATAGGTGCATGTGCTTCAACTTTCCAAACTATTTGATTATTGTCACTATTTTTTTCAGTTAATGAAGGTTTTTTTAAGTCACTGATTCTAATAACTGCATGTATACCCTTGATTCACTTTTTGAAGTTTGAGTTTTACATGTACTGGATTCTTTATAATGTTTAATGTACTGTCATTAATGTATATTATAAGCACTAGAAATAACAGCTCAGTAAAACTGATTGGAAAAAAGGTAATATTACTTATTAGAAATACAATAACTCATCCAAAGAAAGGTATCAAGAAGTTAAAAAAAGAAATACAAGTGGTAAGGTACTTATTACAAAACGTATGCAGACTTTATTCATAATTGTCTTGATTCTACAATAGCAAAATATAATAACTGTTTTTATCAGCTGACACCTGTTGATAACTATGGTAACACAGGTGAGTCTCTCCTCCAGTGGCAAAGCTGGCATCGTCCTTGGAAATGGTGAAACCTACTCCATGGAAACTGTTAGAAGAAATTTATTTTATGCTTTATAGTGGTTTACTGTGATATAAATAAAAGTACATCTGAAAATTTCACAGTAAAAACTATAAAAATATAGTTTTACTTTTATGCCACTCTTGAGAAAAAAAAATCAAAGTCAAAGAAATAAAACTGCATATTCCACAAATACAAATATCCACAATGACATGAACAAACATAAACCCTGACCGGTTTGAAAGTGATTTTCTGGCTGGTCAGCTCTTTTTCTGTGGTAATGTTCAGGCAGATTTTGATAAAACAAAATAAGAAAATTTGTCTCCATGGAGTAGTGGTTAAAGTTTGATAATGCATTGCCATAGCAACTGAATTGTGTTCCTTGATTGGTGGCCATAAGAAAAGTTTGTAGCAGTTTCTGTTTGTAGGTGATGCCGCTAATAACTTTTTTTTTCTGTGATTCTATTTTGGAGCAGGGACCATTAAGAATGTTTTAGCATTTGTGTTAGCATAGAGATTTGTCTCCATAGTTACCTCCAGTGACCTACTGTACTAGTTTTATATCACCCCTATTATTCAGCATTGAGGAATTTTACACCATGATGGATGTATGTAAGGAAAAATTGCATTTTTGCTAAATATGAATGACCTTTTTCTTCTCAAAGCATTCATCTCTATTTAGTTTCCTATGAAATAAAAAAAGCATATTGGCTGACATATTGTTTGGCAGTCTTTTGGGAATTCAAAAGCTTGAAATTAAGTTATCTGCCTTCATTATATACTTCACCGTTTTTTTTATTTGTTTAGAAATCAACACCTTCAATCCTGTCAGATAACAAAAGAAAAAAAAAAAAGGATATTTTTAGTTTTTTGTATGAAAGATTTCAAGTAGAAACTGATTTATTTTTTAAAGGATAAAAATATCTAGGGAAGTTATATTTTTATGGAATGCTAAATTTCCATGATTGTTTTTTTCTAAACCAATATCCCATGATTCCTCAGCAGATCGGTACTCCACGCTGTCAAGATCACGCGTTTGGAAGCGAAGTGAGGAGAGTGAGAATGGGCAATTTGAGTTGAAGCTAAAGGTGACCAGCAATACCGCCTGCTCGCCTGAATATTGTTGTGTAGTCCAGTCCTATCCTCACTATCTCTGTGTACTGGTCATGGGTTGGTGGGGTGTGAAACACCCTTGTTACTATGGTTACCAGTGGTGGTTGCATAGTAAGAACCCATCACTTGCATTCAGGTACACATTGGCCCTGAAAGAAAAATATTTGAAGTTAGAGGCTCTCTGTCCTTAAGATGATTAAATTCTGATAAGTAACATCACATTATTTCTAAGAGTACATCAGTATATTAATATACATGTATGTCTGTTTTTACTTAAGGTACATGAAAAAATGCTGTTTCACACCCCACTATTTTGAATTTGGCCCACAAATGGGGACCTTGTTCTTTAGCTATTTTATGAAATTTGTCATGTTTATAATGTGAAGTGCTGACAATACTGTTTTGAAACAGTGATTACTTCAAAAATAATAGAATAGATAAAAGAAACATGTTGTGATCAATTTGTGTAGCTACTCAAACAATGGCCCCACTGTTGTGCCCATTGCCCTTTAATCTCCAGTATCTTATTTCTATTAGGGAAGCAGAGAGGAGGATTGTGCATATTGTCAAAACAATTAGTTACATGACTGATTACATTTTGATTGAATTGCTCTTCCTTTATTATGTTGCAGTTACAACCTGTTTGATTGTAGAGAATGAGAATGTTTGCATATCATTTGCATATCATTTGCATAATACGTTTGTAATATAATCTTGCTTCATTGCTTCATTTGGTACAGCATTGGACAGAGTGTTGAATATGCATGAGAGAGCTTGAAAGAGAGGTGGTCTCTAGAAGGGTTAGGATGAAGCATAACATATTTAGTTGTATACTGTAACCCTTTACATCATGAATATTCACGTTCAAGTTTATGACTTGATGAATATTAATTGATTGATCTTTAAATGGTTTATCAATTAATGGATTTTTCTTTGCCACAGACTGAGCTACAAGGTTGTATTAGCAAACAGACAAAACCCTGTTCAGACAGTTCTTATAAGAGCTGTCTGATCTGGGTCTGCTCTGTTTGACTATGCATCAAAATGAGTCTATATGAAGTAAAGGGTTATTGTTGTATTTTTCAAGGTAACTGATTTCTTCAGTCTTGAAAACTCATATTAAGATCTTATACAGTATAGTGTCAATGTATTTAGGCAAAAAAAAGGGGGGGGGGAGCAGAACTAGTAGAATGAAGCATAGGGTAAATGTATTTAAATTTTAACCTTCTCCCTCCAGATGAAATGAACAATGAACACCAAGTTGGTTGTAGAGATTCATCTGACAGCTCCCAGTTTGGTGAACAAAAAAACCCATATCATTTTCATATACCAAAACAAAGTTTCAGCAAATAGATTCAGTTTGACAATGTTGTTTCTTTTCCACGGTGACAGAAATGATGCTGGAGTCTGTTGTTGACTGGGAGGTCTGGTGTTTGTTGTTGTTGTATCGTGTTGTCCTGCTGCCTGCTGGCCATGTGCATGGTGTCCCCATCGTTGTCCTGGCAGCATGAGTTGTGTGGTGTTAAGGGAGTCAGACACATGCAAGAATTACCAACAAGTTGTAAATCCCATTTGACCATTTTAATCCCTTGCCTTGTGGCCTAAATATGACATTGAGATATAATGTTGAAATGAGTATGATAGTTTAGTAATGACCACAATTCAATATTTGTCAGTGTGTAGATATAACCTGCTTTATGCTATATATATAGTATGTAACTCATTTATTTTGGAGGGCCTTGTGGTCCATTGGTAACATACCTGACTGCGGATCCGAGGGTTGTGGGTTCAAACCCTGTTGGGGTTCATGACCTATCATGACCTCAGGGGCAAAGTACTGGTCCAACCCAGGAACTGTCTGGAGGGATTAATATAAGTTTTAAGAACTTGTTTCCCAATCGACATAAAATAAAGAAGTTTAAACTAAACTAACTCATTCATTGATCAGTGTGGCAAACCTGGGTCATTGAAAAAATTGTTATGGTGTAGCCTCCTTGCTTGTCACACAGCATGTAAAGGTGCTGAAATATTGTCATTGTCAAAATATGATGTGTTATACATGTGGTCTGACATGCTATGTCTGTCTTGTTTAAACAAAGTTCCCATATTAGTTAAACACTTGGTGAAATGTCATATTTAACCCTTTACCTCATGAATATTCATGTCTAAATTTATGCCTTAATGAATATTAATTGACTGAACTTTAAATGGTATATGAAACAATGGGTTTTTCTTTGCCATGCAGACTGTGTAGAATCTGAGTTACAATATTGTGTAAGCAAACAGGAGAGACACTGAATGGAGCTGTCTGATCTGGGTTTGCTCTGTTTGTTAATGAATTGAAATGAGTCTGTATGAAGTAAAGGGTTAAAACAAAAAATGAAGCAAACAAAGAAGCTGTCTTGTATCTTAGATTAAAAAGAACCAAAAGGGGTGGTTTTATTTCAGGTAGTCAGTGTTAGGCTGTTCGTGAATGAATGTCATGTACTATATTTTAATGCTTTATCAGTTCCTTTATATTTTTTTTCTGTGCTTGAATTTTGTTTAGTTTATATAGCTTTAAGTTTCATTTAGATTTGAGAGAATTCACTCTTTTTGTGCAGCGCCACATGGCTGCATGTATTCTTATGTACTCTAATGTTATAGAATCTGTCAGTTAAATTAAATATTCTTTAGAGTAAAAGTATTTAATAGACAACTTAAAAAATAATCAAAGCACTGATATTTTCTATGACTTACTTTGTAAAGACACCTGTAAAAAATAGCTTGCAAAAAAGAAAATAAGTGAGAAATGAACATATCTGTTTTTTTCTCATTTATTTTAAGGATACAGAGGAGGATGTAATTAGAGTATACTTAATATGCGCGATCTGTTAAAATAAAAAATTTACCTATTGCAACTTCTTAAAGATTGCATGCTTAGCATAAACTGATGAGAAAAAGAAACAAAAAGTAAACTTTTGTGTTGGTTTGGAGAATTAAATTGGACAGTTATGTTAACCCTTTCCCTCATAGAGGAAACCATGAAAAGACCTATGCGAACAGCATAAAACCGATTTCTGCAGATCAGGCTTTATGTGGTACCTATTGAGTGCATCAAAATGATTCTATATGAGGGAAAGGGTTAAAAGAGTGTTATGAAGACATAAAAATATACTGAACTAGGATGATCCCTTTATATAAGAGATGTTCAAAAGTGGGGGTTATCGTATTTAACCCTTTCCCTCATATAGACTCATTTTGACGCACACAATAGATACCACATAAAGACTTATCTGGAGAAAACCACAGTTAAACCTTACCAAATTTAATTACAAAATCCTCATTTCCAGTCCACTGAGGAGCAGCGAACAGCATAAAACCTGATCAGCCTGCGAGTTACTCGCAGGCTGATCTGGTTTTATGTTGTTCGCATAGGTCTTTTCATGGTTTCCTCTATGAGGGAAAGGGTTAATTAAAAGGCAAGTCAGAAAGTCAATCATGAAGAGTGTTGTGGTCCAGTGGTAACATATCCGACTGCGGACCTGTAGGTTGTGGGTTTGAACCCTGTCGGGGACAAGGACTTTTTCATGACCGTCCCAGACGAAAAGTACTGGTCCAACCCAGGAGCTATTTAGAGGGATTGGTTTAAGTTGTAAGAACTTGTTTCCAAATGAACATAAAATAAATAAGTTTAAGGTTCACCTTTTTTCAAAATAATATGCTTTTGTTTCCCAATGTTTCTTTTTCTTTTCAGTATATATTAGTCTACGCTTCTTCAAAAAGATTTTTCAAATATTTTGTCCAAATCTTATAAGAAATTTGATAATATTAAAAAATTTAAGGAAGGTATTTGAAAGTATTTACCTAAGTATTATGAAAGCATGAAAAACAGATTTCTTTATCTGTTTCCCCATTGAATCTCTAATGGAAATTTATGAATTTGAGTTTGAAACTGTGAGTGATTTTTTTTTCAAGAAAGTTCAAAATTGAAGGTCATGAGGCTATAGGTTAACTTATGTGTTGTTTATTCATTAACAGCCTTTATCAATACAATCTTACTGAAAAATGTGTGGGAACCATTTTGTCTCCCATAGCCAATCATTGAAGTTAGTTTTGTCGTCATTTGACAGGATTGAGTAATACTTACACTCCGTATGTTAAGAAAAAGTAACCTTCATGCAGTTATGACCTTGTTCTTTGAATAACATTGACGATTACTTGACATTACTAATAATTGGACTAGTGTATAAAAATCATCATTAATTACTTAGAATTCTGGGGGTCAAAGTGCATTGGTTACATACCATTATCAGTAATGTTCTGGTTTAGTTTATGGCTGATATCATGATACTGTTTTGGCAAGATCTTGTTGTGTTGCTTCTATCAACATTTTTGATAAAAGCAATATTGTCAGGGCACTGGTATGTCATTTTCTAAAATGTTTTTGAAGACTTACTCAATATATATAATAATAACATCAGAAAATTTAATATTTTTATTGAGGCATGTTTGATGTCTCTGTTTGTTTGTTCATATCTTACTCAAAGTATTATATATAATATTTACATTGTACAATAATTTCTTGATCTTAATGAAAGCTTATCGTTTCAATTTCAGCTGAACGAAGGGCTCAACTTTCAAGATCAAGATCTAGGTCAAACATCTTTCAGTTAGAGAACTCTGTTGCCAAGGAGATTTCATTTGAGGACACACATAGTGACTCGCCTGCTAGGGTGACAAATTCTGGGAAGAGAAACAGTCGTGAGATGTCAGAAGAGGAAACGGATGCCGAGAAACTGCTGGCGCGACTCCGAGCATTGTGATAGAGTGCCTTCGTGTCAATTTTTTTCTGCTTATTTGATATTTTAACTATACTGGCCGAGATGTAGCAGCTAAACAAAGGGCATGCACTCACTGTAGGTATGACACGTGTGTTCATAAGCACTTCTGTCTCGTGTGTCTGACTTTGGGGAGGAAACGAGAGCAACTATTGATCAATGGGTGGACCTTTACATAGAAGAGGTGATAATATGAGAAGATGAGACAGATGATTGAAGAGAACTAATATACCCCAGCTTCAGTGTAGGGTTCACTACAGGAATCACACGTTGTGTTGTATAGGGTCCTGTCTTATCCCGTCTCATCGCCTGCCTAGTAATCTGCATATCTTTTATGCAACCTTAGTGAAACTTGGTACAGTTCAGTGTTACACAAGGTAGCCTGGTGTCGTATTCAGGGTGGGTAGGATCCTGGTCAAGGTCTCTGTTAATTAAAGTAGAAAACTGAACTGGATAGTTATATACAGCAATGTGGCACTTGTATTTATCTACATGGGATTTATGTAAGATATAGAAGGGAGTCTGTCAGTTCCTTGATGGTATGATAGAGCTAGCTGTGTCCAGCATTTTTGGTTAAAATTGATAAAATCACTGGCAAATAAAGAGCCTTACGTACAGATAAAACATAAATAGGGTTGCATTATTTTGATCTGTAGGTTATTATACTCTGCCAAGCACAGTTAGAAAACAACCTAGATAGTCTGTCTACCTGTGTATGGTTCTGATTTTTGCTAAAATTAATATGTTAAAATTGCAAAATCCTCTGCAGTTTGATTTGGATTTGCTTTATATTTTCTCATTATGATCATAAACTGCAGTATTTGCCCTCAACAGTGGATAATCTTTTCTCAGATATGCCATGTAGCTGACCCTCTCTTTCTAAGCTGGGGTATGTGAAAAGAGTAAATATAACATTAATATCATCACGAAAAAGTCAGTAGTAACCCTGAAAGAATCACACGGTGACTTTATTTAGTGGGTAGTCATTGCTTTATTTGATGATTTTCAAATTTCTTTGAATTGCATTCAACATACAGACATAGTGCATGGGGACACAAGCTGTTGCCAGGAAAGTCCTCAATTCTGTGATAGGTTCAATTTGTTTCTGTATTCAGCTGTATAGAACGCAGTCTGCTTGATTAATTGTGTACAATATTCTTTTGTTATTTAAGACCATTATTGGATTATAGAATGCACCATTAAGTATAACTTATGTAAGCTTTCATCACATTGCTGCTGTGTAAAGAACCTGAGGATGAAAAAATTTACATAGCACTTGACACAAAACTTGGCCTACTTAGTATCATATAAGAATCACTACCCAGTACAAGGGCACATGGCATTTCATAATCATTTTGAGGCTAGAATATAATAATTTGATGTAACACAACGATTTTGTATAACTGACCTCAGTGAGTGTCATGCAAAATTGTGTATTTTTTCAGTGACTCTGAAAACTGCTTTTTTCTTTTAGCAGTTTTGTGTTCATTGTTTTAAGATAGATAAAACAGAATATTAAATTTTTTTGTTCCTGAAATTTATTTTGCACTAAAAAGATTGGAACATCAAATGATAGTTAAAAAATGTTACTTTTATAGATTAGTAGTTAATATTATTCCATTACCAATACATTTTATATTGAATATAAAGAAATGGACCAATTATTAGTTCTTATTTTTTTACACATTCATAGAAAAAGATTATTTTTGTGATAGGATTAGATTGCCCTTAGAGCATGAAAAGTAGTGAACATTCCAAGCAAGCTGCTGTAATCAGTGTATCCCTGCCCCAAATGTTTATTGAAAGTTATAAAACAAAAGAGAGTATTGAAAGTGAGGTTTACATGCATTTGTTTATTGAAGTCATGAACAGCTTTTTATGGGTGAATATTTATTTTGAGATGGAACGGCATAAGTTAATTATATATAACCAAGTACAATAATATGTTGATGTAGCATGTACATATGTAGCTAGGTTTTATACACCGACCCTTTATGGCACATATCCTGTTTTTGAACTGACTTATGTAAGCAGTGTACAACTAGAATGGCTGCAGTAACTTCCGAGCTGATTAGGTTTTATACTGCTTGCTTGTGTTCATTACCTTGAGATGAGACTTTACTCTAAATACCATGTTTATACTGAGCAATGCTGTCATTGAGGTCAGGATTATCTACTGTGGTAAAGGGTCAGTGATAGAAGCATTTCCTAGGTGTGTTTAGTGATGTTAATATCTCTGTTGGCAGCCATGTTTTTGCTAGATTCACTTGAATAGCTTGTACATTATTTTCCAAGAAATAGTGGAACGGTTTTCATTACTATATGCCATGTAAATTTTGCACATGTCAGAAAGGTGTAAATCATTTAAAAAATATACCATGAAATTAATCATTTTCATGGAGGACTATTTCTTGTGGATGTTGTGGATATTTTAATCCAGGAGTATTAATCCCTAGAAAATAGATCTTGTATTTTCTGTCCATGAAATAGACAGTGAAATTTAATGTTGGCGAAATTTGATATTTTTACAGTTAACTAAAACCATCATTGAAGATAACCTAATGGCTCTCGATATTAATCCTTACCCTGCTGGAACCGTAAGTGCTAACCTTTGCCACCAGTAAAGAGCCAGGCCAGCCTGTACATCTGTGCAGGCAGGCCTGGCTCTATACTGTTGGCTGACCAACTACAAGTTTTCATCTTGTTATCCCTAAAATTGATAATGGACAGTTCCAAAAAAGGTGCCGGCTAAGTCCATTTGAGAAATTCAGCAGGTTAAGGGTTAAGAGTTAAATATGTAACCAGGGTATTAAAGCACTTAAATAGAGTGATATTCCATGTAACTATTATTATTCAAATTCTAAAAGTAGCAATTAAATTGCAGTTATATTCAGGAGGAGAGGTGAGGCATCTCGACATGTAATCACACATTTTTATCTCATCACACATCAGCATGATATACAGGAACATTCCACAGTGTGACAGTACTTGTTTTCCACAATGTAGTTACTAGTGTTGATATTATGAGAGATATTGA
>CM037778.1:72705063-72755063 GCA_021229015.1 Solen grandis
ATCGATAACATTTCATTCGCCATTGATGTAATGGACAGGGTGTTTGTTTCGACGTATATATATATTGAGCGTATTTACTGTATTGACATGAAATATACATATCGAGCGTGTGATTGCCAAGACATATACATATCAATCTTGTTTTGACATGACATATACATATCGAGCATGTTCTTGCCACAGCAACGACATACACAACTCGAGCGTTTATTTGCCATGACATATACATAACGAGCGTGATTTGTCATAATATATACAACTAGAACGTGTAAATATTATAATTATAACCCCACATAAACTTTATATACATTCTTGACAAAGTTCTTGTCCTGGCAAAGTACGAGTACTCTCCTAATGCATGTTTGTGTGTGTGTGTGTGTGTGATACTAGTGCCTCAGAGTTAGAAAGAAGCGCAAGTGTCGGTCTAGTAAATGTACTAAATACTTGACAATGAACTGTCACAATACCACAATTCTGATATGAGCGCCATATTGCATTTTTTCTTGCGCAGAGAAGGGGGATACGTGGCTGTTAGGACAATGTGCACCAATAATTCACAAAGAAAACAAAGGTATAAAGTGCAATCAAACCGATCTTAAGCGGACATTCAAGGGCACAAGGGAAAATGACCGTTTTATAAAAGTGGCCACTCAATGAAGGTTTAACATAAAACAAAATGCTAATTTGGTAATATCATCAAAACTGACCGTTGAATGCATGTTGATCGCTTAATACAGGTGGCCGCTAATACAGGCTCAACTATGATATTATTTAGAGAAGTTCAACTTAAATATAATTCTTACAAAGGTTGATTAATAAGTCTTTACAGACCTTCACTTTGAGAGTATTTATGGCAGACCAACTCCCTTAGTGGGGAATTAACTGCGTTTTGCTTTATCATTATCCATTCACTCACGAGATTAATCGTAACTACTCGGCCTTATCCGTCGGTGGTCGGATACAGAACAGAACAGAACATCACGTGAACAAGTATCAAAGTCGATTTTTAACTAAGAGGAAAAACATATTTTATTTGATTTGTACTAGTACATCATCATAAATAACATCAACATTCAACAGTATACAATAGTCAAGTTATTAATAAATATATCATAAATTCTTTTTCCAGAACATCACGTGAACAAGAAATGAACTAAGTGTCATAAGACAAACTTATGCGTAAAGAAAATGCAGATTTCAAATATTTAGCAAGATTTAAAAGTGTATCAACATTTTTTGTTTGAAGTAATTCTAAAAATTTAAACATACTAGGTCTAACATAATAAAACTTATCAATAAATTTCTTTCTTAAATTTAGAAAACATGGGCATTTAATAATAAAGTGATATTCATCCTCAATGTCGTTACTTCTGCAAAATATACAAAATCTTTCTGAACGAGGAATTCTGTTTCTACCATAGCGACCAGTTTGAATATGTAAACTATGTGATGACAATCTTAATCTACAAATATAATTTCTTATCTAAAAATTTAAACATATTAATAAAATTTTTAAAATTTCCCAAAACCATTTTTATATAACATTTCTTTTACATTTAATAACCAACTCTTTTTAATGAAACATTGTACACAGTTTTTAATAATATATTTTCAGTATTTAACAATTTACACCAATATTTTAAAGTTCGTATATATCTAGAAATATATAATGGATAATCCAAGTTCCATAACCAATGTTAGGGGTAGTATTTTTTACATTAAGTATTGATTTACAAAATTTTAAATGTATACGTTCTATTTCTTTTGATTTACTATATCCCCAAATTTCTGATGCGTATCCGAGTATAGAACCAACAAAAGAGTCAAATAATTAACATAATAATTTAGGTTTTAATTTAAGCTTTTTACAATTTATCAATAATACATTTAAGGCTTTTAATGCTTTTCCAACAATGTTTTAAAATTAAAGACAGTCCCCAAATAATTAAAATCATTAACTATTTCTATTTCTTTGCCTTGAAAATCAAATTTTTCATTTTGATATAATTTACCCCTTTTTCTAAAAACAATAACCTTAGTTTTTTTAGTATTAACTTCCAAACTCCATTTTTTACAATAAGTATGCAAAAGGTCAAGACTTTTTTGTAGTTTTTCCGGTGAATCATCAACAATTACCATATCATCTGCAAATAATAAAAGAATTAGAACAATATCATCAATATTCAATCCAGATGAGATATCATTTTGTAAAAACAATTCAAGGTCTTCTAAATAAAGGGAGAACATTATCGGGGAAATTATCTCCCCTTGCCGTAACCCAACAGAATATTCAAAGAACTCCGAATAACTATTACATGCTCGTACACACGACTTCACTTTATTATACATATCTTTTACAACTCTTAAAACCTTCCCCCCTATACCTTCTCTATATAACTTCAACCACAATCCATTCCTATACACACTATCAAAGGCCTTTTTAAAATCAACAAATACACAGTACAACCGTTTATTTTCATTTAAATATTTCTGTACTAAAGTATGTAATATAAACAATGCATCCACAGTAGATTTACCTTTCCTAAAACCAAACTGTGAGTCAGATAAAATATTGTTGCTTTCACAATAAGTTACGATTCGATTATTCAATACTGTAGTAAAATTTTTCGAGAAACAGCTGACAAGCGTGATTCCCCGATAATTATTGACATCTTTTTTGGGGCCTTTCTTATGTAACGGTACAATTACACCTTCTGTCCATCTATCTGGGAAAAATCCACTATCTAATATTGCATTAAAAATATCACACATATGTGCTGCTAAAATATCAATACTTTCAATAAAATATTCATTTATTAGTAAATCCATGCCCCCAGCTTTTTCCCTCTTTAATGACTTAGCTGCTTTAAAAATTTCATTGACAGTAATTTTTCCATTTAATACATTATCATTTTGAAAATCATCGAAATCATTATCAATATGAACACAATCATTATCAAAATCATGATGCGACATGAAATATTCAGCTTCCTCATTTTCTTCCCGTATAATGTCATGACTTAAATTAGAGAAATATTTATAAAACTCTTCTAAACTTATATCATAAGAATCAGATTTTTTGCTTTTACTAAAAAGTATCCAATAATTTTAGGCTTACGAAAACGAAGATTTTCAATTTCAATAAGTTTTTTATGTTCAAATTCTCTTCGTTTTTTCCTAATTAACTTCTTATAATTTTTCTTACAAACACAGAAAGACTGCCTATTTTCTTCCGATTTAAATCTATTAAATGTAAACTGTGCTTCTTTATATAATCTTTTAGCTACACAACATTCCATGTCAAACCATTCTTTATTATTGAAACAACAAGTATCTGTAAAATGTGTATTACTAATATTTCCATTAATTGTTTTACAAAACAAAGGATCTGTTACATCACGTATAATATTGGTAAATTTATCAACAACATGATTAACAGAATCTTTATCTACAATTACAATATTTTCTGTTAACTCATTAAATCTAGTCAACTGAGCAATTATACCACTTCTAAAAATCTCCCTCTTTCCCTTATCCCAGATACACTTAACCCTTTTCCCCACATTTGGCTTATGCAAGTTAATATTACATTTAATTGAAAATACAACTGGAGCATGGTCACTCCATTCATTAAATGACTGAATCATAAAATCCGTGATACACGAAAAATTCCTTTCTGTAGTAATTACATAATCGATAACCGATGCTCCATTTATAGAAACATATGTGTACTGGCCCTCTACGTCACTACCTAGACGTCCATTCACAATACGATAACCCGTAGACTTACAGAGGTCAAGCAATTTCCCCCCAAACAAGTTACATACTTTATCAACAGAGGCCCTCGAAAGGGGCGTGTCAGGCATATAGTCCATATAATCAATTTGTTCATTATAACTATCTAAAGCAATAAAATCATCCCGTGTCCCAACCCTACTATTAAAATCACCCGCCAAATATACCGAACCCAGATTGTCAAAGTAACATATATCAGTCTGTAGCAATTCAAATAAATCTACTGGTATTACGTTATAATATGGCGAATCAACACCCCACAAGTAGACTCCACAAATATATAAATCATTTTCAAAATTAAAGAAAGTTTTATCTAACTTTAACCAAATAATTGTATCATGATGGTTCCGTACAACGTCTATACCTTCCTTGATCGTATCCTTGTACAGTATAGCTACACCTCCGCTCGACCTCCTCGCGCTTCTATGTTTAAATTTTCTATAAAAATTATGAACAGTGTAATTTTCTAACTCTAAGTTACTGTCTTTACTGCACCACGATTCAAATAGAAAAATTATGTCATTTTCATTTATAATACTCACAAAATCATACAGGTAGTAATGGTCGAGGTGTTCCGAATGTCACGAGATAAACATGTGGGTAAGCCACCGCCTGCCGTCTGTCACGGTCACAATCATTTAGTAGGTTATCGCCCTTGGGCGGTTTGGATCAACTGGCAACACATTCCAAGTGATTTAAATGTATTAGTTTCAGGTATAGATTGGCCCCTGTCAAGATTAAATACATAGGTGTGGTAAAATACCTCTTTCTTATGGCGTGATTTTGAAAAGAGACAGAACTAAGGTTCCCGTGTAGACAAAGTCTAAACAAATGCCAACATTACTAACGTGTTATTCAGAACATAGAAACAAAGGGTAAACGGAAGCTACTCGAGAATATGGTGAGATATCACACACACACACACACACACACACACACACACTGAAAGAGAAAGAAAATAACTACAAAAAAAAAAACACACACACTTGTAACTTTTCTTCTTCAATTATTGTTTAAGTCTAATAAAAGCTAGGTAGCTGATCAGGATGTTTGATGAGTCAGAGAGGAGAAAGAAAGAAAAAAGAAACGAGACAGCGATAACGCAGTTTATAACATAAAAATATCTCGTTATCTTTATTGTATGGAAAACTAGATCAGCCAGTGATTTTGCCTATACCCCGGGTGTACGTATATGTAGTGGTTCGGTGAAAGGTTTTACAGAGAATACGGAAGTAAATTGAATTCTTTGAAATTGGAGTGATTACTGGAATACAATAGATAACATTCACACATATATGAAGACAAAAAAAGACAGTGTATAAACTAAGTGTACCTGATTATGACCTGACTATCCTTGGTTACATAGAGTAAATTTCATACTAATAATTTCAGATAATCAAAATAAATAAATAAATAAATGGTTCTTTATAAGTCTTAAAGCAATTACTGTTGTGCTGTAATGCTAATAGTTTTTGTTTTAAAGATAGTATCAACCTTGCATCTAATAGATACTAACTGCTTTTTTTGTTTTGAACTAATCAACCCGAAACATTTCAATGCATATATATACCAGTTCACAATCTTATAGTATTAGTATCCAGATTTATCGGACTACGGATCCGAAGGTTATGGATTCGAACCTTGTCGGGGCATTCATTTTTCGTGACCTTTTCAAACGCAAAGTACTGGTCCAACCGTCATGAGGATTAGTATTAGTATTAGCCCAAATCGACGTAGATAGAAATATGCTTTAACTAACAAAAATACAACAACAACAAAACAACTGTAGTAGCTGACTATATCAACGTGTTTGTATTGGATACACTTAAGATTTAATAAACTTACAATTTATTAAAAATTATACATTAACATTTATTTCCATTAACTTTGTAACTTTCAATATGTAATAAGAACCAAAAGCAAATTCAGTAAGCAAATAGATCTACAGGTACGTGTTTAAACATGATTTTATTTATTTTTCATTCGATCAAAAGTGTGTGTGTGTGACATATATGCGTAGATTAAGACAGACCGATGGACAAGATCAATAATGACTAAAGTGCGTCGCTGAACAAACTCGCCCACTAAATCCTGGAAACCCGGCGACCAGGAAGAAGGTGTCTCATTTCGGTTTTCAAGTCAGGAAAAACGGGGTAAGTTTTAGAATTTTGGCTGATTAATTCAGCTCACTTTTCAACATAAAGTTATTCTCTCTTCAAGAATATAAATGTACGAGTAATGTGTTTCTTTCAACTGTAAACACAGTGTTTTTTTATTTTAGAAAAAATGAAGTTAATGTTGAAACCATCCAACGCACTTTTAAGACGTTGATCCAAATGAAAATTGATCTTTTGAAAGTTAAACTATCCTTATGTGTGCAGGGTCGCCTACATCATTTTCCAGGAAAGTGAAAAAAGTGAAAAAATAACAATACCAAAAATGCAGAATGTTAATATATCAGTATACCTGCAATTTCGAACATTCATTTGTACTAAATATACGCATGAGAGAGAGAGAGAGAGAGAGAGAGAGAGCGAGCTTCACGCATTAATTACATCACGTCAAGTACGATGGCATTTCGATTTGAAATCGACACTGTTCATTCTCGTATTTATCCATCCATCCATCTTCTTAATGTGTTCATGTATTCTGAACAAAAAGTAAAATACCACTAGGACATATTAAAGAAACACACACTCTATCTGTCTCTCACACACACTCTATCTGTCTCTCACACACACTCTATCTGTCTCTCACACACACTCTATCTGTCTCTCACACACACGATGATTAAATACATAGATTGAATAGGATGCTGTTGATGGTGATAATGATGGTAGTGGACAATTCTCAGGATTTAACATTGAAAAAGTAGATTTCTTTTTAATTTTTTTTGTCTGGGTAATTATGTTCATTTCTTGCTTTTAGATTATATTATTTGGTAGTCTGCAGTTTATATCCAAACACAGACTTAATGACACATAATATTTAATGTTTTAATATCATTTTAGACAGGATGGCCAGTGACTTGACAGATAAGTCCCTGTTTGTGGCCGCTATAGACTTCGGAACTGCCTACTCTGGCTACGCTATCTCTTCCAAAAAAGATTTTTCCGAGGATTCTCGTAAAGTAAGTACATTCTTCGAATGACTGGTTAAGAAAGTTGTTTGTGCCATAGGTCAATACGAAGTTCGAACAAATGATTTTATTTTACATATGAAAATGTGTTCTATTAGTTTCACATAATCTTAATATTTTAAAGAAAAAAAAAAGTATTCCTTGTGTATCCTTTTTAGCACAACGTGCTCAAGTTGAACTAATGTAACCGATGAATGGCTAACATTTAACTTAAATGACATCGCCGTGGCTTCTAAAAGTGGAAGCTTAAAAATCTTCTCCTCCAAAAGTACTGGCTGAATTTTGAGTTACTTTTGCACAGATGTTCTTCTAAGATTGTTAAAATTATTTGTATCCGCTGAAAAACATGGCCGCCAGGGGGCGGAGCCTGTTTTCCTTATAATTATGTATTCAGAACAAATTTGAAGAAAAAAAACTTATTTTCTAAAAGTACTTATTGATTTTCAAAGATTTTTTTTTGCACAGATGTTCCTTGGGTCAATCTCTATCATGATTTAAAAAAAACTAACTATAATAATAGGTATTTTTTTAAACCAACCGTCAGAATTAATTTCAATTTTATCACGCTACACAACCCCTTTATAGCAAAAAGAAGTCAAAATTTAGTTACTTTATCTAAAGTGATCAGGGGTTTTCTCTTATCTTGTGAGTCTTGCTTTATTGTTTTTTTCTTCCCACCTTTGGAATCTTTGCAGCTGGTAAAGTGCTGATTCACTACGCACCATGGACAGACTGCATGGCATCACCATATGGAAAGTGCAAACAACAGCGCTCTATCAATTGTGTTGCTCCCAATGATAAAACCCACGACCTCCGGTTCCCGATGGAATCGGGTGAACCTAAACGCAAGTTATGGGAACATAACTACAGCAAGATTACAAATCCTTTGATATATCTCTATTCCGTGTCACTTATATTTCAGGTGTACCTCAACACTTGGACCGGATCAACCCTTATGTCCCAGAAGACGCCCACCTGCGTCCTATTCGACCCAAAGAAGAAGTTTCATTCTTTAGGTGTGATAAACTTCTCACTTAGAAAAAGGATCCGATCCAGATGAGGACCACAAGAAATGGTACTTTTTCAGGCGCTTCAAGATGACGCTCTTTGACAAAATGGTAATTATTATATTACATTCCATAGCACTGAATGAGGACCACAAGAAATGGTACTTCTTCAGGCGCTTCAAGATAATGCTATTTTGACAAAATGGTAATTATATAACTACATTCCATAGAATTGAAATACATGTGTCAATTTTACTCATCATGGTCTGCAAAAAATCATTTGTAGTATTTAATGAATTCATTGTACATTTCGTTTCAATAGTATTTGTTCTCCTGTTCGGAAATATTTACACTGGTTTTCTCCCAAGTGCTTTAGAGGAGTAACGAATCTTTCGTTCGATTACATTGTATGTTATTTCAGTCTTTATTGGAGACTTAATATGTGAAAACTGTTCCATGATCTGAAATAATTTGTTTCCTTATTTGGATTGATGGGATATTATTATAAAATCTCAAGCGCAAATTCATGCTCGAAGACGAAGTTGGCAATACGATGGCGACTTCTGAAGTTTTCTGCGCATGTATCAAGTTCCTCAAAGAACACATGGAAAAACGCTGTCGGGACATACTGCCAAGCATGGATTCGTCGAATATCAGCTGGGTTCTAACGGTGCCGGCGATCTGGAACGATAGCTCAAAGCAATTTATGAGGGACGCAGCAGAAAAAGTACGTTTCAGATGACATATTTTCTGTGCTTTTGCAAGATAAAATCCTACACTGATCGTGTTATATATTTGACTCGACTTTCACATATAAGTGTACATTTTTTGAATAAATCAAAGCAACACATGAATTATTTATTGCCTCTGTTTGAGTGAATTTTCAAGCATAAGAAGTTATTTCAAGTAAACACC
Organism: Solen grandis; assembly: GCA_021229015.1. Classification (NCBI taxonomy): domain Eukaryota; kingdom Metazoa; phylum Mollusca; class Bivalvia; order Adapedonta; family Solenidae; genus Solen; species Solen grandis. The sequence continues at coordinate 72,713,920 of CM037778.1, forward strand.
TGTGTAACTAAAAACACCTTTTATATTGTTACCCACGTCATTTCCGTAAATGATCCACTTACGCCTTTGCAGGCAGGGATAAATCGTGACAGCCTACTGATTGCGCTGGAACCGGAGGCCGCATCGCTATGCTGCAAGTGTCTTCCGGTGGATACATTCGCCGGATGCAGCAGCGGCTTTTTACCCTTCCAGCCCGGATCCAAGTACATGGTGTTTGATGCTGGTGGTATGTACTAACCATCGGACGCACATATATATATATATATATATATATATATATATATATAAAATCCGAGTTTGAATGTGATTTAAACGTTCAGTAAATCCAAATACTTTTGCACAACGGAATACGGGAACAGTTATTTAATATGACGTCAAGATTTCCTGAAAACATTCTCCCTTTAAATGGTAGAGGGTTCAAAACGTATTTATAAAAATAGAAAAATAAATCAGCGAGAAAGTTGTCAGGTCTAAGTGCCAGTTAGATTCCTACACAACTTTAAAATGTAAGGTACTGTTACAGGTTGTACAGTGGACATCACAGTTCACGAGGTCCTCCGCAACGGTACCCTGAGAGAATTGTTTAAAGCTAATGGCGGCAGTTGGGGCGGTACTTCCGTCGACTTGTCTTTTCGGAACCTACTTGCGGACATTGTCGGAAATGACGTCATGGATGATTTTGCCGAGAATGACACCGGGGATTACATCGAACTATTCCGAGATTTTGAGGTCAAAAAGCGAAACTTCAAGAACCGGATGGATGAGAAAGTCATGATCAAGACCCCAATAAAATTACAGGAAAAATTCTCGGAACTTCGAAAAGGTAAAACGATCGAAGAAGTTCTGGAAACCAAACCGAAATATAAAGGAAAGGTAAGCTGGAGTAAGAATAAACTCCGAATGGATCCTAGTACAGCCAAGTCAGTGTTTAAAGATGCATGCGATAACATTGTCCAACATCTCAAGTCCCTCTTTAGGGAAGGTAAAATCAACGATGTACCCACAATACTGATGGTTGGCGGGTTTTCCGAGTCCCCGATGCTACAAGAGCTCATGAGGGAAGAATTTAAGGACAAGAATATAATCATTCCGGCCGATCCAGGAGTCGCTGTTTTGAAAGGAGCGGTCATTTATGGTTTATATCATTTTTAGTGTTTGTCTTTCTGGATATCGGAATATGTACCATTTGTATAAAGGCCGTCTTTCTATCTTGAAATATTGATTATGATAAGCACGAGTTGAATATAACAGACAGAGATGACTTTTGATTAGATATTGAATGATTATGTGTCGTATCAAGTACGGACTTGGAATTAAGTGGACATACAATGTTGATAAGCTTGAATATTTCTCTCTTTCTCTGCCTCTTGTGGTAGAAAAACATATTCAAAATGTATTCTGAATCTTATATTGTTTACAGACTGTGAACTTTAAATCTATGAGAACAAAATTATAAACGCTTATTTTCATGGAATATGAAAATCATTTCTGTCAGTTTTTGCCATTGTATAGACCATTTCACTCCGAAATGAGACAAAAACCCGCGTAAATCAACGAGCACTTCCCAAACACGTTATCTATATACTGGTGTGAAATAAACATATACTTGTGATACAGTACCCAGTCACTGATTGGTCAGTTTAAATCAGCGAATTATACCGGGTATTGTCGATCCCCTGGTGAAATGGTCTATAGATTACATAGAATTTCGTTGTTTTTTTTTCATTAAATCGGACAAATTGACAAGGTTCTTTTTGGAAGGCAAGATTGTTCCAATATGAATATATGTTCATATTTTATACTCATATAATGAAGATATAGGCTAGACAGTAAATGTCTTCGTTAACTAGAGTTAAGGACATCCAATTTAGTGTTCTCCGCGTACTTGATTTTGAGTGTAGTTGATTAAATAAAATGTGGTAAATGTAAAACGTTACTTTTTTATTCCATCGCCAAAACAAAAATAAAAAGCTGATCCATACATACTCCCCCCCCCCCTCTCTCTCTCTCTTCGTGTGCTTATGTTTAGCACAAATCAAGGGAAATCAAATACTCCCTTTTCGATTCCCAATTCATGAAAGTGAAATGAGCATTTCTAAATAATGGTGTATGTGTGTATACAAGTTTTTTTTCTCCATATCATTTACTAAAATTAAAAAACTAACTCTTGTACAGTAAACAGACAAATGTATGTGCGTTACTTCCCGTTTTTTTAGCTCACCTAAGCACTTGTGCTCAAGGTGAGCTTTTGTGACCGCTTTTTGTCCGTCGTCCGTGGTGCGTCGTGCGACGTCCGTCGTCAACAATTGCTTGTGAACACTCTAGAGGCCACAGATTTGGCTCAAACTTCATGAAACTTAGTCAGGCTGTTTGTCTACATGATATTTTGGAAGAGCTCGAAATTGGATCATGTGGGGTCAAAAACTAAGTCACCAAGTCAAATCTTAGAAAAACCTTGTGAACACTCTAGAGGCCACAGTTTTGGACAAATCTTCATGAAAGTTGGTCAGAGTGTTTGTCTACGTGATATCTTGGATAAGTTCGAAATAGGGTCACGTGTGGTCAAAAACTAGGCCAAAAGGTCAAATCTTAGAAAAACTTTGTGAACAAACTTGAGGCCACAGTTTCGGCCCAATCTTCATTAGATTTGGTAAAAATGTTTGTCTACATGATATCTCATATGAGTTCGAAAATGGATCATGTGAGGTCAAAAACTAGGTCACTAGGTCAAATCTTAGAAAATCCTTGTGAACACTCCAGAGGCCACAGTTTTGGCCCAATCTTCATGACATTTGGTCAGGATGTTTGTCTACATGATATCTTGGATGAGTTCGAAATTGGGTCGTGTGGGGTCAAAAACTAGGTCACCAGGTCAAATCTTAGAAAAAACTTGTGAACACTCTAGAGGCCACAGTTTCAGCCAAGCCTTAATGTTACTTGGTCAGAATATTTGTTTACATCAAATCTCGGATGATTCAAAACTGGGCCACATGTGGTCAACAAGTAGGTCACCAGGGCAAATTTTAGAAAAATCTGGTTTACACTCTAGGGGCCTACATTTTTGTACCAGTCTTCATTAAACTTGATAAGAATGATGACTGCATGAATTCCCAGTTGAGTGAAAATTCAGGTAGGATAAAAATCTAGGTGACTTAGTCAAATGTTAGAAAAACACTTTAGATGCCACATTTTTTGTCATCATGCCTAACACAGCAATCTTACTCAGGTGAGCGACATAGGGCCATCTTGGCCCTCTTGCTTTTTTGTTTTTTTGTTTTGTTTGTTTTTTGTTTTGTTTTTGTTTTAAATCCAATGATATAATGCTTATACATGTATTAGTATATAAAACATTGAGATGTGTCTAGATCGAATTACTTGATAATAATGTTTATTTAGTATACCATCGTTTCTGTCGTTTTTTCCGTGAAAATCAAGTTTTGAATGAAAACACTCAAACTTACATTCTGACATTTTAGAACACAATCATACATGATAATTGTTTCATACACACTTCATTTGGCATATCTTTAAAGGGATTACTATTAGCCGCAATCGACGTAAAAATAAATATGCTTTAACTAACACAAAATGACAACAACAACAACAACAACAACAAAACAGCTATAGATATGTTAACTAAAAAAAGCTGTACTGGTTCTGAACTAACACTCTTTTATAAATAATCTTTATTATTATAAATAAAACATTAACATTTATTTCATTGAAAAGTTATCATGCGTATGTAATTAGATTCAAAAACAAATTCGATAAGCATTTAGTGGCGTAAACATGATATTATATTTGTTATTCATTCGAAATAAAGTATACGTGTATGTTTGTGATATATATATATATATATATATATATATATATATGTCATGTTCTAAGACAGGTTGATAGACACACAGACAGAAATACAAACAATCAATTCGGGATAGGTCAATATTGAGTACAATGCGCCGCTTACACAAACTTGCGCACTAAATCCTGGAAACCCACGACCAGGAAGGAAATTAAAGTGAATGTTAGGTTTGTCGTGTTTCGTTTTTAACGCCAGGACATACAGGGTAAGTTTTTCAATTTTGGCTGAGTAATTTACCTCAGTTTTGAACATAAACGAAGTAATTATCTCTTCAAGAGTATACATGTACTATGTTTCTTTCAGTTGAATACTCAATGTAATGAGATCATTTTTTTTTTATTATCCAATGCACTTTTAAAGCGTTGACCCAAATTGAAAATTGATCTTTTGAAAGTTTAAATTCTATCTTCTTATTGCTAATATGTAAACTGCACATAAAGTATATATATATTAGCATATAAGAACACACACACACACACACACACACACTGATTAAATGCATATATTTAAGAGGAAGCTGGTGATGATAATGATAATGGTGGACGATTCTCAGGATTCAACATTGAAAAAATAGAGTTAATTTTCTATTCGTTTTGGGTAATTATGTTCATATCTTGTGTTTAAGTTATTATTGGGTAAACTGGAGTATCTATCCAAACACATGCATCTGAACCCGTATTGGCGGTCATCTGTATTAAGTGGTCAACATGCATTTAGCGGTCAGTCTCAATATTACAAAAATATAGCATTTTGCTTTATGTTTAACTTTCATTAGGGGTCAACTCTTTTCAGCGGTCACTTTCTCTTGTTCCCTTGACTGGCCGCTTAATACAGATTTTACTTATTTAGTGACACACAATCTTCAATATTTTGATATAATTTTTGACCAGACAGGATGGCCAGTGACTTGACAGATAAGTTCCTGTTTGTGGCCGCTATAGACTTCGGAACTGCTTACTCTGGCTACGCTTTCTCTTCCAAAAATGATTTTTCCAAGGACCCTTTAAAAGTAAGTACCGTGATTTGAATGCCTGGAAAGGACAAAGGTACCCGGTACGCGGCAGTGACAAAAAAATTGACCATTTACAAAATAAAAATATAAAATAAAAAATATAAAAAACACGATATATGATATATAATAAGCTTATTATATATAAAGTTGTTAATTTTTTAAAAAAAAAAGAAGCAGTTTTTCGGTCAAAGCAACGGACCGGGTACCTTTTGGATAGGAAAATTGTTTTTGCCATCGATCAATACGAAGTTCTATCCAAAGCTTTGTTTCGCATATAAAAAGGGAGCTCTATTAGTATAACGTAAACATTTTGAAAAAAAAATCACATTACTTGTGTATCCATTTTTAGCTCTCCAGAGCATAACGTGTTCGATGTTCAATATTAAAGCTTTCCATGAATGTTCTTAGGGTTGTCCTTGCAAAAATAAACTTGATCCTTGCAGAGAGAATACATTTATTTAACAACTTTTAAAATCTTCTCTAAAACCATTAATTTAATTAGAATTTAATTTCAATATTGTCACCTCATAGTCTTCTATTATCAACAGCTAAAATAAAGATAATCGATTGATGTTTTCAGGGATCGGCTAAAGAAAACTAGAGTCTATAAAAAAATGTTCTCTTCTGAAACCAACTGTCAGAATTAATTCACAAATAATCAGTGCTGAAATTAAAACAATCCATTGAAAATAATTTCAAAATCCTTATTCTCTGTGACCAATGATTTCATTCAGCACACGTGTTCACCTTATGACGGTAAACCATAATTGCTTAATCCAATCCTTTAAAAATGAGACCCAGAGGCTAGTGTACTTATATAATTTATATAGAAACTATAAAACAATAAAACCAATGGTCAGAATTATATTTGCACCTCATGACCATATACATAATTGCTAAACTTGAAAAAATAGACGTCTAGAGAGTCGGCTGTTATTCTTATATATTTCTTATAAAACTTTAAAGTTCATCTTTATTTGATTCAATTTGGCAAATATTCACATCTAAGCTCATAAATGAAATTGCTGAAACACGGATGAATCCTCTCATATGGGGCTTTCAGGTTTGGGCCTGGCATTTACATATCAGAGTCGATAATCAAGTCTTGAATCTAGTTGCTTTTGAAGGTCACCATGCAAAATGTGTTTCAATTAGGTTGATGTAACTCAGGGGAGCGATCCAGGGTTATATTATTAGGAAAGACACTGTTCGGATTAAATCCACACCGTACACCAACTCTTTATAGCAAAAACAAGTAAAAGCTTTGTTAATTTATCATAACTGATCAGAGGTTTTCTTTTATCTCGCTTGTCTTGCTTTATTTTTTTACCTTCCCACCTTTGGGATAATTGCAGCTGGTATAGTGCTGATTAACTACGTACGATAGAGACTGTATCACCCTATGGTAAGTGCCGTCAACAGCGCTCAACCAGTATCATTTAATTGACTGTTGTAATACTCCTAAGGATAAAACCCACGACTTCTGGTTTCCAAAGAAAGCAGGTGAACCGCAGTGCAAATTATGGGGGACATAATTACAGCAAGATTACAAATCCTTTGATAAAAGTTTTAACTATATTTATTTTACATCGATTACGAAATAAGTTATCACAATTTATATTAATCACTCTCGATGGCTCTGTTGGCAGCGTATGTGATCATTATTGTGAGAGGAAACCAGAAATCCCGGGGAAAACCCACGTGTCTGGACGGGAGACCACTGTACCCTCTCACGTTCGTGACCAGGAATCGAACCCGGGGCGCACTGGTAAGAGGCGAGGCGCGTTACCATTACGCTATCCAGATAACCTTTGATATCGCTCTACTCAGTGTCAATCATATTTCAGGTGTACCTCAACACTTGGACCGGATCAACCCTTATGTCCCAGAAGACGCCCACCTGCGTCCTATTCGACCCAAAGAAGAAGTTTCATTCTTTCGGATTCGAGGCAGAGGACAAATATTCGGACCTGGCATCCGATCCAGATGGTACAAAAAAAGGTTTTTAACTTCAATAAATAAGAGTCACAAGAAAGGTTAAAATGATAATTGTTTAATTAATTGATCAATTACTGTTTAATTACATCCCCTGGAATTTAAATACATGTATCAATTTTATTCATCATGGTCTACAAAATGCATTTGTAGTGGTTAAACGAATTCATTGTACATTTCGGTTTAACAGTATATGTTCTCCTGTTCGGAAATGTTTACACTGGTTTTCTCCCAAGTGCTCTAGAGGAGTAACGATTTTTTTCTTTCGATTACGTTGTATGTTTGTTTCCAGTCTTTATTGGAAAATTAATATGTGAAAACTGTTCCATGATCTGAAATAATTTGTTTCCTTTATTGGAATTGATCTGATATTATTATAGAAACTCAAGCGAAAATTCATGCTCGAAGACGAAGTTGGCAACAAGATGGCGGCCTCAGATGTTTTCTGTGCCAGTATCAAATTCCTCAAAGACAGCATGGAAAAACGCTGTCGGGACATGCTGCCAAGCATGGATTCGTCGGATATCCGCTGGGTTCTAACGGTGCCGGCGATCTGGAACGATACCTCAAAGCAATTTATGAGAGAGGCAGCAGAAAAAGTACGTATCAGATGACATTTTTTTCTACGTTTTTCGCTAGATAAAACCCTAAACTGATTCTGTGTGACTTGAATAAAATCAACGCAACAAGTGAATTATTTATTGCCTCTTTTTTCAAGCATAAGAAGTGATTTCAAGTAAACACCTGTGTAACTAAAAACACAATTTCATATACATTATTACATTTCAAACATTAGCAGACATTTGTCAGAAAATCCAAAGGCAAATACCATGCCCTGTAAGTAACCATTAACAATTCATTTCCCTAAATGATTCACTTACGCCTTTGCAGGCAGGGATAAATGGTGACAGCCTACTAATTGCGCTGGAACCAGAGGCTGCGTCGCTATGCTGCAAATATCTTCCGGTGGATACATACGCCGGATGCAGTAGCGGCTTTGTACCCTTCCAGCCCGGCTCCAAGTACATGGTGTTTGATGCTGGTGGTATGTACTATCCTTCGGACGCATGTATATGTTAACAGTCCGAGTTTGGATATGATTCAAACGTTCAGTAAATTCAAAGACTGTGTTTTATATAACGAAATATGGGAAAAGTTATTAAATAGATTTCCTGAAAACATTTTCTTCACAAGTGAAAGAGGAATCCAAACTTATTTATAAAGATGGAAAAAAACCAGCGAGAGAAACAAGTTCCATCAGGTCTGAGTGCCAGCTAGATTCCTCTTCAGATTAATCTTCATATCGTTTTTGAAATTGCTCAGAACTTATGCTATAAAAAATGAAAAGTTTTTTTTTTCATTTTTAGCTCACCTGATCACACGTGCTCATGGTGAGCTTTTGTGATCGCTCTTCGTACGTCGTGCGTCATGCGTCGTCATCAATTTGGCCTGTTAACACTCTAGAGGCCACAGTTTTGGCTCAATCTTCATGAAACTTGGTCAGAATGTTGGTCTCCATAAAATCTTAGACAAGTTCGAATTTGGGTCATATGGGATCAAAAGGTAGGTCATGGGGTCAAATCTTAGAAAAACCTTGTTAACATTCTAGAGGTCACAGTTTTGGCTCAATCTTCATGAATCTTGGTCAGACTATTTTTCTTCGTAAAATATTGGACAAGTCCGGGTTTGGGTCATGTTGGGTCAAAAAGTAGGTCATGGGGTCAAATCCTTGAAAAACCTAATTAACGCTCTAGAGGCCACAGTTTTGGCTTAATCTTCATGAATCTTGGTCAGAATATTTTTCTACATGAAATATTGGACAAGTCCGAATTTGGGTCATGTGGGGTCAATTTCTAGGTCATGGGGTCAAATCTTAAGAAAAACCTTGTTAACACTCTAGAGGTCACATTTTTGGCCCAATCTTCCTGAAACTTGGTCAGAATGTTTTTCTACATAAAATCGTGGACAAGTTCGAATTTCGGTCATGTGGGGTCAAAAAGTAGGTCACGAGGTGAAATCTTAGAAAAACCTTGTCAACACCCTAGAGGCCACATTTTTGGCCCAATCTTCATGAAACTTGGTCAGAATGTTTTTCTACATGAAATATTGGACAAGTCCGAATTTGGGCCATGTTTGGGTCAAAAAGTAGATCATGGGGTCAAATCTTGGAAAAACTTTGTTAACGCTCTAGAGGCCACATTTTTGCCAACTTCATGAACTTGGTCAAATGTTTCCCACATGAAGTGTGGAAATTTCGATTTGGTCTGTGGATCAAAATGTAGGTCATGGGTCAAATCTTAGAAAACCTTGTTAAAACTCTAAGGCACAGTTTTAGCCCATCTTCATGAAACTTAGTCATAATGTTTTTTACATAAAATCTGGACAAGTCGAATTTCGGTCATGTGGGTCAAAAGTAGGTCAGAGGTGAAATCTTAGAAAAACCTAGTTAAACCCTAGAGGTCACATTTTTGGCCCAATCTTCCTGAAACTTGGTCAAATTTTTTCTTCGTAAAATTGGACAAGTCGAGTTTGGGTCATGTTGGGTCAAAAAGTAGGTCATGGGGTCAAATCTTAAGAAAAACCTTGTTAACACTCTAGAGGCCACAGTTTTGGCTCAGTCTTCATGAATCTTGGTCAGAATGTTTGTTTCCATAAAATCGTGGACAAGTTCGAATTTGGGTCATGTGGGGTCAAAAAGTAGGTCATGGGGTCAAATCTTAGAAAAACCTTGTTAGCACTCTAGAGGCCACATTTTTGGCCCAATCTTCATGAAACTTGGTCAGAATATTTTTCTTCGTAAAATATTGGACAAGTCCGGGTTTGGGTCATGTTGGGTCAAAAAGTAGGACATGGGGTCAAATCCTGGAAAAAACCTTGTTAACACTCTAGAGGCCATACTTTTGGCCAAATCTTCATGAAACTTGGTCGGAATGTCTGTTTCCTTTAAATCTTGGACAAGTTCAAAGTTGGGTCATGTGGGGTCAAAAAGTAGGTCAATATGAAAAATGCAACATATGTTGCTCATTTTTAATCAGGTGAGCGATTCAGGGCCATCATGGCCCTCTTCTTCAACTATAATTATATATACGTATATATCATGTATACACAAGCTTTAAAATATAAGGTACTATTATAGGTGGTACAGTGGACATCACAGTTCACGAGGTCCTCAGCAACGGTGCCCTGAGAGAATTGTTTAAAGCTAATGGAGGCAGTTGGGGCGGTACTTTCGTCGACTTGTCTTTCCGGAACCTCCTTGCGGACATTGTCGGAAATGACGTCATGGATGATTTTGCCGAGAATGACACCGGGGATTATATTTACCTTTTCCGAGATTTTGAGGTCAAAAAGCGAAACTTCAAGAATAAGATGGATAGTAAGGTCATGATCACGATTCCCATAAAATTGCCGGAAAAATTCTCGGAACTTCGAAGAGGTAAAACGATCGAAGAAGTTCTGGAAACCAACCCGAAATATAAAGGAAAGGTAAGCTGGATTAAGGACAAACTCCGAATGGATCCTAGTACAGCCAAATCAGTGTTTAAAGATGCCTGCGATAACATCGTCCGACATCTCAAGTCCCTCTTCAAGGAAGGTAAAATCAACGATGTACCCACAATACTGATGGTTGGAGGGTTTTCCGAGTCCCCGATGCTACAAGAGCTCATGAGGGAAGAATTTAAGGACAAGAAGATAATCATTCCAGCCGATCCAGGAGTCGCTGTTTTGAAAGGAGCAGTCATTTACGGCCATGATCCATCTGTAATCCAGGAAAGAAGATGTAGGTACACGTACGGTGTACAAACATCGTTGCCATTTCGAGATCGCGTCGATCCAGAAAAGAACAAATTCGAAAATGATGATGGAACAGTATTTTGTGGCATGCGCTTTGGAAAGCATGTAGAGGTCGGTCAAGCAGTTGTTGTGGGTGAAAGTCAGTGCACAAAGTCCTACAGTCCTACCAAGAAGGACCAAAAGGAAATCAAATTCTTGTTTTATGCCACGACGGATGTAGATCCAATTTATACGACAGATAAAGGTTGTATAAACATTGGAGATCTTACCATACCGCTGGATGGCTACGGACTTGACAGATCAGTCAGCGTCCGCATGATCTTCAGCGGCACTGAGCTGATGGCGGAGGCTGAACAGACAGCGACGACAAAGGGAGGGAAGAGAGGAAATAAGGTCAAGTGTGTCCTGAACTTTTTGGGATAAACATATATAAGGATGAAACATTATCTTTTTTGACATGGTTTTGTTCATGTTATGGTTAAAATGAAAGAATAAGTTTATACATGTAAATGATAAAGTAACTCTAATCCTCTTTAGATTGTGGTTTGCCGTGAACTGTAATTTTAGCCGTTGATTTACTTTATATGTTGATGCTTACATTTTACACTGAATGTATGAACGTTTCACGCTTCACGAATTTATGTATATATCTGACACTTAGTATGAAAAGCTTGGGCAATTCTCTACATGATTATGAAGATATATTTATGCAATTTAAGTGTAATTTCCCTAGACAAGGGGTTTATATACTTTATGTGTTTTTGATTTGAGATGAAAGAAATGAAATAAATAAACATTTTATTGATATATGTATACTGTGTCATATTTAGGCACACGGAATGAGAGTTTAATCTCAGAAATACATCCTGATATGAGACACTCCTTGATGATGCAACTTACCACCGCCTTACATAATTGCTAAGTTATTTTTTTAAAGATCATTTGATTGTTGAATTCATCACCACTCATATATTATTGGACATGGAAATTCAGCGATTTTTCATAGTAGGTTTTTGCAAAGCTATAAATCACTAAGATACGTATGTACTTGTGTATTTTAGAAATAAATTTCAAATGTTAAAATTTTATTTATTTTTATAGTGTTTATCTTTCTCAGTACATCGGAATATGTACCATTTGTATAAAGGCCGTGTTTCAATCTTGAAATACTGATTAGCACGAGTTGAATATAACAAAGAACAGGTGATTATGTGTCGTATCTTTTGCAGTACGGACTTGGAATTGAGTGGATATACAATGATGGCCCTGTGATAAGCTTGAAAATTGTTCTCTTTCTCTGCCTCTTGTGGTAGAAAAACATATTCAAGATTATTTATTTATCGTTTTACTTCTTAACTTTTGTAAATGAATTATTAAGAATTATTAAGTAATGGTTTTGCAGTTTTCATACAACCAAATATAACTTTGAATTAGTACAACTCTAATAGGCACCTTTCCAGACCATAATAAACTGTATATATATTCTGAATATACAGACTGTGAACTTTAAATCTGTGAGAACAAAATTAAAAACGCTTATTTTTATGAATATGAAATTCATATCTGTCAGTTTTTGTCATTGTATGGACCATTTCACTCCGAAATGAGACGTATACCCACGTAAATCAACGAACACTTCCCAAACACCTTATCTATATGCTGGTGTGTGAACTGCCACACATTGTTCATGGGAAATAAACGTATACTGGAGATTCAGTCTCCAGTCACTGATTGGTCAGCTTAAATCAGCGAATTATACCGGGTATTGTCGATCCCCTGGTGAAATGGTCTATAGATTACAGAGAATTTCATTTTTTTTCTTCATTAAATCGGACAAATTGACAAGGTTCTTTTTGGAAGGCAAGATTGTTCAAATATGAATATATGTTCATATTTTATACTCATATAATAAAGATTAAGGACATCCAATTAAGTGTTCTCCGTGTACTTGATTTTGAGTGTAGTTGATTAAATAAAATGTGGTAAATGTAAAACGTTACTTTTTGTTTCATCGCCAAAACAAAAATAAAAAGCTGATCCATACATACCCCCCCCCTCTTCATCTCGCTCTTCGTGTGTTTATGTTTAGCACAAATTAAGGGAAATAAAAAAAATCCCTTTTCGATTCCCAATTCATGAAAGTGAAATGGGCATTTCTAAATAATAGTGTATGTGTTTATACAAATAAAAAAAATCAATTATCTCTTATAGTGTTTAATTTTTTTTTTTTGTTTGAGATCTAATTATATAGTGCGCATACATGTATTAGTATATAAAAAATTGAGATGGGTCTAGATCGAACCACTTGCTAATAATGTTAATTTAAGTATACCATCGTTTCTTTTCTTTTTTTTTCTCGTGAGATTCAAGATTTGAATGAAAACACTCAAACTGACATTTTTAGAATACAATTATATATGATAATTGGTTCATACACACTTGTGTTAAAGGTGCATTAGATGGTCTCAACATTGACCTCATTTTTTTTCTAAAATGAAAACATTGTATTTTCAATTGAAAGAAAAACAGAACATGTACATTCTTGAAGACAGAATAACTTCATTTATGTTCAAAACTAAGCTAAATTGCTCAACACTTTTGTATATCTTTAATATGATTACTATTAGCCCCAATCAACGTAAAAATAAATATGCTTTAACTAACACAATACAACAATAACAAAACAACGTTAGTTATGATAGTTATATTAACTGAAAAAGCTTGTACTGGTTCTAAACTAAACCTTCTTTTTGAAAAAATTAAACTTGAAAATTATTATAAATATAACATAAGCATTTATTTCTATGAAAAGTTCTCATGATTTTGTTAACTTTCTATATGTAGTTAGATTCAAAATCAAATTCGATAAGTATTTCGATTTATATTTGTTATTCATTCGAATTAAATTATACGTTTGTGTATGTGTGTGATATATATACAAACACAGACAGTCATGTTTTTAGACAGGCTGATAGACTTAAAGACAGAAAAACAGACAATCAGTTTGGGATAGGTCGATATTAAGTACATTGCGCCGCTAAACAAACTCGCCCACTAAATCCTGGAAACCCACCGACCAGGAAGGTAATTAGAAGTTACAAGGTTGGGCGTTAGGTTTGTCGTGTTTCGTTTTTAACGTCAGGACAAACAGGGTAAGTTTTTTTTTGGCTGAGCAAATTAGTTTAGTTTTGAACATAAATGAAGTTATTCTGTCTTCAAGAATGTACATGTACTGTTTTTCTTTCAACTGAAAATACAATGTTTTCATTTTAGAAAAAAAATGAGGTCAATGTTGAGACCATCTGATGCACCTTTAACACGTTGATTCAAATGAAAACCGGTCTTCTGGAGGTTTAACTTCTGTCTCGTTATTGCTAGTATGTATCCTGCAAATAAAGTATACTAGCATATAAGAACACACACACACACACACATGATACTTATATTTAAGAGGATGATGATGATGATGATGGTGGTGGACGAAAATGATGAAGGGATGGTGGGGTGATGATGATAATTATGCTGATGTTGATACTTATAGTGGAAGACGAGTATGATGATAGTGATGCTAATGATTATAATGATGATGGTGGACGACGATGATGATGATGATAATGATGATGATATTAATGGTGGTGAACGATGATGATGATTATGATGATGATATTAATGGTGGTGGACGATGATGATGATAATTATGATGATATTAATGGTGATGGACGATGATGATGATGATTATAATGCTATAATGATATAAATGGTGTCGGACGATGATGATGATAATTATGATGATATAAATGGTGTCGGACGATGATGATTATGATGCCGATGATTATAATGATGATGCTAATGATGCTGCTCATGATATTAATGGTTGTGGACGATGATGCTGCTTAGATGATGATATTAATGTGTGATAAAAAGGGGAAAAAGGGGACGATGATGCTGCTGTGCTGCTGCGATAAAGATGATTATAATGATGTCGATTATTATAATGATGTTGATTACGATGGTGGTGGACGATGGTTATGATGATAATGATGGTGATGATGATATTAATGGTGGTGGGCGACGATGATGATAATTATGCTGATGATTATAATGAAGGTAGTGGACGATATTAATGATGATAATGATGCTGATGATGATACTGATGGCGGTGGCCGATGATGGTAATGATGTTGATGATTATAATAATGGTGATAATGATGGCGGTGGACGATTCTTAGGATTCGACATTGAAAAACAAGATTTCAGTTTTATTTGTCTTGGGTTATTTGGTTATTAAAACACGTGACACACAATATTCGATATTTGATATAATTTTAGACCAGACAGGATGGCCAGTGACTTGACAGATAAGTTTCTGTTTGTGGCCGCAATTGACTTCGGAACTGCCTACTCAGGTTATGCTTTCTCTTCCAAAAATGATTTTTCCAAGGATCCTCTCAAAGTAAGTATATTCAAATGACTGGTTAGAAAAGTTGTTTGTGTAAATGATCAATACGAAGTTCGACAAAAGGCTTTTATTTTGCATATGAAAAGGTTTTCTATTAGTTTAACATAATGTTAATATTTTGAAGAAATATCACATTACTTGTGTATCCATTTTAGCTCACTTGAGCCCAACGTGCACAATATACAATATTGTAATCGCCCTACACCCGTTGTGGTCGTCCATCTTGTGTCGTCAACAATTTAATTTTCATGACTTTAATGGAGTTGGGAAAACTTTGCATGAATATTCCAGGCGTTGTTCTTGCAAAATAAACTTGATCAATGCAGAAAAATACATTTATTAAACTTTTATAATCCTCTCTGAAAATCAGTTGTAAGGATTTAATTCCATTGTAGTCACCACAAAGTCTTCTTCTGTTAATAGCTAAAATAAAATTTTCTGGGATCGGCTAGTTAACCAAAGCCTATATAGAAAAGATCATAATTGTTTTCCTCTGAAATCTACTGTCAGTTCTTTTTTCACAAATGCTTAGCTCATGACTATCAACCATAATTGCTAAAATAAAGTCAATCCCTTGAAAAAATGAGGTCGGCGGCTAGTTTTCCTTAGATAATTCAAAATCATTCTTCTTTGTGACCATTTGTAACAAATTAAATTTCATTCGGCATATAATTATTAGTGCCCTCAATTTTAATTGCTAAATGGAATCCAAGCCTTTAAAAAATGAGACCCATAAGCTAGATTCCTTATATTATTCATGTAGCATTTTTATCTCATATGGTCCTCTCATGACCAATCTACCCACTGGCACTAGAAACCGCATGCCCCATCGTTTTTTTTTTCTCTCCTGCATAAAGTTACATATATTGAAACATGGTAAGGAACGGAGTCAGACATCGCTTGATTACGGAGGTTGTAACTCTTCACATTTAAGTTACCACTAACTTCCATGCACGATTCGGTCGGTCTGATATTAATCTATAATATTATAAAATGAATAATCACCAAAAGGCATCCTTAACGCAGAAAGTGAAATGTCAACAGATTGTACGTTAACTAAAACAACATTTAACTTCCGGTTCATCCCACTGATTTAGTAGCGAAGCGATCTGATTGGACGCTGAAAACTCATTCACTATTTCCAGTAATCTGTCAAACGCTACTGAAGTCAGTCACTCTCTCTTTCTCTCTCTCGCTCGGTTGTAATTTATTAACAATTTCTTCAGGTAGACTAAATCATTACTTTGATGTATGTGTTAAAAATTCAAAATTCGATTGGACACGTCATACTTGATATTCTTTCGTTTATGTCTTCAACTCCATGCGGTAATCTGATTACTTCTTTTACTTTCAAAATTCGGTTTAACGCCAATTTCTATCACATCCAATCAGATCGTCCGCTTTAAAATCAGTGGTATAAACCGGAAGCTGGATAGTTTTTAGTTCGTCTGTTTTTCGAAGAAAAAAATACGAGCTATTGTCGTAACTCCGGCGTCCGAGTTGTCGTCGTCAGGCTTCGTCCGGAATCTTAACGTTGGTCATAACTTCTCTACTATTCCATATACAACTTTCATCTCTTTGGTATGCATATTCATCTGGACAAGGCCTATCCAGACATATGCAAAATTTTCACCTATTGACCTTGACCTTGACCGTTGACCTACTTTTGCTGTAACTTTTAAAATTTTAAAATGCCTGTCATTTCAGAACCGTTACCAACAGGGCACTGGTATTTTACATGTGAATTCCTTGTGGCAAGACCTTTCCATATATTTAACAAAAAACTTTAACGTTGGCCGTAATTTCTTTACCATTTGACATACATCTTTTATTTTTGATATGCATATTCATCTTTGCAAGGGCTATTCAGATATACCTCAATATTTCATCTATCGACCTTGACCTTTGACCGATTTTTGCTGTAACTTCTGAAAACTTTAAAATGCCTGTCTCTTCAGAACCGTTATCAACATGGCACTGATATTTCACATGTGAATTCCTTGTGGCAAGACCTTTTCATTAATGTTACACTTTTTGACTTTCACTTAGACCTTTGAACTTTGATCTATTTTTGAAATGTTTAACAAAAAACTTTAACGTTGGCCATAACTTTTCACTATTTGACATACATCTTTTATATTTGGTATGCATATTCATCTTGACAATGGTTTTTCAGATAAACCTCAATATTTTATCTATCGACCTTGACCTTTGACCTTATTTGGCCATAACTTTGGACAAGTTTTATAATAGATATTTCTCTGTCATTTTTTTTTTAATATTTTTTTTAAACTTTGTATACTGGTTTGTCATCATATGAACCTGTGTAGGTGTGATTTTGGTCATGATAAAAAAGAACATTGTCTTTGTGTTGTATACATTCTATACCATGCAAAAGTCAAGGTCATCCTTCAAGGTCAAAGGTCAAATTTAAAGGGTATGGTTCTTCAACTTCGCATTTAAAGGCTTACAGTTTTAGTTGTGATTTTCAAGGTCAACGTTTTTTAAATATTTAACAAAAATTTGTAACGTTGGCAAAAACAGACGAGCGTTGGCACCGGCATGCGGTGCTCTTGTTAGACTTAACTGTTAATACTTCGTTTTATTTCTGGTTAAAGGATGTCTTTTACAGAGTATGTTAGTTGAATATCAGACCGATCGAACCGTGCATAGAGGTCAATGGTATCATAAATGTGTGCAAAATCACAGGGACTCGAAGTTGCATGGGGCGAATCATTTCGTACTTAGTGGTAACATTAAAAATAGGAAGTGAGGACACTGTTTTGAGACCAAATGTGGAAAAACGCAATTCAGCATCGAAAATGGACCAGGTTGTGTTTAAAATGAATAAATTCAGAAATTCCTAAATGTAAATCAGATAGCTTTTCTCTTGTAATGATAATATCGTTAATTAATTGTTCCAATCGAGCTTGACAACAGCTGGGGAAGCCTATTTCCGGTTTCTTTAGGTAAGTTTTTGTTGGTTAATCAAAATGTAAACGAAACTGACATTTCCCGGGAAAACTTCATGAAGTTACCGAGGTCCAAAATAGCTTAAACAACGCGATCGAAAATGGGCGCAGTGTAATAATTGTCGGACAAGAAGGTATAGGGAAGTCATACCTGCTTACACAGTATTTGATTTAAATATATTGACCAATGAGCGCTTACATTTTATTCAATAGAAAAGAAACCGGAAGTAGCCGGTCCCGGCTTTTGTCAAGTTCGATTGGGACAATAAAAGCACTTGTTAGTCGTTTATAACAGTAAAAACAACACGGGAAACGACACGATTCTATATTTCTATTCATTTCAATATGAACCATTTTATTGATCGTTATTTGCCAAAATTGCAATATTCATAAAATAGCCGAAAATAGTGTCCTCGCTTCTTATTTTTAATGCTACCGTTAAGTTCGAAATGATTCGCCCCATGCAACTTCGAGCCACTGTGTGCAAAATTATAACCTCCGTTATAAAGCGATGTCGAATTTCGTTCCTTTCTAGGTTTCAATATATGTAATGCAGGAGAAAAAAGGAGGGACGGGGTATTCTAGTGCCATTATGTCTACCATAATTGATAAAACAAAAGAGAATTTAAAAATAATGAGACGCCAGACAGTCGGCTGTTATAAAATTGATATATAAACTTTAAAAAATGAAACTGTTCATCTTTATTCGGTGAATTTTTTTTGACAAAATAATCACATCTCAGCTCATAAATGTAATTGTTAAAACAAAGATGAATCTTCTAAACGGGACTTTCAGGGGGTGGTAATTAGTGAGTATTTTCATAATCAGAGACGATAATCTCGGGTTTCTATTAAAATGTCACCTGGTAAAATATGAAAATACAGGGCAACCATTACCCCCTTGTCTAATCGGGAAGCCTTTTTTTTATGATTAGATCCCTACCCACACGATCCATTCACAGCAAAAACAATTCGTAAGTTACTTTATCTAAAGTGATAAGAGATTTTCTTACTTTATTTAAGCTCTATCTGGTGAGTTGTTTGCTTTATCGTTTTATCATCCCATGATTGTGATAATTGCAACTGGTTTAGTGCTGATTAACTACGTACCCTAGGCAAACTACATGGTAACATGCTATGGTAAGCGTCATTTAACAGCGCTATACCAGGACCGTTTAATTAAGTGTTGTATAGTGCCTAGGTATCGAACCCACGACCTCGATTTCCGAAGCAGACGATTTAGCCAACTGGCTAAATTTAAATTCCTATGAGTTATGTAAATATTATTGCTGCACTAATTGCTAAAGAAAAAAGTTAAGTCAATTTCCTCTTTAAACATTAAAACATATTTCTAAAATATGCAAGGTGATTTTCTACAAAGGGTTATTTGTAGTTTTTATTTTTGTTTGCTGTCTTCTGTTTGTTTCAGTATATGTTTGCTCTTCTGTATATATAAAAAGAAGACAAAACAATATGTTTAAAATTAAAAAAAAAAAACTTTATACGTGTAATTACAATACATATTGCAATGTAATACGGCTCTACTGCAGTATATCGCAATAAAGTTTTGACCATATCGTTCCATCCCTAATTTCGTTTAAATCGTGCATTAGGTGTGTCTCAACACATGGTCCGGTGCAACACTCCTATCCCAGAAGACACCCACCTGCGTCCTATTCGACCCGAAGAAGAAGTTTCATTCCTTCGGTTTTGAGGCGGAGGACAAATACTCGGACCTTGCATCCGATCCAGATGAGGACCACAAGAAATGGTACTTCTTCAGGCGCTTCAAGATGACGCTCTTTGACAAAATGGTATTTATTCTAATACATTCCATAGCACTGAAACACAACATGTTCCTACATACATTTACCTTAGTTTACTCATCTATGGTCTATGAAAATGCATTTGTAGTGTTAAGCGAACTCATTGTACTTTTCGGTTCAATTTAGTGCATGTTCTCCTCATATTTTTTTAATACTCTGATACTTTTGAAGAAAATGAAACTCTTGCTTTCGATTACATTGTATGTTATTTTCCCGTCTGTATTGAACGCTTTAATATATAATAACGTTGTAGAAACTCAAGCGCAAATTCATGCTCGAAGACGAAGTTGGCAAAAAGATGGCGGCTTCTGAGGTTTTCTGCGCCAGTATCAAGTTCCTCAAAGAACACATGGAAAAACGTTGTCGGGACATGCTACCATGCTTGACTTCGTCGGATATCCGCTGGGTTCTAACGGTTCCGGCGATCTGGAACGATAGCTCAAAGCAATTTATGAGGGAAGCAGCAGAAAAAGTACATAACAGATGGCATTATTCTGCACTTTTCCCCATCTTATATCTTTCTCTGATTTCCACCTTTGGATGTACATTTACACTTTAAATGCTAAATGATCTAAATAAATCAAAGCAATCTGTGAAGTGATTATCGCATATATGTTTGAGTGAATTTTCAAGCATTGGAAGTTTGAATTTAAGAAAACATCTGAGTATATTTATTTAAAATTAAAATCATTCCTTTTTATAATGATCCCATTAGTAGACATTTGTCAAAAGTCATATAAAATGCCAGTAAGTAACCAATAAAAATACCCACCCATAAATGGATCACGAACGCCCGTTGCAGGCAGGGATAGATGGTAACAGCTTACTGATTGCGCTGGAACCGGAGGCCGCGTCGCTATGCTGCAAATATCTTCCGGTGGATACATTCGCCGGATGCAGTAGCGGCTTTGTACCCTTCAAGCCCGGCTCAAAGTACATGGTGTTTGATGCTGGTGGTATGTACTATTCTTCGGACCAGAATTGGAATCTGAATTATTCGTTCAGTAGATCAACATACTGTTTCATACATTTAAATTCTAATTAAATATGTCTTCATACTTTTTTGAAGACATCCTCTTCACAAGTGATAGAGAAAGCCAACCGTATTTATTAAAAAGAAAAAAAATAACAGCAAGAAAAAAAAAAGTTTCGTTAGGAAGAGAACCCATATGTATGAACATTTAAGTGCCAGCTAGATTCCTCGTCGGGTTGATTTTCAGAGCGTGTTTGAAACTGGTTTGAAATTAAAATGATATAAATCTTCATATGTGAAAAAGTAACAGTAGGTTTTATTTTTCTAATATTCACAAGTTAACATGTATACACAAACTTTAAAATGTAAGGTACTGTTACAGGTGGTACAATAGACATCACAGTTCACGAGGTCCTCAGCAAAGGTGCCCTGAGAGAATTGTTTAAAGCTAATGGCGGCAGTTGGGGCGGTACTTTCGTTGACTTGTCTTTCCGGCACCTCCTTGCTGACATTGTCGGAAATGACGTCATGGATGATTTTGCCGAGAATGACACCGGGGATTACATCGACCTATTCAGAGATTTTGAGGTCAAAAAGCGGAACTTCAAGAACCGGATGGATGAGAAAGTCATGATCAAGATTCCCATAAAATTGCCGGACAAATTCTCGGAACTTCGAAAAGGTAAAAAGATCGAAGAAGTTCTGGAAACCAAACCGAAATATAAAGGAAAGGTAAGCTGGATTAAGGACAAACTCCGAATGGATCCTAGTACAGCCAAGTCAGTGTTTAAAGATGCCTGTGACAACATCGTCCGACATCTCAAGTCCCTCTTCAAGGAAGGTAAAATCAACGATGTACCCACAATACTGATGGTTGGAGGGTTTTCTGAGTCCCCGATGCTACAAGAGCTCATGAAGGAAGAATTTAAGGACAAGAAGATAATCATTCCAGCCGATCCAGGAGTCGCAGTTTTGAAAGGAGCAGTCATTTACGGTCATGATCCATCTGTAATCCAGGAAAGAAGATGTAGGTACACGTACGGTGTCGCAACATCAATGCCATTTCGTGATGGCGTTGATCCAAAAGAGAACAAATTCAAGGACGACAATGGAGAAGATTATTGCAGCAATCGCTTTGGAAAGCATGTTGAGGTCGGTCAAGCAGTTGTTGTGGGTGAAAGTCAGTGCACAAAGTCCTACAGTCCTACCAAGAAGGACCAAAAGGAAATCAAATTCTTGTTTTATGCCACGACGGATGTAGACCCAATTTATACGACAGATAAAGGTTGTATAAACATTGGAGATCTTACCATACCGCTAGATGGCTACGGACTGGACAGATCAGTCAACGTCCGCATGATCTTCAGCGGCACTGAGCTGATGGCGGAGGCTGAACAGACAGCGACGACAAAGGGAGGGAAGTGTGGAAATAAGGTCAAGTGTGTCCTGAACTTTTTGGGATAAACATATCTGAGGATGAAACATATGTCTGTTTTGATTTTCTTAGTAATGATATGACCTAAAAATGAAAGGATAATTTAAAAAGCAACTCTAATCCTCATTAGTTTATGGTGTGTCGTGAATTGTAATTTTAGCTGTTGATTTACTTTACATATATATAGATGGCTGATTTAAGAGCTTGCATTTTATACTGATGGTGAACGTTTCACGCTACACTAATTTTGGTATATATCGGCCGCTTAATATTGAGATGGGACCAAATTAACAATTGATTGAAGTTCAAACATATTATGCATTGGTCGCAAGTGCTCTTGCACAATGAATCTAATTGCTTATGAAAATATATTTAAGTCATTTAAGTGTGATTTAAATAGTTTAGTTGCTTAGATACTTTGTATGTTTTTGATATACAATTATATATTAAATATATAGTTATATAATTGATATGTGTATGTTGGGACATATGTAAGCAGGGATTGAAAATTTTAACTGAAAATGTGGTACGCTTCTTGACAATGCAACTTACCACCGCCAAGTATAATTGCTGAGTTGTTTTTACAGATTATGCTAATGTTAAATTTAACATTTCCCCTTTGATATTGGAGCCGAAAATTCAGCTCAGAATATTTAATAAAGTTTAATGAAGGAATTTTGAAAAGATATGATTCATACATATGTAGTTAAAAATCAGTTTAGAATACTGTAAAGTCTGTCTTAAGCGGTTAGTCAATGGAACAGCAGAAAGTTACTGCTAAACAGATGTGCCTGCTAAATGAAGGCTAAACATATAACATAATGTTAGTTTAGTAATATAAAGATTGGCCGCTTAATACAAGTGGCCGCTAATACAGGTTTTATAGTGTGTGTCTTTCTTAATTTCGGAATAAGCACCATGTGTATGAAGGCATTCGATATGATAATCAAGATTCGAATATAACGAGAAGATAGGAAAATAATTTTTCTCCTTAGTTAATGGATCTTTATGCGTCGCATCCCTCCGCAGTGTGGGCTTGACATTTAATGGTGATCCTGTGATAAGCTTGAAAATAGCTCTCTTTCACTGCCTCTCATAGTAGAATAAACGCATTAAAGATTTAATTGTCATTTTACTTGTTTGCTTTTGTAAAGGAATTATAGAGTAAAACTTTTGCAGTTTTTACACAACTAAAGGAAAATGATTCTTAAACGTGATATTTATGGGCTGGAAACATAAAAGAATCTAATTTATTGGATTTTGTTTATCATGATGATGTGTAAATTATAATGATTTGCCAAGAACACAAAAAAATATATTAATAAGAAATTAGGCTTATTAACTAAATCTAGATATGTCAGTCAGTCTCTTTCCTTTTCCATTTCTACATAACATGTAAACAAAATAACCCCATAATGGTAAAATAAATAAATAAAAAATAAATAAATAAAACAAAACACTTGCTTTTATTTTATTTCATTACGTAATTTAAAAAAGTACACCTGATGTTATGTACCTTCTAATTAATAAATAACGTTTCTACCATGTATAGTAAGTACTTATTAATTTTATTTTCAATATAAAGTGTGTAAAGTGTGGAGGTATTCACATAACACTCAAATACTTAAATTTGTGAGAAAAAATATAGAAACATTTATTTTTTTATGGAATAAGAAATTCAAATTTGTCATTTTGGTCATCCTAAAGATTACAGAGAATTTCTGATTTTTTTTCACTTAAATGGACAAATTGACAAGATCCTTTTGTGAAGAGAATATACGTGCATATTTTATACTCGTCTACTAGACAGTTGATGTCTTAATAACTAGAGTTGTATTTTGTGTGTAGTTGAAATAAAGTGTAGTAAATGTAAAATGTTACTATTCGTTTCATCGCCAAATCGAAAAACAAATCCACATATAACTCTCTCTCTCTCTCTCTCTGCGTGTGTTTATATTTTAGCACAAATTTATGGAAATAATTATTCCCTTTTCGATTTATAATTCATGATTTCTAAATAATAGTGTTTATGTACATGTAATATTTTCTTCCCTTATCATCTTTTTAAATGAAACATAACTCTTGTACGGTAAACAAACATATATATCAGTGTTACTTCCCTTCCATTTATTTATTTATTTATTTATTTATTTGAAATAGCGTATAAAACTCTAATGCTAATGGTGGCTAATTGTCTACCATAGTTACTGTCTGTTTTTTTTTTTGTTTTTTGTTTTTTTTTATAAATTAATAAACTGACATTTCACATGTTTAAAACACAATTATTAATGGCAGTTAGTTTATACACACATTATTTGGCATATCTTTATTTCCATTTTAGGAAGTTTTATTAACATTTCAACAAAAGATCAAGGATGCTGATTTCAAGACTTAACATGTAATAATACTGATTACTGAGCACTTATATCAAGATTTATACATTCATCATCTCGATTCTGCTGTAAGCAAATTAGGAGATTGACGAGAGAGGTTATTTGGGTTCGAAAAAAGTTTGGTTGGAGATTCCAAAGGTTGTCCAAGTCTTGGAGTCCGTTTACCCAGTGTAGGGGTATAAGGTATTGGACTAGGAGTCACTGGTTTGGATTTGATCGCCGGGGTTGAGGGTTTGGAATTGACTGCCGACGTGGCGGGTTTGAAACCAAGACCCGGTGTGTTTGAATCTCGGCGTTTCAGGTTAGCTGGGCTGGCTCTTGGGGTCGGGCGTAAGGACAAGGTGCCTGTTGAGGAGGCAGGAGTTCTGGGCTTGCTAGCCTCGTTTTGGATACATCCGTAGAAGTCGTATCTAACGGCGTGTGGCTTCAACTTCCGGACCGTCTCGAATTTAATGTAGTCCTTCTCTGCGGTTACGGCTGAAATTAAATATAACCAGTTAAGCTGTAGGTGTGTATATGTCTTTGATTTTGAAATGTTCAGGGCCTTTTTTGAGATGAAACCTAATTATTCAAGACTTTTTTTGTCGTGGGTTCGATCCCTGGCCACGACATACCGAAGTCGCAAACTGGTATGTATGTACTCCCTTGTTTGACGCTCAGCATATAAGGGTAGTTCCAGAACTAGTTGGCCGGTTGTCAGGATAATGCGACTGGGTGTGGAATTATGTCACATGTCTACGACGTGATACTTCGAAGACAATAAGGTAAACGACACGGAGGCAATATAACGTCAGTGATGCAATATAACGACATTATGGCAATAAAACGTCAGTGAGGCAATGTAACGAAAATAAGATAATATAACGACACTAAGGCAATATAACGTTAGTGAGGCAATGTAACACACTAAGAATATAACGCATAGGCAATGTAACACACTAAGATAATATAACGACACTTAGGCAATATGACGTCAGTGAGGCAATATAACGACACTAAGGCAATATAACGTCAGTGAGGCAATGTAACAACACTAAGATAATATAAAGACACTTAGGCAATATGACGTCAGTGAGGCAATATAACGACACTAAGGCAATATAACGTCAGTGAGGCAATGTAACGACACTAAGATAATATAACGACACTAAGGCAATATGACGTCAGTGTGGCAATATAACGACATTATGGCAATATAACGTCAGTGAGGCAATGTAACGACACTAAGATAATATAACGACACTAAGGCAATATAACGTCAGTGAGGCAATGTAACGAAAATAAGATAATATAACGACACTAAGGCAATATGACGTCAGTGAGGCAATGTAACGAAAATAAGATAATATAACGACACTAAGGCAATATAACGTCAGTGAGGCAAAGTAACGACACTAAGATAATATAACGACACTAAGGCAATATAACGTTAGTGAGGCAATGTAACGACACTAAGGCAATACAACGTCAATGAGGCAATGTAACAACACTAAGATAATATAACGACACTTAGGCAATATGACGTAGTCATGAGGCAATGTAACAACACTAAGATAATATAACGACACTTAGGCAATATGACGTCAGTGAGGCAAATAACGACATGACACTTAGGCAATATGACGTCAGTGAGGCAATATAACGACATTATGGCAATATAACGTCAGTGAGGCAAATTAACGACACTAAGATAATATAAAGACACTTAGGCAATATGACGTTAGTGAGGCAATATAATGACATTATGGCAATATAACGTCAGTGAGGCAATGTAACGAAACTAAGATAATATAACGACACTTATGCAATATAACGTCAGTGAGGCAATGTAACGACAGTAAGGCAATATAACGTCAGTGAGGCAATGTAACGAAACTAAGATAATACAAGAGGGCCATGATGGCCCTGGATCGCTCACCTGATATCATTAGGCTATGTAAAATCAAGTGACCCCTGGGGCAGAGCCAATTTTGACCCCAGGGTCATGATTTGAACAAACTGGGTAGAGGTCTATTAGCCCATGTTACATACCAAATATCTAAACTCCAGACCTTGTGGTTTTTGAGAAGAAATTTTTCTAGATTTTTTTCCAAAATAAGTCTATGTAAAATCAAGTGATCCCTGGGGAGGGGCCAATATTTTCACCAAATATCTAAATGCCAGGCCATGTGTTTTCTAGTTTCCTAAAAAGAAGAATTTTCAAGTTATTTCTATATTAGCCTATGTAAAATCAGTGACCCCTGGGGGGGGCCAAATTTGACCCCAGGGGCATATTTGAACAACTTGGTAGGATTAAGAATGCTCAACCAAATATTAAACCCAGGCCTTGTGTTTCTGGGACCCCTGGGGGTGGGGCCAATTTTGACCCCAGGGTCATAATTTGAACAATCTTGGTAGAGATCCACCAGACAATGCTACACACCAAATATCTTAACTCTATGCCTTGTGGTTTCTGAGAAGAAGATTTTTCAAGGTTTTTTCCTATAGTAGCCTATGTTAAATCAAGTGACACCTGGGGCGGGGCCAATTTTGACCCCAGGGTCATAATTTTTACAATCTTGGTAGAGAGTCATAAGATCATGCTACATAACAAAAATCAAAAGGCTAGGACTTGTGGTTTCTGAGAAGAAGATTTTTCAAGTTTTTCCTATATTAGCCTATGTAAAATCAGGTGACCCCTGGGGCGGGGCCAAATTTGACCCCAGGGCCATGATTTGAACAAACTTGGTAGTGATCTAATAGACAATGCTGCACACCAAATATCTAAACTCCAGGTCTTGTGGTTTCTGAGAAGAAGATTTTTCAAGTTTTTCCTATATTAGCCTATGTTAAATCAGTGACCCCTGGGGCGGGGCAATTTTGACCCCAGGGTCATAATTTGAACAATCTTGGTAGAGAGTCATAAGATCATGCTACATACCAAAAATCAAAAGGCTAGGCCTTGTGGTTTCGGAGAAGAAGATTTTTTCAAGTTTTTCCTATATTAGCCTATGTTAAATCAAGTGACCCCTGGGGCGGGGTCAATTTTGACCCCAGGGCCATAATTTGAACAATCTTGGTAGAGAGTCATAAGATCATGCTACATACCAAAAATCAAAAGGCTAGGCCTTGTGGTTTCGGAGAAGAAGATTTTTAAAATTTTCATTTTTAAAATCTATTTTTAGCTCCTGTGACCTAGATTTTTGACCAATCAAAATAATTTTAACAACTTCGGATAAGGGCCCCATAATTAACATTCCTGTGAAGTTTTATCAAAATTGACCAAGCGGTTAAGGAGGAGATGTCGTTTGAAGCAAAATGTTGACGGACGACGGACGGACGGACGACGGACGGACGACGGACGGACGGACGACGGACGAAGACCGGTCACAATAGCTCACCTTGAGCCTCTGGCTCAGGTGAGCTAATAACGACACTTATGCAATATAACGTCAGTGAGGCAATATAACGACATTATGGCAATATAACGTCAGTGAGGCAATGTAACGAAAATAAGATAATATAACGACACTAAGGCAATATAACGTCAGTGAGGCAATGTAACGACACGGAGGCAATATAACGTCGGTGAGGCAATGTTAGGAAACTAAGATAATATAACGACACTAAGGCAATATAACGTCCGTGAGGCAATGTAAAGACATAGAGGCAATATAACGTCAGTGAGGCAATTTAACGATAATAAGACAATACTAACTGTCAAATGAGGGCATCGTATTGTGAACCGAGGTATCCGTTTTCTTTAAACCCCCGAACAGCTGGAAATGTTCCACCTCAAACCCTAGTGATGGATTTTTGATGTTATTGATGACGTTGATTTGCATCCTCGCTCGCTCCCGTTTCTCTGCTTTACGTCGCTTCATGTCAATGTCTGTATACGACCGCTTCCACTGAAAAATTGGGGAAATATGTTAGACATTGTAACATTTGTGAATTTCTACTTTTCATTAGCCCTTACCATACAGACACAGTCGGTAACACTCGCGTGATTTCGTCGTGGACGATCAAGCTGGATTACCTACCCTTCCGAGGTATTCCGACTGACGAAAGCTACATGGAGCGTAATTTGAAAACAACGTCTCGTTAATTATCATCTAACAAGACTGATAGTATAATGGGCTGGGTTGTTGTTTTTCGGTCTCTTTTAATCAAAAGTAGGTCAAAGGTCAAGGACAACTGCATAACGGAGAGATTTATCTAAGAAATAGGGAAACATAGGAACCTCACATCAAATTCTGTGAAAATAGACATTGTGGGGCTTAAGTTTAAACACATTACATATAAAAACTCAATCAAATGCAGATTTCTGACAGTATTGTTAGTCACAGCTACAGCATGTATAAAATGTTCAGATGGAGAATTTGCTTCCAGTCTGGTTTGGGTTTAATTGGTTCAACATGGTGTCGTGTAGCATTATCGAATGGTTTATGGTTAAGGTGAGTCGACGAGCATTCCAGGAGTGTTGATTTGAAGTCGTCAGTGACATTCATAAACAATTTAGGAATACACTCACTGATAGGGTTTTGTCGAACTGCTGGGAAAGGTGATAAATCAACTGAAGTAAGTCACTGACTTCTAATACTTAGGCAGAAACTTGCCGGACATGATTTTGGACAATTTCCCCAAACAGTTGGCCATCTATCATTGAAAGTATAAACGCCTTGTGAGAGTAAAGTACGTTTGTTTACAGATCATAAACGGTGTCATCCTCTAACCTAAACATTTCAGTAAAAATTACGTTAAATGCCTTTATTTCGTTAAAAATATGAACACAGATGTGTAAGCAAGAGCAAAACGTTATCTGATATTTTTCACGATCGGATACATTCCCTCAAAATACTAGCGGTCAAAGCATATCTAAACGTTGTCAATAACCAGATCAATCAGAAAGGATTTGATATATACAGATATACAGAGTTACATTTTATATCAAGGTACTGAGTGAACAGTATAAAACCAGGTCAGCATGCATAAACAATTGGTGGTAACGAATGAAAGAGTATTTCAGAGACTTCTAAGTTCTGGCGCAGAAAACTTCTTAAAGATTGCCCACAAGTACATTTCTAAATGTTACTAAAACATGAAACGTATATACGTAAGACTCAGATTGAGGGTCGGTTGATTTCTAACCAAGAACGTCATTTATGGCGGCAAAAACTGTGTGTAAATGACGTCTTACGTTAGACGGTTGTAATGAAAAGAAAAATTAACACACTCAGAGATGTCGGAGTCGAATTGTTCTGAAAAGAATAAAGCTGCTGCTCACAGACCCAAAACCCCGATTTGTTCAGGGCCAAGATGGACTTATAAACAGAGCATGTACGATTCAAAGCACCCAACCCTAAATGGGTACCAACACGTCTATCCATTAGATGAAGGGTTTCCGCAAAGACCTAAAACCATTTGGTTTCCGATAAAAAATGAAAAAAAAAATCGAAAATTATTTGAAGAGGAAAC
This sequence comes from Solen grandis, assembly GCA_021229015.1. NCBI lineage: Eukaryota > Metazoa > Mollusca > Bivalvia > Adapedonta > Solenidae > Solen > Solen grandis. Next base: position 72,744,099 of record CM037778.1, read on the forward strand.
CAATATGCTATTCCGCAGAGGTCAAGAAGTCGGAGAAGATCATCGACAGTGCCTCGGCAGAAACATCACTTTCTACTTTACGTCACATTTTTCAAAATTCGCTGTACCGCTGTACCGTTCATATTGCCGTCATCCTTATTAGTTAACATTCTCACCATTACTAACGCTACCCAATCTTTATCATTGAATTGTTAAATGTGTACCCGTTCCGAAAATCGAAATCGGCCCACGATCTGGGAATGACGTCATAATTTTGACACACGACCTGGGACCGACACGATATATATATATATATATATATATATATATATATATATATATATGATGTACTATGTACAAGTCAATAAAATATATGTTCTGTTCTGTTGCATACTTTTTGACTATACCCATTTTTTGACAAACATATCCTTTATTATACCAATGTTTGACCTTTGACTTCCATGTGACCTTGACCTACAGACGTATATGACAGTTTGCTACGTTTTCTGTATAGACAAAGAAGGAAATATTAAACTGTTCAATAAAATGTTCTTAAACTTTGCATGATTATAGAGAATCATAAAAATAAAGTTTTTTATAAAATAAATCAGTCCTTAATCGCATGTCCTTCCACGGGACCGCGGTTCCCCACAGGTAGAGGAGTTTGGTTTGGTATTAAGCCTTTGGTTACCATAAAGCATCATTTTTATGGTTACCAAAATGCTTAAATATCACATTCAGGGGCAGATAACTCAAAAAGTAGGACGGTGACCCCATTTTTTCATAAAATGTTTCTTTTATGATTCTCCATAATTATGCAAAGTCTAGGACAATTCTATTGAACAGTTTAATTTTTCTTTCTTTGTCTATATAGAAAATGTAGCAAACTGTCACATACGCCCTTAACAATAAACAGTTAAATAATGCTCTACTACGGCTTCAAACATTTTGGTTTACAGTAAGTCGTCAAAGGAGGGGGCAAATGTTTGTGTGTTTTCAGATATTTACACCATTAATTTGGATTCCAAATAAGACAAGAAGGAGTTCAGATAATGTCGAAAGTCGGATACAGCATTCAGCAAAATGTATAAACTCAGAAAATATTTTATATGTGATTCCTCGTGATGAAATGAGCTTTTACAAAACATTATACTCGTTTCAATTTTAGTCACCGATATAACTTACACAAACACACATCACCACCACAACATCACCACCACCACAATATCACCACCACAACATCACCACTACAACATCACCACCACCAACACCACATTACCACGACTACCACAACATCACCACTACCACCACAACATCACCACCACACCACCAACACAACCACCACCACATTACCATCAAAAACACATCACCACCACAAAACACCACCACCACATCATCACCACCACAACCACCGCCACCATTTCACCATCACCACCACAACACCAACACAACCACCACAACATTACCATCACAACCACAACCACCACCACAACATCACCACCACAACCACCATCACAACACAACCACCACAATATTACCATCACAACCACAACCACATCATCACCACCACAACATCACCACTACAACATCACCACCACCACAACATCATCACAACCACATCACCGCCTCCACAAGCAACAACAAAAACAACTCAGAATTCAATCTCATTCGACGTATTTCTGTTAATTTCACTTAGTACTGAGTCCATATGAACTCAATTTTATAAAGATGAATGATAAAGTTTCAGTTCCTTTTCTCCCGTTATCAAAGAATCAAAGGACTGGGAGTCCTAATGGTGCGATAAGCATAAACTTGGAAGGTAATGAGATAGTTTGGCTTGTAATTTGGAACTGTATTATTGATTTCCCTCATCAAATGGATCTTGTAGCTGTGTGGGCCGAACGACATAATTTTATTTGTAATATTCGTATTTGATTAACCAAGGACACATTACATTCCAGAAGTGTGTGAACTGCAGCACTTAAATGGATTACGTCACTTAATTTCATTCATAGAATTTCCATTAATAATATTTCCCGCCTACGGAAACAAGTGCATGAAAATCTTGCCCACTAGAGGGCACTGAATTTGGATATCCAGTATTGTCAGTTTCGCAATCGGTAGCAATATGTTGTGTTGTAAACAAAGTAACAAGAAGCAAGTTTGTCACGATTTATATGAATTACTCATTAACGTGATTCCCTGTTCTTTGTAATGATAGGTATAACAACGAGGCTGTTCGCAAAAAATAGACAATGTTTAATTAAAATAAGTGTTTACAATATATACAAGCAGATCAGAGTTATACACTAACTACCTTATCAAGCATATGAAATATTTTGTATTAATATACTCGTCTACGTAAAGCCAGTTATCTCTGTCTTAAGATAGCTTTCAAAATATGTAATGAGTCACTATAATCTATGACACTTAAAAGATAAGCATAAACAAAAATTTGCAATAATATGCCACTTGTATGAATACCTTAACACAGATTGATCATTGACAGTCACTACTACATAAGTGATACTAGCCACACAGGCTCACCAACCAACAATATTCTGCAATACTGGCCACACAGGCTCATCAATCATTAACACACTGCAATATCTCACTGCAATATCTCTGCCACACAGGCTCATTAACAATAGCACACAGCAATATCTCTGCCACACAGGCCAATTAACAGTAGCACACAGCAATATCTCTGCCACACAGGCCAATTAACAGTAGCACACTGCAATAACTCTGCCACACAGGCTAATTAACAGTAGCACACTGCAATATCTCTGCCACACAGGCTCATTAACAGTAGCACAAAGCAATATCTCTGCCACACAGGCGCAATAACAGTAGCACACAGCAATACCTCTGCCACACAGGCTCATTAAACAATCAAGTTACATGTGCAAAATATTTAACTATTAACAGCAGTCTACATTATACAGCAAAGCCACCAAAGTCATATGCATCGTGTATCTCTACTGCAAGGACACGTTCCACCGGAATAAACGCACGTGACACCATCTCACAACACGTTGCACATGAAACAGGGATATTCGGACGTTGATTGTCAATGCGAAGGACCAATACATGGCTAACTACACCCGGCTGCATGGTTACTGAGTTTGTCCTCCCTTAAGAAGCCACCTAAAACATACCGAGATTTTCCTACTTACAATGTTGTCGTTACGTTTATTTTTGGAGTAAAATACACATAATTTAAAAAGCAATAATGTCACAAAACCCTCTAAATTACACGTCAATATTTGTGAAAATAATGGCATCAATACAAAATAACTTACAGCTTGTAGATATGGTTTGAAGACACCCATACGTCTCTCACGTCTCGCAAACAACAATGCACTTCTCCCCTGTCTGACCAGCGTATCGAAAATGACTAATACACACAGCGAAACTCTCTATATAGTGTACTATAAAACCCGTGCATTTCGTGCATCTTAACTATACCCGAATGTAAAGTGTACGGGCTTAAACTTCTGCTCTATACTACTGACCATATCTACTTGGTAAAACTACCTATAATTTCTTGACACATCCCCCCACTTAAGATGAAAATTACAAATTTTCACTCAAAATACAAGAAATTATGTACAACCCTTAACATCCTAGAAACTCAACTTAAGCGACTCAGAAAATCCGCACCAACGTTATCTGATCCCTTGGTCGCCTGAACATTAAACCCTTACGGTTGCAATGATAACGTCCAACGCATTATTCGGGGGTTTGACAGTTTCGCTTGATTCAGATAAGTAAGTGGATAGTGATCGGTGTCAAGAATAAAGTCTGAACCAAAGATATACCGCTGAAATTTCTTAACTGCCCACACAATTGCTAATCCTTCTTTCTCAATGACTGAATACTTCTGTTCTCTTGGCAACAGCTTACGACTAGCATAAGACACCGGAAACTTAGTTCCACCACACTCTTGCATCAAAACGGCACCGATTCCCGTATCTGACGCGTCTGTCCTCAGAATAAACTTCTTTGTAATTTCAGGCAAACACAATATTGGTTTTTGTGTGATATGCCTAATGAGCGTGCGAAATGCGATATCCGCTTGTTCCGACCAAATAATTTTATTTGGCGCCCCCTTTTTGACCATATCCGTCAAAACGGATGCAATTGTACTGAAATTTGGTATAAATCGTCAGTAATACCCGAAAAGTCCTAAAAAAGACCGCACCTGTTCCTTATTCACAGGTTGTTTGCAATCTTGAATGACATTGACTTTATCTGGATTGGGTTCCAAATGACCTTCACCAACCAAGTGTCTTAGGAAACAAACACTTGTAAAACCAAGCATACACTTTGAAGGTCTGGCAGTTAAATGTGAAGACCTTAATTTCTCCAACAATACCCTCAAACACCTAATGTGATCTTCCCATGTACAAGCATGTGACAATACATCATCTACGAAATTTTCAGCTCCTACAATACCTTTCAGTAACTTTCGCATCATTTTGCAAAATGTTGCCCCTGAGTTAACGAGCCCGAATGGCATTCGTTTGAAAGCAAATAGACCTTCTGTACATACAAACGTCGTGTATGGAATACACTCCTGCTTAACCTTAATTTGCCAATATCCCTTTGAAAAATCCAGTTTTGACAGAAAATTTGCTTGAGAAAACCTAGCGAATATTTCATCTGGGTTTCCAACCGGTTAAGAATCAAAAACGGTCAAAGCATTCAACTTTCTATAATCAATACAGACCCTGTTTGAGCCATCATTCTTCCTAACAATTACCACCGGCGATGCGTCAGCTGATTCTACAGGTTCTATTATCCCTAACTGCAACATCATACCTATATCAGCCTTAAAGGATTCTCTTAACGCATACGGCATTGGGTAGGGTCTGTCTTCCTCTTATCATCTAAATCAGGGTTAATTCGTACATCGTCTACTCCCTCCTTTGAATGTAAACAAGGTACGTGTATCCTCAATTCTCTATCACTGTCTATCCCCTCTGTACCTTCTACTTTCTCTTCAACTACTGCTACACCTGCTACGTCTACTTGCTTAGCTTTTCCTGAACTTCGGTCATAAGATTCTTTTTGCCTTTCTACATACTTCTTGAGAAGATTTGCATGGTAAATTTTCTCTTTACATTTGACCTTTACCTTGAAATCATGGTCACTTACTTTCTGAGTAACCTCGTATGGCCCTCGAAGATGTATTAGCAGTTTGTTTGCAGATGTTGGTAATAGGATCAACACTTTATCCCCAACATCTAAAGACTTAACCTTTTTTCCTACATTTGCATACTTTCTGTATCTACCACTGCTACTCTCTAACTCTTGTCTGGCAAATTCTAAAGTTTCCTCAAGCCTATTTCTAAGATCTACTACGTTCTCATAAGTAGTCTTAACTTAATCCGCTTCGATCTCCTTTGTCCACAGCTGTCTGAGAATGCATAAGGGGCCTCTTACTGTACGCCCATAAAGAAGCTCAAATCAAATAACAGTGGAGATAAATATCTATCCCAATGCTTAGGTTGTTCATGGCAAACCTTTTTGAGCATACTTTTTAACGTGCCGTTAAATTTTTCGACAAGGCCGTTACAGGAGGGGTTATATGGAGAAGTCGTAATCTGCCTGACTGATAATAACCTATCGACCTCTTTCATGATGTCTGACGTGAATTGCGTTCCCATGTCAGAAAGTATCTCATTTGGTACCCCAACCCGACTGAAAATATCTACAAGTGCTTCTGCAATAGTCACCGTATCAATGTTCTTCAATGCGGTGGCTTCAGAGTACCTAGTGGAATAGTCTACGAGGGTCAGTATATACCGATTATCTCTCTCGGATGGAGGGTTAATGGGACCAACCAAATCAATAGCAACCCTACTAAATGGAGTCTCAATAATAGGCAGGTCGCCAACAGGGACCTTTTTAACTTTGCCTCTCGGAAATGTCCTTTGACATATGTCGCACGATTTACAGTATCGTTTGACATCCGCAATAATACCTGGCCACCAAAACTGTGACAAAATCTTGTCAGTGGTTTTCCTAATTCCTAAGTGTCCTCCCATAATTGAATCATGGGCAAGTTCCAGAACTTGGACTCGCAAACTCTCTGGCACACAAAGTTGCTTGAACAACTTGCCACCCTCAACTTTGTCACTCTTAAAATACCTAAAAAGCAGATCTTTCTTAAACTGGAAGTAACTCACTGCTCCCGTTCTAGAAATTTTCTGTGTTTTAGAAACTGCTCTCTCTCTAAACTTAACTAGGCTTTGGTCAGATATTTGTTTAGATTTAACTTCCTCAACTCCTACCTGAGCTATACTTTAAGCGACTTTCAAACAACTAGACTTTTTGCTCTCGTTCGCTTTCTAAGCTCTTGTCTGTACAGCGTTCAACTCCTCACCTACACATATCTCACTTTCACTCTCCTGACTACAATCACGCTTCTTCCAATTAGCATCTACATCATTCGGTTTCCTGACACCGACGATGTTACCCAGAACTAAATCATATATAGGGTGTTCTGTACAAAGTGCCCTTACCCTACCTGTGTAATAAGGACTATCTACAAAAACTGTGGCAACTGGGAACTTCCTAATCGTCCATCGATCACAAACACACTTTTGTGTCTCTCCTGTCAAACACTCTTTAGCTACTAAATATCTTCTAACAACTGCACTGGAACATCCGGTGTCAAGTAAAACAGTAACCCTTTTATCATTCATATAACCTTCAGCTATAGGCATATTTTCTGCACAAGTCTTCTGTTTAGGACATGATTCTGGTAACTGCTGGTTCATATCTAATGCTACATAACCTATATTGTCTTTAACAAAACCACCCATGTCTCTACATCCCCCACTTCTCTAAAACTCGACTGACTTATCTTTGTCACTTCTTTCTGACTGGCTATTTCTTGAGTTACCTCTTCTAAGACCACCTCTACCTACAAAATTACGCCTTCCTAGGTTTCTACCTCTAGAGGCATTACTGTTAAAACCTCCTCTACTAGTATCTAGTGCCCCGACCTTAACAGAACTAGTACTTCCAGGTTTCCGGGAAATCTTTGGGGACAATCATTGGCTAAATGTACACTGGATCTGCAAATGTAGCAATTCCTATTCCAGTCAAATCTTTGCTGCATCGGATTTGTATTAGGTGCATCATCAAATTTCTTATGATTGGTTTAAATCGGGGTTGTAAATTACTACTCTCCGAAAATTGACCATGGGCTTCAATATACTGATCGGCCAAGTCTGCAATTTCTTCTACTGACTTTACTTTTCTCCCTTTCAAAAATACTTGCAAGTTCTTGCTAACTGAATGCATGAACTGTTCCCTCAGAATCAAATCACAAAGTCCCTCAAATGTTTTATCTACCTTAGCTAGATCCATCCATCGCATCACATACTCACATAACCTAACAACATACTGCTTAGCTGTTTCTTCTACTTCCATCTTACTTCTTCTAAATTTCAACCTAAACCCTTCCTCTGTTAACTGAAATCTCCTTAACAAAGCTTCCTTAAGCAAATCATAATCTACAGCATCTGAAGCTGACAACCGAGAATAGACATCAAGAGCTTTCCCTTGCAACAATGCACTTAAATTTGTAGCCCATAGCTTTTTATCCCATCCTTCATTTTCAGCAAACCTTTCAAAACGCTTCATATAAGCATCAATACTATCCTTACCCTCAACAAAGGGAGGCAATTTTGGGTAATTTAGCTGTCATCCCTTTCTTACCATCACCTGAACCTTTGTCCTCATGTGACTTACATTTAAGCTTTCCTAACTCTAATTCTATTTCTCTCTCCTTCTGAACTGTCTCTAGTTCTAAGCGTTTCATAGTCCTCTCTTCCATTCTCTCCTCCCTTTCGATGGCCTCTCTCCTGGCAATCTCCTCTTTCTCTTTCTGCTCAGCTTTCTCACTTTCAGTTCTTGCAAATTCTAGCAACTCCTTGCCACTCAAACCAACACTTTTGCCAATGTCCAAAAATCTCATCATATTATTTCCTTAACAATCTACAAAAATCTTTAAAGCATGTACAACGCTACAGTCTCGTTGTTACGTATTTATAGAAATAAAACCTATCCCCCCGGACGAGCCCCCATTTGTCACGATTTATATGAATTACTCATTAACGTGATTCCCTGTTCTTTGTAATGATAGGTATAACAACGAGGCTGTTCGCAAAAAATATACAATGTTTAATTAAAATAAGTATTTACAATATATACAAGAAGATCAGAGTCTTATCAAGCATATGAAATATTTTGTATTAATATACTCGTCTACGTGTCGCAGGGTCAGTTTGACATCTGCTAGATATATTTAATTCATTGTTTTTGCCATATTGTCATTATAAATTCACTTCATTTATTTCATTTGATATTCATATTCAATTTCATATGCATATGCAATCATGTCACATCACTCTTATATTGCACCCCCATTCTATTCCATTCTGGTCACCTCTGACCCTTCTCTCTACTTACATTGCTCTTACATTCTATTCCATTATGGTCACCTCTGACCCTTCTCTCCACGTCACATCACCACAAGTCACATTTTCTCGTGCGCACTTTGAATAAAACTTTCACGGCGAGAGCCACGGTGTTGCTGCTCCTCTAAGCACCCTTATTATTCAAGAGCGCGCCTGTCCATTTCAGGCCTAGCCCGTCAGAAACATCCCAACCGAGAGCCGGACCCGGGAAACCCCGCTCCGTAACATACGTAAAGCCAATTATCTCTGTCTTAAGATAGCCTTCAAAATATGTAACTATAATCTATGACACTGTCTAAACAGTATGAATGCGTATAATACGAATATATTAATACATCATATACAAATAAAAAACACTCTCAGCTTTACGTTACACAATATTAAAATATGTTTGCAATAATATGCCACTTGTATGTATACCTTAACACAGATTGATCATTGACAGTCACTACTACATAAGTGATACTAGCCACACAGGCTCACCAACCAGCAATATTCTGCAATACTGGCCACACAGGCTCATCAATCATTAACACACTGCAATATCTCTGCCACACAGGTGCATTAGCAGTAGCACACTGCAATATCTCTGCCACACAGGCTCATTAACAATAGCACACAGCAATATCTCTGCCACACAGGCCAATTAACAGTAGCACACTGCAATATCTCTGCCACACAGGCGCAATAAGGAAGCATTCCAGCTGGCTTGCGGTTGGTCGGTGGTTCTACCCGGGTACCTCTGTGTACTCGGGGTCTTCCTCCACCTTTAATTAGCTGGACGTCGCTATATGATTGAAATACTATCGCAGCGACGGTAAACCCCAATACAACAACAACAGGCGCAATAACAGTAGCACACAGCAATACCTCTGCCACACAGACTCATTTAACAATCAAGTTCCACCGGAATAAACGCACGTGGCACCATCTCACAACACGTTGCACATGAAACAGGGATTCTCGGACGTTAATTGTCAATGCGAAGGTACGGATTACCATTAGGGCCATCGCCTCTAGCTGAATTGTTAAGGTACCCGATACACGACAGTACGATGATGATAATGCGATATCACGATGTTACGACGACGATAACGCGAGACCACGCCTACTGAATGTAGTCCCGCGCGCGTTATCATCATCGTACTGTCGTAGTATCATCATCGTGCTCTCGCAATATCATCATCGTATCGTCGTAGTATCATCATCGTACTGTCGTAGTATCATCATCGTGCTCTCGCGTTATCATCATCGTACTGTCGTAGTATCATCATCGTGCTCTCGCGTTATCATCATCGTACTGTCGTAGTATCATCATCGTACTGTCGTAGTATCATCATCGTGCTGTCGTACTATCATCATCGTGATGTCGTACTATCATCATCGTGATTTCGCGTTATCATCATCGCACTGTCGCCTTCCGGTGATCATGCGTTTCGATCTATAGTCATCTATATGGCTACTAACGGCAAAATTTTGCCTTTAGGACTATAAACATATAAGAATTCGGTATACTTCTGACCTGGATATGATTGAGACCCATACTTGGGGTTATTTTGTAGCTATTACATCATGCTACATGCCTACACCTAGTCTTATGGGATCACATTGATTGTTTTTCAATCTATAGTCAGATGTATGGCTATGAATGGCTATTTTTTTTTCGTAGAGGCGTAGTCATTTATTTATTTTTTGCATGATTTTAAAGAAATATTCAGAGGGGAAGACCTAAATAATAATGATGTTGGAAAGCCCTGTATTATATTGTAAATATTATTTTATATATATCTTAATTGTGAAAAAAAATTCTTAAAGTGTATATTTAATACATATATAAATATTATAATTTAGCCCTATATATGTCAGATCAGGTCCTTTATATTATATAGAATATCTTCTGATCTGATCTAGTCTGATAGATTAAATTATGTTTTTATCTTTCTGATATATGTTGTTGTTTTACTTTCCTAAAGTTATTAATATGGTGTTTAAATCAACCATATAACTACAATGTAGTTAATTACTCTGCGGTACCTACCTGTTTATTGATCAACATTAGACAGTACTGTACAGTGTGTATAGTCCACTATCTTCTTTTAATATAACAGAAAAAAATATTTCCTGATGTAATCAATGTAGTTATCGTATTTAATACACTGTTTAAAAAGTTTGAATTTTGCCGTTTTGATTAACCAGTAGTTTTTATTGATATCAAATATTATGATAATTTCCTGTTGTCCGGTAAATTCCCTAAAATAGGATAGGGAATTGTCGATTTCGTCAGGCGGGATAACTCTGAAACTTATTGCTTGCTGAGCTTATTGTTCGCTACTATTGCTTGCTAGGCTGTGTTCAGTTCTTCGCGCATGCTCACCGGTAGGTGATAACACGATGGTGATAGTACGACAGTGCGATGATGATAGTACGACAGTGCGATGATGATACTACGACAGTACGATGATGATACTACGACAGTACGATGATGATA
>CM037778.1:72759766-72809766 GCA_021229015.1 Solen grandis
TAATCTTGTTCGATAATCAACGAACCTGTGATCCTCTGTATTTAACAATGTGTACCCGTGTAATACCAATAAATAACGATAGTAGAACTGCTGTTTGAAATATATACATGTATGTCTTATATACACATTCATGTATTAGTTATCGTTTATATCCTAAATTTTATGGAATTTATCTCAAGCGACGAGAAGCGGATCGCTACGATAAATCCATAAAATTTAAAATATAAACGATAACATATTTACAGTTTTTTTTTTTTTTTTTACATAAGCCGGACAGCTCTTCCTTTGACCTCGCATTATAGAACAGCCTCCCGTTTTGTTTTTTTGTTTTTGTTTTTTTGTGTGTGTTTTTTTTTTAGTTTTATGTGATATTTTAAGAATGGTCGCTGTGTACAGTTATTTTTTAGCTAGCAAAACATGCCGTAAATCAGTCGCCGCCGCTGCTAGCTCCAAACATTGTCTGCGTTGGTCAAGTAGGCACTATACACACTCCATATCAAGAAGTCGTGGTTCATTTTATCCAATATATTTTTCAAATTTTGAACAAAATACAGTCATTTCATTGGACGATTAAGTCGGACAAACTGTAAATAAAGTTTTAATACCTCTTCAGTTTAAGAGATTGAATGTATTAAAAAAAGTTGCAGTGTTACCTTTATACATAAGCGAATACTCACCGTTAATTAATGAATTAAGCAGAAAAGCATTCCATCATTCGTATTTGCCAACTATTCAAATTCATAACAGAGATGTCATAAATTATAATGTTTGTTTGGTTGGTTGGTTTAATGTCCAACAAACAGTATTTCAGTCATTAGGAGACGATGTCTACTTGAGACAGATATAACCACTTGCTGTCACACTGCAGTATCACGCCGTAGACATGTGGCATGATACCACACCCAGTCACATTATCCAGACACCGGGCAAACCAGTCCTGTAACTACCCTTATATGCTGAGCGCCAAGCAAGGGAGCTATACCAGTACCATTTTTATTACGACTTTGGTATGTCGCGGCCGGGGATCGATGAAAGTATAATGTTTTAAATTTAACAAATGTACTACTTTTTGCGCGGTTTGTGGAATTCATACCAGGTTTGCATTGTGGCTTGATATTACAGAGTTTGGCATCAAACCTTAAGATATTCTGTGGACGCTAGCATCATTTCTGTCACTCTATCCACCTCTTCTTTATTTAGCTGTGTGTGACTTCCGGTTGTTGCAACTGTTAACGTATGACAGTTACATCATATCTAACGACATTTTAATTTTTAATAATCTCACTTCAAATTGTTTGATCAATGACATTTTCGGGTAAACTATTTTGTATGTAAATGAATATTTGTCTTTCTAGTTTACACTTTTTTTTCCAGTTTATATCTATAACCTCTGGTTGTATGTGTTCTGGTGATCCCAACAAAACTTCTGCAACATCACTAGCATAGACTCCTGATAATATTTTGTTACTTTGTATGCCATAGTTACATCGCGCTATTTAAATTTTGGCATAAAACAGCAGAACATATATATTTATTTCAGACGTGTACATATGACATTGTGCACAATCATTTTAGATACAACAAAATATGACACAAAACGAGTAAAAGCCCAGAAATGAAAGAAATGCTCAATTATAAAAGCAAAGAAAGGCTATCTTCAAACGAAATGTGTCTGTGAGGGGTGGGGATGGAGGGTGTAAAATGCAAGGCACTCTAATTATCATATTTAAAATAACCATTCCCCTGATCTCTACAGCTAGATAGGTAGAGATGTGTGTTTTTTTATCCCAATCTAATGTAACACGAGAATTACCGAGACTTACACAATTCATTTTACAATGTGCCCTCCTACCAGGTCTGAAAACATTTATGAGATCTTTTATATATGAAATGCACTAATCGATTTTCCGACAGCATTTCAATTAGTTTAACCTTTTAATAATCTAAACATTATGCCGCTGAACTAACTTCAATATATTTACAAAAGGTGCGCGCGATATTTAATTGACGTACGGCATTTAGTTTGAATTAGAAGGTTCCTTGTTATGAAAATAAATTACTCTTTGGAAGTTTGTAAAATGAATATGCATATACAATATAACAAACGATATAAGATGTTTGAAGATATGAGCGCATACAAGAATCTCTATACAGTATTAATAATAATCTACACGTAGTCTTTAGGAGGGATTTTTTTAAACAGGCACACTTCTCTCTCCTCCCCCCTCTCTCTTTCTCTCTACGCGTTTATAAGTACCTCGTGTATTTGTGTTTCTCTTTCATTTTCTAATATCTATTTGTCTCTCTAACGAACAATAACACTAACCATTTTCTCCCCCCCCCCCCCCCTCTCTCTCTCTCTCTCTACCCTTGTCACATAATTCTGTACTGAACAACACTTAGGAGTGTACCACCTTTTTAACACCTTGAATATTAAGGGATATAACACACTTAAATCTGAAGACGATGTACATTATTGGAATTACCCCAGTAAACTTTATTGCAAACCCAAATCGAAAATCAATATTAAAAAAAAAAAACATTTTTGTATCCGGGCACTTCGCAAAAGGTTGCATATCTAGCTACAAGTATGGTATAGGCTTTTCTCTCTAACATGTCTAATTTATACCTTGATGTGGGAATAGCTTAATCAACAAACAGTAAGCCCCCAAGAAAAACAACCGTTCATTCAGTCTTGAAAATTACCTCACGAATATATCGGCCCACGAAATTACAATTAATACTGAAATTAAATTACTCCCCGAACGAGAAGCAAATGACTATTTTTAATTCGGATTTCAAAATGCCTAACAGAGAAACTGAGGACTGAGCCATTGTTTTAATCTATCCAACAAGATGTATTGTCATGTCATCTCAACTTTAAATCAAGTGCGCGTATATATCACACACACACACACACACACAAGAGCAGCCAGAACGGCTCATCAGTCGATTAAACTATGGTACAGGTAGATAGATTTCTCATGAAGTTATCAGAAGTTGACCCGCTTTTTGTCGGCTCATTGTAAACTTGTAATCTTGTTCGATAATCAACGAACCATTTTTAATTAAACAATGTATACCTGTGTAATACCAATTAATAATGATAGTGTAACTGATGTTTAAAATGTATGTCAAATTTATATATATTTTATAGAAATAAGTTTTAAGAACTTTCCAGTTTTAAGACATTGAATATTTGACACAATGTGACATTGTAACCTCTATACAGTTACTTCCCATTCACTGAAATACTCAAATTCATACTTAAATACACTCTATCATTCCTATTGCATTGAATATCAAATATTCCAATACATAGCAGATACTATATGAACTATTACCTTAATAATAAACAATACAAGGATTTGTTAAGAAACGTAATATATGGGTATTTCATTTAAACATTACTTAATACGGTTAGTAGTATTCGAACCAGGAATGCTAAGTGGCCGGATACATTGACAGAGTGTGGAATCACGGCAAGATTTCGCATTGATGCCGACTGATCATGTTCAAAGTGCTCCCAACGGACTGAAATGCCATTAAAACAAACATAGGGCTCATCTAGTCGCCATTACTCGCACTGAAATGCCATTTAAACAAACATAGGGCTCATCTAGTCGCCATTACTCGCACTGAAATGCCATTTAAACAAACATAGGGCTCATCTAGTCGCCATTACTCGCACTGAAATGCCATTTAAACAAACATAGGGCTCATCTAGTCGCCATTACTCGCACTGAAATGCCATTTAAACAAACATAGGGCTCATCTAGTCGCCATTACTCGCACTGAAATGCCATTTAAACAAACATAGGGCTCATCTAGTCGCCATTACTCGCACTGAAATACCATTTAAACAAACATAAGGCTCATCTAGTCGCCATTGCTTTCTTCAAACGACCAGGGTTGCCTACCTTTACTGCTTACCCCAGTTGCTGCCAAAACGAAGACAGATGTTTAGAAATGTTCTTTTGATTTTAAAGGAACTCGTTTACAGGTGGTCATTGACTAAGAATTTAATTTTTAACTATATGTGTGTATTGCGTCTATGAATGCCCATCTACAGATGCAATGTAACACATTGCAACCAAAATCGGTAATTTCCCCATTACAGACAAAACCGTCACAAAAGGTATTGAATCTATAATTAGACTGATTAAACCTTTATTTAAATTCATTCACTTTTCCAGAATGCGCTAACTTCATATAGGATTAACTTACGGAATCGCTGAACTAGTGAATATGTTGCGGAACGTGTCCTTCGGGGATATCGTATTCTAAATTTAACCGATTTCGGCGAGGTTGCGTTTACGAAAACAACGTTTTCGTGTGCAATGTGACCTACACTTTCCGAGTTTATGTGTCAGGATACAAAGACTTCACTAACATTAACAAGGGAGAGTATTATTTTTTAATTCCTACGGAACATCTGTGAACGAACTGCTTTAAACTTGAACCACTTCTGATTCTTTTACCAGTCGTCTCATTGATTCTACTAATGAACTAATGAACACTCTGTGATTATTGACGGTAATATTCTTACTGCTTTGATTGACAATGGAAGTTTAGTAATCACAATGTTTTTTTTTCTTTTCCTGTTATAAGGAATTCCAATGGCTGCTTTTTCAGCTTTTAAATTCTTTTGGTCTTGTTTTTCACTCGCAGATCGTAGACCAGTGAAAGTTTTGAGATATTTGGAAACTGAGGTTGAAGTTCCATTTCTTTCTGATTTTACTTACCCATTTTAACTATTCCTGACAATGATTTAAATAAAAATAAAACATCCTGTCACTGCTGGAACGAAATAAAAGCTTTTTATTTACACGTTCTCTACATGTCCAGAACAGTGGAATTTAACTTCGGGAACTTTAAGTTTCAAATCATATTTGGTGAAAGTCTGTGGTAAAAAGATCATTACAGTAGCACCCTTTAGACAAGTTACAGCCAATGGCTTTACAAAACATTTTACGGTAAAGTCCCTGTAATGGATCCGCTACGTCTTGGACCACTTAACCTCTTCCAAGATAACCAAGGTACCCTAATGAAACATTAGAACCGTTGGTTATCTCCGTGAAAGGCCATGAGGTCCGAAATGTAGTGGAACCAATACAGGGACTTTACCGTAACAACGGCATTTCTTTAGTGGTACATGAAACAGAAACACCTGCAGCAACCGTGCGTTCAGTCAACCTGACGGGAGTTAATGTGAGCGGTTTGACTCCTGTTTTATCGCTGTATAATGAATGTAAGCTGAGTACCAACTCGGAACCATGAGCAAACGTTTGCTTGACTGAACGCAACCCTGTTGCATATATCAAGATACACGGATTGTCCTCGGATTTTAAAGGTTAATCAGCAATCCCCAATGAACCATGTCTGCTAAGACACTTCATTTTAGACATAAAGATGTTATCTAAGTAGCCCAGGTGGGGGATGTCCGTACCTTTTCCATACTTCTTTTAAGATGTTTACAGAGGGGTCCAACAGTTTTTCCAGGGAGTGGGTGGGTAGGGGTTTCTTTCCTTATATACTCTCAGTATGATAAGCAGAGCCTGGGGGAGGAAGGCATGATCCCCTACCCATCCCTCATGGATTCAGTATTTGGTCATAGATAGACCACTGTAGCCTAAAAAAAGTATTGCATATAAGGATTATGGGGTAAAATTAGAAATTATAGTATAAATCCTGTAACAGTTGTAACAATTATTCGTGTAATGAACAAGATTTATGAAAATCTGACAAATAGAAATGTGTTGGGCTCCACAAGAATATTCTGTTTACATATGTATTATATAATTGCACAAAAAAAAATTAAAAAAAAATTCACAGTTGTATTTTTTCATCTCTAACTTCTTGACCTATCATGTAGCATATCAGAGACAACATTTACTTATATTTATCATCACCTTATACAATTAAGATTTCTGAAATGACTTTTCTTGTCTGAGTCTACAGTATTTTTTGGATGATATATTTCTAATAAAAATACTAGTGTGTATGTGAGTATTCGTGGATATATACCGGTGTCTCTAGGTACATGTATGTTTATTATTTGTTTGTATGTATGCACATATGTGACATTTGAATTTTTATATGTTTCTCTTTGAAATTAACTCTCAATCTCTCTTTTTAGTCTTGTGTCTCTTTCGTTTTCTGATCTCTCTCTCTCTCTCTCTCTATCTGTACCGAACCACCCCTACCATGTTTAATTTCTTGTATGAACATAACTTATGATATGCCCATTATTGGAAATATCCAAGTAGAATATATGGTCAAACCATATCGACAATCAATAAATAAAAAAGATGTTCGTATCCGTGCACTTGTGGTTTAAAATATGGCTCAAATCGTATACAATTTGATATATTTTTATTAATCTTTTGTGTTGATGTTGTTTTTGGTGTGTGTGTGTGAGAGAGAGAGAGAGAGAGAAAAAATTTTTTATAATTTTTTAATGATTATGTATATTTTAAATTTTTGTGTTTGTGTGAGAGAGATCATGTATATTTTAAAATAATATAAATTCTTAGTGATAATTTATGTATATTTTACAATATAATAGTACTATAATTTCTTGTTTCACATTGTACTGGCATTTCACATTTGATGTACCTTCATCTTGTACATATTCATTTATTCAGTTATCTTTTACATACTTTCTGCTTTACAAATAACACGTCTAAACCGCATCAAATCCAGTGTTTTTGTTCATATGTCGCCGTGTCAGTTTCTTTGTTTACTTTTGTTTTGTTTTGTACTTTGATGGGAAATGTTGGTCCAATAACAATTATCCATTTCTTATTCACTGATTTATACACCTTTCCAGTTTTTAGCAATACAAATTTATGTCTTATTCGTTCATGTGTAGGTCAACTGCGCAAAAATAACAATGTGATATGTTGTGTAAACCAGGTCAGTCATTGACTATCCCAGTGTAACATTAGGATAGCATGTAAGTCATTTTGAATACATCTGTAAAAAAGGAAAGGTCCGCTGTCAATCTGCCTAATATCACATTAGAAATATGATTATACATGTAGTAATATGAGTTCTAAGTTTATGTATCCAAAAGGTTTGTTTACCGAAACTTAGAACTCATGTTTCTGAAGGTTCAAATTCTAAACTACTTTATACAGTAGATTAATATGTGTCACTTATGTCTACTTGTATGGTAGGTCCTGTTTTCCGTTTTTTCCTATTCATGTTTTTTTTATTGTAATAAGCTATAGGAAATGTTTGTATTTTATATCCGAAACAGTACCTATCTCATTTTGACGTTATAAATAGTACGCATAACGTCTGCACTTTCCCGCTTTTTTGACGTTACGCTATTCATGGTGACGTCGTTTCCGTTGTTTATGTTTGAAAGTTATTGTTATCCTGATGAAGGCGTTAGCCGAAATGTTGAAGTAATAACAAATAATAATTTTTCCTACGTGTTGTCGTTGATTTTTTCCACACTGTAATAACTAGGGGTAATTTGTAAAGAAAAACAAACCTTTTCAAACAAGAAATAACGAATTTATTAAAATAACCATGTAGTATAGAGCAAATTTTTTTTTTTTAAATAAATTGCGTAATTATCATGAATTTTCAGGTGCAGTGTCTTTGTTGTGTACAAAACAGGTTTCAAGATCATGTGCAATAATTGATTGACGAAATGTAAAGCTATATTATTTATACATTCATGTGACTTTTCTGCCTATTCAGGTCAAACAAACAATAAACGAAAACTATATTAATTAAAGTATAAAATATTAAACTCTGGGTACGTACGAAAGGTGTTGGGCACCTTTTACACAAGTTCAACTTTCAGAAATGATCAATTAAAATCTAGAAAGTTGTTGCTGTTCATAACGGCAAGACGTTAATTTAAGCAAATAAGCAAACCTGCTCCAGGTCTTAATATGTATATTTACAAATTTTGTTAATGATAATCATATCAAAGAATAAAAATGTCCTAAAGATTTGACGTTTGTGCACATTCAGATTACCTTAAAATACTCAGCCAACACTTTAACAATTAAATGCAATTTGGAAGGTTGCTACATTTTGACAATATAATCCAATGGAGAACAAGAGGGCCATAATGGCCCTGATCGCTCACCTAATTATAAATGAACACATGTTTGAATTTCATATGGACCTATTTTTGACTCCACATTACCCAACTTCGAACTTGTCCAAGATATTATGGAAACAAACATTCCGACCAAGTTTCTTGAAGATATGGCAAAAAAATGTGGCCTCTAGAGTGTTAACAAGGTTTTTCTAAGATTTGACCTCATTACTTACGTTTTGACTCCACATGTCCGAAATTCAAGCTTGTCCAAGATTTTATGAAAACAAACATTCTGACCAAGTTTCATGAAGATTGGGTCAAAAATGTGGCCTCTAGTGTGTAAACAATGTTTTTCTAAGATTTGACCTAATGACCTTCTTTTTGACCCCACATGTCCCAACTTCGAACTTGTCCATGATTTTATGGAAACAACAATTCTGACCAAGTTTCATGAAGATTGAGCCAAAAATATGGTCTCTATAGTGTTAACAAGGTTTTTCTAAGATTTGACCTCACGACCTACTTTTTGACCCTACATGATCCAAAGTCAAAGATTGTATGGAGAAAAACATTCTAGCCAAGTTTCATGAATATTTAGCCAAAAATGTGGCTTCTAGAGTGTTAAAAAGGTTTTACTTAGATTTGACCTCATGACCTACTTTTTGACTCCACATAACCCAAAATCAAACTCGTCCAAGATTTTATGGAGACAAACATTCTGACCAAGTTTCATGAAGATTGGGCCAAAAATGTGGCCTCTAGAGTGTTAACAAGTTTTTTTTTTATATAAGATTTGACCTCGTGACCTACGTTTTGACCCCATATGACCCAATTTCGAACTTGTCCAAGATTTTATAGAAACAAACATTCTGACCATGTGCCATGAAGATTGGCCTGAAAATGAGTGTTAACAAGCCAAATTGTTGACGACGCACGACGCACGATGGACGATCACAAAGGCTCACCTTGAGCACGTTGTGCTCAGGTGAGCTAAAAATATTTGATCCTAAAGATCTATACAACAGCATATTTAAATGTACATTAATCGATAAAAATGTTTTTGAAACATGAACCTCGAAAAAATTTACCAACAAAATTACACGAATGACAACCAAAATTAATGATTTTACGATACATGTACACGAGTATATAAAATAATTCTTTTTTCAACGAAAGGGAATACATACAGTGAAAGCATACAAAGTGTGTTATTTCTTAAATATAGCATATAACTGTGTTGCAAAATATCACTGTGTTGCAAATAGTCATAAAATAGTATTTCACAAGCGCTAAATAGTTTACGATTCAACAGGTTGGAAAGGCCATCTCTGTCACGATTTTGATGATATCTTCCTTTCAGTTGATAGCAACCTTTTTACTATTCGACTTCGTCTACGGTCTAACAAAGGAAGTCAAGAATACATTTGACGCGCTTTCCTGTGTCTTTTTCGACAGCCTCTGCTGTCATCTCCGTGCCACTAAAGATCATCTTCACGCTCACTGACCTGTCTAACCCAAACCCTTCCATGTCTAACATAATTTCCCCAATATTGATGCATCCACCCTCGTCTGTGTACGTCGGGGAAGGCGCTGACGTGGCGAAAAACAAAATAGCCATTTTTTCTTGATCATTAAATGTTGGCCAGTAGCTTTCTTTCTTCTGGCATTTCCCTACAGTGACACATTGCCCGATCTTCACATGCACATGAAACCTCTGCGTGCAAAGTTCATTTCCATCGTCATCTTTTAACATTTTCTCTGATGGATCAATCCCATGTCGGAATGTCAGAGAAGTTTCTACTCCGTATGTGTACCTGCATCTCCTCTGCTTTATAACTGTCGGGTTGTGACCATATATGACCGCTCCTTTTAGCACAGCAATACCCGCATCAGCAGGAATGATGATCCTTTTGTCATCAAATTCTTCTCTCATGTAATCCTGCAACATCTTCGATTCAGAAAAACCACCTACCATAAGAATAGTTGGAACATCTTTAACCGTTTAGTCGTCAAAAAGGGACCGGACGTGCTGAACAATGCTCTGACAGGCGTCGTGAAATATTCCTTTAGCTGTCTTTATATTTTCGATTTCTTTCAAGATTCTCCTTGATTTTCTAGCATTTTTTAGCAATACATTTAAGTCTTATTCATCCATGTGTTGGTCAACTGCTCTCAAATAGTATTACAAACATAACAGTGTGTTATATTGTGTAAACCAGGTCATTAATTGTAACTATGGGAAAGCCTTTAAGTCAATTTGAAAACATCTGTAAACAATGGAAAGGTCCGCTTTCTACCTGCGCAATATCACATTAGAAATATGATAATTGACAAAATTGGTGGGGGGTAGTTAATAAATACAGTAGAACCTCGCCGTACCGAACATCGTTAAACCGAATTCCTCGCCATTTCGAAGTTTATTTTCGGTCCCGATTTCTTCCCTTCTTATTTTAACTAAAAATAAAATGTTTAATCCGAATTTCGCTATTTCGATTTTTCGCTATTTCGAAGTAAAATTCCGGTCCCGAGGTCGCAATTAATGTACATTTTTCAATTTTTATTTCGAAGTCAAATTTCATAAATTTTCGCGAACTGATTATCGTTCTTATTATCATTCGTATCCGGGTCAGTAAACAAGTTTATTTTGCGGAGGCAATTGGAGTGATGGCTCAGGCAAGTTTTTCACACCTTTTTTCGAGATTGGGTTGGGCAACGTGTGCCCCACCGGAAATGTTGATTATTGCTAATCGATGTCTGACAGGTTGCATAATATGCACGTGCCAGAAGATAAACCCAGGTGTCAGGTCTTTAGTACATTCCATATCGTAGCGTTCGTCACCGGTATACAAGGCTACCTGAAGCAGCATATCGACGGTAAAAATATGTATCATTGTTTGACATGGTAGAATGATTATGTTCATCAGAAGCATCTATGTAGATCATGATATATTTTCATAACTTTTCATAACTTGCAAACAGTATATACGTACACCTAATAGGTGGTTTTCATGGCATAACGATTTCCACAATATGCACCGGTAATGAAAACGCAGACATGCATGTAATCACAAAGCTACTCACACAAGAAATTATTTATTTATTAAAACCACAATAAAGTATGAAACACAGTATATAAAAAAAAGAAAACTTTTGCGTAATTATAATGAATTGTAAATTTTTAATCTGACACGTGCAGTGTTTTTGTTGTTCTCAGAACATGTTTCTAAATTATGCTTAATAAAAAATTGATGAAAAATGTGTAAAGTTTACATTGTAAATGCAGTGTTGTCGTTATACAGGTCAAACAAACAAATAACTATATTCAATAAAGTACAAAATATTAAAGCATCAACTCTGAGTACGTACGAAAAGTGTCGGGCACCTTTTACACATGTTCAACTTTCAGAGAGAATCATTCAAATCCTAGAAAATTACTGTCCGTAAAACGTAAATTCCAGCAAATATGCAAACCAGTTCCGGGTCGTAATATGTATAGTTTCAAGTTTTGTAAATGATAATCATATGAAAGAATAAAAATGTCCTAAAAATTTGACGTTTTTGCACATTCAGATTATCATCTTTTTAGATAGATCAGGGATGTAACTATAACATTTAAATGCAATTTGGACAGTTGCTATGGACATTTTGACAATATAATTCAATGGAGAAAAATATTTGATCCTATAGTTCTATACAACAGCATTTTGAATTGTACAATAACCGATAAAATGTCAACTGTTTACTGTGAAATCATTAATTTTCGTAGGACAATAAGGACAAGGTACATTTTCAATGATTTAATGATTTTGTTAAGGGGTTTAACTACGAAAATACCCCCCCCCCCCCCCCCCGATCGTTCATTCAAATGGACCTCATGTTTTTAAAACATGAATCTTCGAATAAATTTACCAACAAAATTACATGAATGAAAACGAAAATTAATGATTTTACGGTACATGTACGATTATATGAAATGTTCACCATAATCTAAATAAAAACAATAATAATAACAACTACAAAAATAAATGCTAAAAGAACAATATCTAGTAATGAAGCAGCTCCAATAGGAGTGCCTGGTGCTTTTTTTTATTTTGTAACGAAGTGGAATTCATACAGTGAAAACATACATATCACTGAGTTGCAAATAGTCAAACAATAATATCCCACATTAATTTTTATCATATCTTCATTTCAGTTTGATATTTGGTAGCATCCTTTTTCGAAATGTTCTAAAATAGTTCAATACCATCAGTTCCACTAAGTCAAAACTTTTATAAATGCTTAAGTTCTATCTGCATATCCCATAACATCATTTAGACTATGACTTCGTCTACGGTCTAACCAAGGAAGTCAAGAATACATCTGACGCGTTTCCCTGTGTCTTTTTCGACAGCCTCTGCTTTCAGCTCCGTGCCGCTGAAGATCATCTTCACGCTCACTGACCTGTCTAACCCAAACCCTTCTATGTCTACCGTCATTTCCCCAATATTGATGCACCCGTCCTCGTCAGTGTACGTTGGGGAAGGAGCTGTAGTGGCAAAAAACAAAAAGGGCATTTTTTGTTGATCGTTAGATGTTGGACAGTAGCTTTTTTTCTTCTGGCATTTCCCTACTGTGACACGTTGCCCGATCTTCACATGCACATCAAACCTCTGCGTGCAAAGTTCATTTCCATCGTCATCTGTTATCATATTCCTAGGCGGATCGGTTCCATGTCGGAATGGCAGAGATGTACCTACGCCATAGGTGTACCTGCATCTCCTCTGCTTTATAACTGTTGGTTTGTGACCATATATGACCGCTCCTTTCAGCACAGCAATACCCGCATCAGCAGGAATGATGATCCTCTTGTCCTCAAATTCTTCTCTCATGTAATCCTGCAGCATCTTCGATTCAGAAAAACCACCTACCATAAGAATAGTTGGAACATCTTCAACCGTTTTGTCGTCAAAAAGGGACCGGACGTGCTGAACAATGCTCTGACAGGCGTCGTGAAATATTCCTTTAGCTGTAGAAGGGTCGATACGTAATTTGTCTCCTGTCCATGAGACTTTGTCTTTATATTTTCGATTTCTTTCAAGATGCTCCTTGATTTTCTTCTTTTTCGATTTCTCGAACTTTTCAGTGAGAGCAATAGGTACTTTCATTATGGTCTTCCCGTCCATTGCTTTCTTGAAGGTGCGCTTCTTGGTTTCAAAATCACGGAAAAGTTCCATGTTATCTGCTGTGTTGTTCAGCGCAAAATCATCCATGATGTCATTTCCAACAATGTCTGCCAGAAAGTTCCGGAAGGCACGGTCGACGTAGGTTCCACCCCAGTTGCCTCCATTGGCTTTATACAACTCGCTCAAGGAACCGTTCTCTAAAACTTCATGGACGGTAATGTCAACAGTGCCACCTTTATCAAAATAGACATGATTTGAACTCGAAATATTAGAATTAGCATGAGTCCCACCTTAAATTTAACTATACAAATTTAGACAAGTTTACAGTTTGATCTACATGTATTATAATAATGCTACATGAATATCTTTGGAAACGTGCGTAAGATGAAATTTCAGAATTTTACTAAAAACTTATTGTCTATACAAGGAATGTAATTTGATTATTTGGTATAAGAGTACCATTCTAAGATCCAATTGGCATACCTCAGGTACGACTATTCGAGAAAACTGTCTAATGTAGGTATGTCGGAGATTTAGAGCCATGTTAGTTTTATGTCACTTGTACCAAGTGACAAGAACGCCCACCTCGGGCGTGAGAGGTCGTGGCGAAAGGTTGTAAGTTGACACTGTGCGCCTAGAGTACAGGGCGATCACAGAACTGCTTGGCATGGAAAATGTGGATGTGGCTTCAAACAACATGTCCAGCACTACATCTCTCTTAAGGTCCCAAATGACTGAAACCCTATCCTACTTCTGCTGGGACGTTAACAATTTAAAACGAAAATTAACCTACCTCCAGCATCGAGCACCATGTACTTGGACCCCTCCTGGAAGGGAGCAAAATCCTTGCCGCAGCCAGTGAAGGTTTCTACGGGGAGATGCTTGCAACACATCGACGCGGCTTCAGGCTCCAGTGCAATGAACAAACTGTCGTCATCTATCCCTGCCTAAAAGGATTTAGATTTTTGCTTTTTGAATAAAAATAAACATTAAATTCAAAGCACGAACGGATTATCATAGACAGTTATTGTAGTTTTGAAGAAAAAATGAAGGAAAAAGAAAAAAAAAGGGAGGTGGGGGAGAGGAAGGAAATGGTAACAAATACTATCAACGGGTGTAACATCTTGTGCAATCTTTATTATTTTCTATTTACTTGTGATATGTTTTGACACAGTCGCAAACTGACCAGTATTAGATTAAAAATAAATATCACGAAAATATGCAGTATTGAAAGTCAATGTCGAAGATAATCATGTGTGTTCAAGACGCCATGGTCCTGTGGAATCGGGAGTTCACCCCCGCTGGAGTAGGATTTCTAGGCGTAAAGTGTTGGTCCATTATGATAAGTTCATATTAATCTTAATCGCAATTTAATCAATTATGTAAAAAATCTAAAGTACATGTACTTTGAAAGACATATAACTGAAGGTTATCCTAATAACCATATTCCGTATCTTGCCACTTGATGGTTATATTTCTATGAACTTTTGTCACTTTGAAGACATTCAAAAATAAAAATATTTCACTAAGAGTTTTTTCAAGTTTTATCTTATTTGGGGGGGAATAATCCGCATATAAGTTAACATTGAAGCCTATGGAATATATGTTTTCTATGAATATGAAAAACTGAATTTGATTTATGAAAGTAACTAATCGTAGAAAGATGCATTTTATGATTTTGTATCAATTTCCGTGGAAAAATCTAAACTTTACCATAGTAAACTGGAGAAAATCACTTTTTTAGTTTTCAGAGGAGATAACTCATGGCAACAAATAATAAAGGGGAGAAAAAAAGAACTTCTGTCACTTATCATATCATGTCATTATCATTGTTTGACATTTTAAAAGCTTATATACATGTGTATTGTTAAGTTATATGCATAGCCTTAATGAAATTGATTGCTATTAGATTGGGAAGACCTTAAGTTAGACATACATTATCCTGTGTTCTCTACGAACGTATGTAACAAATCAGTTATTTTGAAGGAAAGTTGGGTTATGGGAAAACCTTGTTAAATTATGATGATGTCTTACTTTTTCTGCTGCCTCCCTCATAAATTGTTTGCAGCTATCATTCCAGATCGCTGGCACTGTGAGGACCCAGCGGATGTCCGATGGAGACGCATCCGGGATTTGGTTTCGGCACTGTGCTTCCATGTGTTCTTTCAGAAAGCGTATGCTAGCAGAGAAAACCTCTAAAGCTGGCATCTTATTACCAACCTCGTCTTCCAAAATGAAGTCGCGTTTCAATTTCTTGAATAAGAAAGAAAAAACTATAAACGACTAAGACATCGCAAACCGGCCAAACATTTAAATCGTTTAATGATTGTTTATCACATATAACTCTTCAAAATGAGATGCTGCAGTTCAAGTACCCTGTGATTGCTTACCACATAATGAAATTCCGGTACCTTGCCCTGGTCAAATCATAAGTCTAGCAAGTCCTATCCTCATAAAGTGAGCCTCAATAACAAGGATCACCGTGTACTTTGCGGCAAGTGCTGAAACCCACGACATCCCGCTAGAAGTAAAATTTCTATGTACCATTTTGTCAAAGAGCGTCATCTTGAAGCGCCTGAAGAAGTACCATTTCTTGTGGTCCTCATCTGGATCGGATGCCAGGTCCGAGTATTTGTCCTCCGCCTCAAACCCAAAGGAATGGAACTTCTTCTTCGGGTTGAATAAGACGCAGGTGGGTGTCTTCTGGGATAGTAAGGAGGAGCCAGTCCACGTGTTCAATGTAACCTGTCATATATTGTAAGAAACAAAGGTATCAAAAGGTTATAAAGTTACTTGTGTATTAGAAGATTATTCTGATAGGTTTGACCATCTTAAGAATACTAACCTCTCTATGTTTTTCATGTTTAAAAGCAAATTATCATTTGCATATCAGTTGTGCATACATATTTGTTAATATCGGTGTAATATTATAACAAAAAGTTGATAAAATGGCTGCAGGGTCATATTTCATTTTTGACAACATGTGGCCGTGTAGTTTTTTTGTTTTTTTTAATAGAATTAAAAATAAATCAATTATGCAGTATCAAAACTGACCCAGACGTTCATTTTATGATACAGATTGTGAAAGAATGGCTCTCAGAATATCTGTAATTTTAAATTTAGAAGCTAGATTTCGTTTTAGAACCCAAAACTTATCCACTATTCTTTTTGTTGACATCGGGGTTGCAGATGCGATTTATTATCGCCGGCCCAGGGCGGTAATATTATACTGAGACGACCCCTCAATTCTAAGAGCATGTGCTCGCATTTTGGTCCATTTGGTTAACAGATTATTCGAAAATAACACGGTGTCATACCTTTTTGCTGGTTTGTGTGGTTTAATGGGTCCTTTACCTTTGATTCTACAAAGGGTTATTGATAGGATTAATTGTATATTGTTATTTATTAGCAGAATTGTTCTCCGTTCTTCAGTATGTAGTATCGCAGCATCCCTGTCTACCGGATATTGAACATTTGGTATACTTTGTACTTTTCGTTATATGCTCTTGGTAGGGCTTCGGCCAATCGTGACGTTCCTTGTAAGACCGCGTTCGTGGAAACCAATCAAATTGCAGTATTTCAGACCCTTCACGAACGCGGTATATATAAACAAAGTCTGCTGAGGGTCTGTAAGAAGTGGTCAGTCTCTAAGATTTGTTTTGAACGAACCCTGGTGGTTTGTGTGTTCTGGGCTATCTGATTGTAGATACATTTTATGAGACGTCATCACAATATATATTTAGATTAGATCTAGCCGATTCAGAAATTAATAATCAGATTTATTAAGGATCTCTGTAGTAGATACTTGTAGACTTAATAATAGTACATCTTCTGGCAGAAGATAGCCCAGAGTAAGAGACCACCTTTGCCACTTCTTCCACTCTCCTCTCTCTCTCGCTCCCTTTATTTGTCTATGTTCTGCAGTATGCCCGTTATGTTTATGTATATGCTTCTATATTATTTCTTTTTGATTTACACTATTAATTAAACCACGTTCAGTTAAACCGAACTTCTCTCTGTCGTTCTTTTCATTTCCAAAGCCTCGGTTCGATCGTTAGGGACGCAACAAATTTGGTGGCAGCGGTGGGATCATGCATCCCAGTTCAATTGCTTCCTAATGATTGCAATTCTTTGATTTTTTTTCTCTCTTTTCTCAGTTATTCTGTCTTTCAATGTTTTCCTATTTACTCTCCTAAAGTCTAAGTCTATATGTATTAACTAGATCTAGATCTAGTGTACAGTGTACAAGTATTGATTATTCTGTGACCAGAACAGAATAGATTTATATTCATGATTTCTGTGATATTGAACAGAACATAATTTTTGGGATTTCTGTGATCTGAACAGAATGAGCTTATATGTATTCAAGATTCTGTGATTGGAACAGAAAGAAAAAAAAAAAAAAAAAAAAATCAAGCTTATAATATTGGAAATTCTGTGATATTGAACAGAATAGAACTGTCCATCCCTCCTCTCTCTCTCTCCCTCTGTAATCTACCACTTCCTCTTTAATCTACCACTACATCAGTTTATCTCAAGCTTGTTGTGGATTTTAGCATTCTGTGATTTTGAACAGAATAGAAGAACAACAAGTGTTTTAAATTTATTCTTTTATGTATCAATATGGCATCTGGTGAATTGAACCATGCCGATGACAATGTATTTTCTCCACAGAGAATTCTTATAGATGGTACCCCTAGTGGAGAAGTACAATTTAATCTCCCAGTAACTCCATCTCACAGGGAGGCAGGTATGAACAATCCAATAGAGGATCCTAACAAAGACATACTTATGCTAAGGCAGGAAGTAAGTCAAATGAATGACAAATTTTCTCAGCTGGCAAATGTAATGGAATCACTTGTCCATGTCATACAAACTACAAATAGGTCAAACCAGGGTCTCTTTAATACAAACTTGTCTCCAAATGCTAGCCTACCCCAAGAAATTAGATCCAATGTAGAACAAGAATTTTACGGTAATAATCTGACAAGACCTAGGCAAGTTCTGGTACTTGATGACAATGACCCTGATCATGCTGGTGTACATAGCCATTCTACCCAATGCAATGTTAGGCCTGAGACCATCTCTTGCCCCTCTGCCCCTAGTGAAACAAGAGTAAACAACAGATACAAGCATGACACCATTCCACTAAATGGTGTAAGCGACATATATCAAAGTCAATTTACAGCCCCTCAACATAATTATAGTCAATATAATGGGTAATATTGTCGACTGGTGGTAAAAGTGTGTCCCTTTGATGGAAAAGGTTCTTGGTCTGACTATTTAGTTCGATTTGAATTGGCAGCCAAAGCCAACCAATGGAATGACCAGGAGAAAGCCACCAGATTTGCATGTGGCTTGAAGGGCTCTGCACTCTCTATTCTGTCAGATTTAAATGAAAACGAGAGAGAAAATTACAACAAGCTAGTGTCAGTCCTAACAAACAGATTTGAACCTGGAAACCAGAGTCAATTATACAAAGCCCAGTTAAAACATTGGAAATTGAATGAACCTATCTAAGAACTGTCTCAGGATATCAGACATTTAATTAGGCTGTCATATCCTAATTCCACTGTCTCTACAAGGGAAGAGCTGGCTTTAGATTATTTCATTGAGGCTCTGAGTGACCATGACCTTGAATTTTACATTTTGCAAAAGGAGCCCAGAAATATTGAGGAATCTGCTAGTTTAGCTATCAAATATGAAGCTTTTACCCATGGGCGCCAGAAAATGTCAACACCTGTGCCTTGTCAGAACAATTATGGTACTGGTTCTTTTGCTAAAGACAGAATCAAGGAAATAGGTCAGGTTAAAGGTGTTATCAAAAACAAAAATACAAATGGTCAGAACAAAACCCAGATCAACATAGATTCCCCTGATATTGCTTGTTTTAAATGTAACATGAAAGGTCACATTGTCAGGAGATGTCCAAACAAGTCACCTAAGCATTCATATCCAAAGAGGAATCACCAAGACAGGGCTAATAGACAAGTCCCTCCCTCTGGTATAGCTGGGTCCTCACAGAAACAGGAAAACTGTTAAAAGCTGGGACTGAGGGTCAAGTTTCAGCTGAGTTGCAGAAAAGCAATTTAAGACCCAAGTACAAAAGTCCAAAGAAGAAGAAATTAAGCTTAGAAAATCTGTGCAAGAGAGTATCTTTGTCCCTATTGAGATTTGTGGTAAAAACATTTATGCTTTACTGTCCTTAGTAGTACTGGTTACTGTCCTTAGTAAAAAGTTGGGTATAATCAGAGTTTGTTCGGTAAGATGGATACCAGTCTAAAGCCAAATAGAGAGGAAGTTACAGACCATTTACATATGGCAAATGATGATACTAGCACAATTCATGGGAAAGGTGTGTTTCAGATGAAACTTGGCCAAACACAGTATTATCATCTTATAAATGTGGCAGATATTAATGTTCCATTCATACTGGGATATGACTTTCTATTTGAAAACATCTGTTCCATTGATGTGGGTAGTTCTTTGTTAAGAGAGGGTCATGAAACCATTAAATGTAGCTTAGAGAGTCAGTTAAAGCTATCATTTCATGTGCGGTTGGAGTCAAAGTTTACTATATTCCCAAATTCAGAGGTCATAGTTAATGCTATGATAGAAGACAAAGAAAAATGTCAGAAAAATTTACTGACTGAGTTTAAACCAGACAGTAATCTGACTAATAGGGGAATTCTGGTGGCTAGAGCACTGGTAGATACCAGAAGTGATATAATTCCCCTAAGACCTATGAATATCACAAATAATCAACAAACAGTATATCCAAAAACTATAGCTGCCAAAGCAGAACCTATCCATTGCTTAGGAAAATTAAACTCTCAAGAGGGCATTCCAGAGTCAAATTCACATGTAAGACACACTAGTTTAAATAAAATGGAACTTCCTGATCACTTGAAATCAGTCTGGGACCATAATGTTGGTGAACTTGATGAAAAACAAAAAGAAAGATTTAAAGACCTCTTGCTTAAACATAAGAGTGTGTTTGCATCATCCAAATAGGATCTAGGTAAAACTGATTTGGTCAAACACAAGATTGATACAGGGGAGCATCCTCCAATAAAACAAGCCCCTAGAAGGTTACCAATAAACAAGAGAGAGGTTGCTAAGACAGAAGTAGAAGCTATGCTTAGTCATGGTATAATTGAACCGTCCACCAGTCCCTGGTCAAGTCCTGTAGTTCTTGTCACTAAGAAAGACAATTCTATAAGATTTTGTGTAGATTATCGGTCGGTCAATGAAATTACTAGAAAAGATTCATATCCTTTGCCCAGGATTGATGATTGTTTTGACGCATTAAGTGGAGTCGCTTGGTTAAGCACAATTGATTTACAGTCTGGTTACTGGCAAGTAGCCATGGATCCTAAAGATGCAGAAAAGACCGCATTTACATGCAATGGTCTTTATCAATTCCGTGTGTTACCATTTGGGTTTTGTAATGGTCCACCAGTATTTGAGAGACTTATGGAACAAGTACTTTCTGGTCTCCAATGGAAAACTTGTCTCCTATATCTGGATGATATTGTGGTTTTCTCAACCACTTTTGAGGATCATGTCACACATCTCAGTGAAGTTTTTAAAAGACTGGAAGAAGCAAATTTGAAGGTCTCTCCCAAAAAGTGTAGCCTTTTTCAGTCTCAAGTAAAGTTTCTTGGACATGTTGTCACAAGAAATGGTATTTCAACAGATCCATCTAAGATTGAACATGTTAAAAACTGGCCCAAACCCAAAAATGTGAAAGAAGTAAGAAGTTTCTTAGGATTGTGCTCCTACTACAGGAAGTACATAAAACAATTTGCTGACATTGCTAGACCCCTTCATAGACTTACAGAAAAGGATGTCCGATTTATATGGACAGACCAATGTCAGAATTCTTTCATTAAGTTAAAGGAACATCTTATTACAGCCCCAATATTGTCATATCCAATTGTTGGTGAACCTTACATACTTGACACCGATGCGTCTGGTTCGGGCATTGGTAGTGTCCTGTCCCAAGTCCAAGAAGGCAAAGAAAAGGTTATTGCCTATTTTAGTCGCTGTCTGTCAAAGACAGAGAGAAATTATTGCGTCACACGCAGAGAGTTATTAGCAATTGTGGAGAGTATCAAGCATTTTCATCATTATTTATATGGTTCAAATTTTGTGGTTAGAACTGACCATGGACCCCTTACGTGGTTATTTAAATTCAAGAACCCAGAGGGTCAGCTGGCTAGGTGGTTACAAGTTTTGTCCTCCTACAATTTTACGGTCCAGTATAGGGCTGGACGTATGAATGGGAATGCTGATGGACTTTCCCGTCTCCCTTGTCACCCATGTAAACACTGCCAAAGAAAAGACAGCAAATCTAATGATGAATGCGATAGGCAACAGAGTGCCTTTGCAATGAAATTAAGGTCAGATATTAACAAAGATGATGTAGTGGAGGATGTTCAAGCTACCACTACTTGGCTAAATTCCAAGTCAAATACAGATCTAAGAGATGGTCAATTAAGTGATACACTTATCAAAACAGTTATTGACTGGAAAGAGAAGTCTCAGAGTAGACCAAGTTGGGAATCAGTCTCTCATTTAGGTGTTGACAGTAAGCATTACTGGTCACAATGGGATCGCCTAAAACTTAAAGATGGTTGTCTGTATCGAGAGTGGTATGACCTCGATACAAAGGTCACTAGGTTACAGTTTGTCTGTCCTGAGAGGAAGTTTTACATCTCTGACATGATAACATTTGTTCAGGTCATTTAGGTATACAAAAGACATTTGCTAGAGTTAGAAGTTCTACTGGGTTGGTTAAAAGAATGATGTAATAACCCGGAAAATGCCTCAAAACCCCCCAAAAGCTCCACTAAAAAAT
This sequence comes from Solen grandis, assembly GCA_021229015.1. Lineage (NCBI taxonomy): Eukaryota > Metazoa > Mollusca > Bivalvia > Adapedonta > Solenidae > Solen > Solen grandis. The sequence continues at coordinate 72,781,863 of CM037778.1, forward strand.
TATATAGTTAGAGTACCAATGGAAAGAGTGGCCCTTGATATGATAGGTCCATTACCTCAGACTTATAAAGGGAATAAGTATATACTCGTAATGACAGATTACTTTACTAGGTGGACTGAAGCCTTTCCTCTCAAATCTATTACAGCCAAAGATGTAGCTGTAAGCTTAGTTGAAGGTTTCATTTGTAGATTCGGAGTACCTAGAGAAATTCATACTGATCAAGGCAGACAATTTGAGTCTGAACTTTTTAGAGAGCTATGTACATTACTTGATATTGACAAAACGAGAACAACTCCATTCCACCCTCAGAGTGATGGAGTAGTGGAGAGATTCAACAGATCCCTAGAGGATATGTTAAGTAAATATGTAGATTCTAATCAGAGGAATTGGGATCAAGTACTCCCTTTACTTCTTATGGCATATAGGTCTTCATGTCATGAGAGTATATGTATGAGTCCAAACATGTTGATGTTAGGCAGAGAAATTGAGATGCCTGTTGACTTACTTTATCCCTCCCCAAATCATTTGCAGCATACCAATATAGGAAGTGATTATGTAAATAACCTTCAAAAGCAGATGAAGACAGTACATAACTTGGCTCGAGACAATCTTATCAAGGCTGGTCAGAAACAAAAACGTTTGTATGACAGCAGATTAAGCAAAAATCAGTTTCAAACAGGAGACAGGGTATGGCTTAGGTCATATGTAAGGAAGAAAGGACTGTCAAAGAAACTTTCTATGAAATGGGAAGGTCCCTATCAGGTCATTTCAAAAATATCTGATATAACCTTTAAAATTCAGAAAAACTCTAAATCACGCCCCAGCATTGTTCATTTCAATAGGCTAAAGAAATATTTAGGAAATTAAAGAAATGTTTACCGAAAAATAATATGGGAATCAGAACAAGTGAGTATTTACATGGTCAGAACCTATTTACATCATTAGAACATATGTACATAAATTATAATAATAATTTAAAAAAAAAAAATTGTTACAAAATTTATAAGGTTGTTATATGTTTCAGAATTTTCCATTTTGTATTGGAAAGATGCCATTGCCAGCTATCCTCCCGGCTGCACAGCCTGTGAAACCTTTAAATGCCTCCAATGTCCATGTCTTTTCCTGTTTCCAATGTGGAAAATCCTTTGAGAAACGAGATACGTTGAAGAGGCACTTCAGAGACAAACATTTAAAACGCCTTAAATGTGAGATATGTTCCTTTACAACCCCTGCTGGCAGGAAGAACCGTCTGGAGCATCATATGCGAAAGAAACATTCATTCCCCATTCCACCTACCCCAGAAATGCAGCAACAATTCACTGATTTTAACCTTGCAGCACCAGATGACCAAGCAGTACCAAACCCAAATTGTATCTCTGTTGATTGTTCTAATTTGTCTATGTTTCATGATGATGTTTTTCCTGAGTCTGGTCAGAATTCTGACCAGAGCTATTTGGAATGGCTGTGTGGCGACTCTAATGAACCGTGTCCTTCCCCACACTTTACCGTTACTGTTCCCTCCCCAAAGTTCACTGTTACCATTCCATCCCACAGTCTAGTGCCTCCATCCCCAACCACTATGCAGTCCTCCCCTTCTATGCCAACTTGTCCTTCTCCTGGAATTAGTCCTTCAGTTTTGAACACCCCAGCATTAAGCCCCGTTAATCTGTGTGCCCAAACTGTCACCTCACCCCATAAGGATGCTCAATCTGACTGTCTTGTAGAGGAGAAGTCAACACAGCCATGTCTCTCTGACATCCAAGAAGCTCCCTTGGATTTGTCTTTCAAACCTGTCTCTTCTCAGCATACCCTTCCAGAATCCTCCTCTAGTGCTGATGTTTCTGTTGAAAAACCTCTAAAAAAATGTGTTGTCTCTGGTTCGTCAACTGACCTAGAAAATTTAAAAAATGTCAAGGAATTAGCTGAAAATGACTCCAATTACCATATTGAATACAGTACATTTCAAGTCACATGTATTAGGAAAACTGAGTACTGTAAGCTCAGTGATGGCTCTGAATACAGGGCTTGCACTTATTATTATGAGGAACCATGAAACATTTTTTTGTTTGTTTAAAGATATTCAAGGTCAATTTTTGTCAAACAGTATAAAAATGCTATTGTTCATTTGTCCTGTTCAGCATTTAATGATGTTGTTGTCTTAAATATTCTTGCAATGAAGTTTGAATCATTTATTTTACACATCTGTATACCAATGTATGACTGATGTAATGAAGTTGACAACACTGTGTCCTATCTTAATGATGAAATGTTGTGCACCAATGCTGATGTATATATACCATAGTTTACTATTGTGAAGTTTACAATGTTATGATGTTTTCAATTATATATTGTACAAAACATGTCCATGGAATAGAATCAAAGTTTACTGTAATAACAATGTTTATGTAAAATGAAATGTCAATGAAACTTTGTGTATTAAAGGCGCATTATTATACAGTAATGTGTATTACCTGTATTAATGTAGAGAGAATTTTGTACTGGTAGAGCCAGTAACTGTTGATTCCTCAGTTTTCTATGCAGATCTTGCTGAAATGTACACAGCAGATGCAAATTAGGTTGTGTGTTGCTGAGATTAAGATATACAGTGATCATTATAACAGTTTAATTTTGGTTATTTCATCTGTTGATGATCAAATACAATGTATATGGTAACTTACTTACCTTATGAGATATAGAGAATTCATGTTGTAAGCTATGTAGCTCAAAATTATTGTCATATATATGTTAGAAGAAGAGGAAAATATTTAGCTTACGTGAAAGTGTTATTTAAATTGTTAATACAAACATGTTTTACTACTTTACTTAAGACATGTCAGTTACTAATGTGTTATGTAATGATTGCTCATTGTTGATATTCTACTAGGAGTTGTGTGACAATGAATGATGATGATGATGATGTTGTAGTTCATCAAATGAGATAAGTACCTTGTATTTTCTCCTGCGTCGGGGAACAGCTTTATCCATTTTGTTACTGCATTTAAAGAGATGTGATTGAACGTCTCTTGCAGTTGAAGTATGCCCTCATGTTGAGATGGCATATTTTTCCATCCTATATGTACAATAATAACAATTATTGTCTATGTTTTGAGGTACTCTTATTGTAGGAAGCTTGTGCAAGATTAATGTCGTTTTTTTTTTCATGATTATATTTGTATATTAAAAATGTTACTTAATATAATTAAACATTTAAATGCATGGTAGATAAATAAGAATGATGAAAGTGTAAATTTCGTTATCATTTTAAATTCAAGTTCGGGACGAACTTTTTGAAAGAAAGGGGGTATTGAGACGACCCCTCAATTCTAAGAGCATGTGCTCGCATTTTGGTCCATTTGGTTAACAGATTATTCGAAAATAACACGGTGTCATACCTTTTTGCTGGTTTGTGTGGTTTAATGGGTCCTTTACCTTTGATTCTACAAAGGGTTATTGATAGGATTAATTGTATATTGTTATTTATTAGCAGAATTGTTCTCCGTTCTTCAGTATGTAGTATCGCAGCATCCCTGTCTACCGGATATTGAACATTTGGTATACTTTGTACTTTTCGTTATATGCTCTTGGTAGGGCTTCGGCCAATCGTGACGTTCCTTGTAAGACCGCGTTCGTGGAAACCAATCAAATTGCAGTATTTCAGACCCTTCACGAACGCGGTATATATAAACAAAGTCTGCTGAGGGTCTGTAAGAAGTGGTCAGTCTCTAGATTTGTTTTGAACGAACCCTGGTGGTTTGTGTGTTCTGGGCTATCTGATTGTAGATACATTTTATGAGACGTCATCACAATATATATTTAGATTAGATCTAGCCGATTTAGAAATTAATAATCAGATTTATTAAGGATCTCTGTAGTAGATACTTGTAGACTTAATAATAATAATAGTACATCTTCTGGCAGAAGATAGCCCAGAGTAAGAGACCACCTTTGCCACTTCTTCCACTCTCCTCTCTCTCTCACTCCCTTTATTTGTCTATGTTCTGCAGTATGCCCGTTATGTTTATGTATATGCTTCTATATTATTTCTTTTTGATTTACACTATTAATTAAACCACGTTCAGTTAAACCGAACTTCTCTCTGTCGTTCTTTTCATTTCCAAAGCCTCGGTTCGATCGTTAGGGACGCAACAATACAATCGAGCAAGAAAGCAACTTATTACTCCCGCACCGCTGACGTTATACAAAACAGGTTCCTTTTCAGTCGGTCGCAGAAAGATAAACATAAGAATATCGGGAACAAGCTATGGGGAAACTTCTTTGAACGCTCGGAAATCTTGACTCATTTAAATATAGCCTACCGGAAGTACATGTTGCTGGACTGTGCTAGACTGGTAGGCACATAATAGGGCATATTCGATTGGAGTACGCCCTTTTTTTCCTTGGATTCCTTTTTTACATCTCAATTTTGCGCAATAGTAGGTACAAATAGTAGCTTCATAGCTTCACGTACATTCTTCAAGGAAACTATGCATACGTTCTTTTCGAAATAACGCTACAGCTAGGTGCACTAAAGGGAAATACAAACTATTTCGCTTACATCCATGCTATAAGTGATCTGAAAACTTCATGTACAGCAGTTTCCTAATTCACATGAATGGAGAATCAGAATAATATCAGCTTTAACATCATTTCCCACCTATGGGCCTCTCCTTCACATTTCTGTTTACTTGGCTAACGGCGATTTTTAGCATTTTTGGAATGCTTATACTTATTTGCTACCTACCTTCAATGGATCTTTCTCGATATTGCTTCGAGATGAGAACGCATAGCCTGAGTATGCCGTGCCAAAGTCGATGGCAGCCACGAACAGGTGTTTGTCAATCACGGCACCTTCATCTGAGGATAAGGAGAAAAGGTCACTTTCTTCGTCACCTGGGTCAATGTCGATGCTCTGGAAAATCGCACTTTCATTGTCACTGTCACTGTCACTATCAGGTTTCAGACAATTCATGCCAAGTGTTTTATGCTTCCTGTAAAGATAATGGTTTAATCGGGTTATTGCAAGGCGGATCACCGCCGGGCATACTGTATTTGGTTCGTAGGTTGTCAATGGAACTGGATCTGGAGGTATAAAATCCTTTCGGTTGCAATTTCGGCTTTTTTTTTTTTTCGTAATAAAACATGAACTTTTTGCCTAGAATTGAAGGAGCATGATTGAAACAAAAAATAAAGGGCTAATACGCAAAAGAAACCCTCCAGAAATGAATTGGATTCAATGCTGGAAATGAATGCAAAATATGTAGCAATTCGGAATTAATCCTTTCTATCCTATTCTAGTTTTATCATGATTAGAGATTATTTTTATTAACATCATTAAAATGTCCATTTCAACATAAAACATACTCTATCAATTTTAATTATAAACTAAAATTTATAAGTTCATGTCATTTTGATAAATATCATTCTGAAATGGGAGTAGCGCAAAACCTTTATAAGAATCGAGATTTTTCATATTCTGAAACGGAGCAGAGCGAGATTTGAAGGCCGACATGCGATATTTTATCAATAGACCTGCAATCTATAACTGTATTAAAAGTATATACACGGTAAGTTGATGTTTATTGTAATCACTTTAGATCCCAGAATGAAAGTACATTTCGGAAAGGTTCGGACTTTTACATTGCTGTAATGGTAAGCGATTATTTTTATGATGCTTGAGATTTCACAATCTCATGGCTACAATATTTCTAGGCAGAGGAAAACGTATATGGCGAAATTTGTGAAAATATGCATAGAGTTTAAAATAAATGCTTACTAGTTCAAGTATTTACATAAAATAATTGGGGAAAAAAGGGGGGGGATTTCAAATAAATTCTTCAATCTATCAAAATTCATTTCAAATATCTGCAGCTTTGTGTTCAGCTGTGAGTTTAATTAATTTATGTAAAAAATGTATACAATGAGTAAAAATATATGGGAAACAATTTCTTTCATGAAATTTTAATTCTTTATTGCAATACTTTTGTTTTTATTTATGCCTATATGGGCTAAATTAATTCGACTTGGGATACGGGGGAAAATTTTAGATATTATTAAGTCAATGTATAGTTCTGTAAAATCAAGAGTTAAATATTTTAATCAATTAAGTAATCAGTTTGACTGTGTACTCGGTGTCCGTCAAGGGGAGTATTTATCACCATTTTTATTTGCCATGTTCTTGAATAATATTGAAAATGAATTTATTGAAAAGGGTTTTTCTGGAATTGATGTTAACACATTTAAGCTATTTTTAACACTGTACGCTGATGATATGGTATTATTTGCTAATAATAGAGATGAATTACAGGCCGGTTTAAATTTACTTTATGATTATTGCAAACGATGGAAGTTAATTATTAATACCAATAAAACAAAAATTATGATTTTCAGGAAAGGTGGACGCTTATCGACGGATGACAATATCTTTTGTAATGGTCAAAGTATTTATGTAGTTAGTCATTTCAATTATTTAGGGTTAGTGTTTTCAACCGGGAGTTATTTTTCCAATGCACAAAATACAATTGCTGGACAAGCACTTAAAGCTATTTTTAAAATGAATAAGTATTCATATAAATTTACAGATATCTCAGTAAGTCATAAACTTAATATATTTGATAAATTAATATCACCTATTTTTAATTACGCTAGTGAAGTGTGGGGCTTTGTGCAAGGAAATGCTATTGAAAGGGTACATTTACAATTCTGTAAAAGAATATTAGGTGTTAAAAGAAATACGCAAAATGATTTTATTTATGGTGAATTAGGGAGAACTAATTATCAATGTATACGGTATATGAATATCACTAAATATTGGGTCAAATTATTACATATAGGAGATAATAAGTTTACTAGGAAAGTTTATTTGATGCTAAAAAATGATAGTGAGTTATCTCCAGGTAAGAAAAATTGGTGTATTTTATTAAAACAGTTACTTTGTCATCTTGGTTTTTATGATGCCTGGCTTTTTCAAGAAATTGGAAAGGGTGAATTATTTCTTTTAAATGTAAAACAAAGATTGAAGGATCAGTTTATCCAAGGTTGGAACGGTAGGATACATGATTCTAGTAGAGTTCATTTATATAAACACATTTCTTCGTTTAAATATCAACCTTATTTAGATTTTTGTCATATCTCTAAATTTAGACAATGTTTAACTAGGTTAAGGGTATCATCACATAGATTACAAGTTGAAACTGGTAGATGGGCTAAGCCTAATTCAGTCCCATATACTGAAAGATTATGTAATATTTGCAATGTATTAGAAGATGAATACCATTTTGTTCTTGAATGTCAGCTGTATAATGATCTAAGAAACAAATATATTTTATCTTATTATAGTATAAGGCCTAATATGCATAAATTTGTAGAGCTACTGTCCTCTGAAGATCAAGCTATTATTAGGAAATTAGGTATATTTGTCTGTAAAGCATTCGAAGTGAGACAGAGTCAACTACTTTAGAGCATTTATTAATGTTTTTAATATTTGAAATGATATTTATCTGATACTATTTGTGAAGACGGGTTGTGTCATTCTAAGTAATGTTTATCACAAATTAGTATTTTAAGGCAGTATTTGTTATCTATTCTGTTATTCATACGTTATCCTAAATTTTCGTTTCGTTAGGATAACTGGTGTATGAGGATGTAGATTTATCTGGAAATGTCAGAAGAACTGGATGTTTCTTCTAATTGCTACATGTGTAGACTTATCTGGAAATGTCAGAAGAACTGTATGTTTCTTCTAAGTGATGCATGTGTATAATTAATATTACGTATATAAGGTATCAAATAGATTTATAAACATCTTTTTCACTTTCAAATGTCAAAAAATATATGAAAAGGTTTTTATGGCTTGTACCTACCTACTTGTTTAATTTAAGAAAATGATGATGTCAGTGTTCATAAATTATACATAAACACTGTTAATATTTGAATGATGTTATAAGTTATATCATTTTCAACTGTGGATGTAATTACTTCTATGTATTTGTATGTACTTATGATTTTATCCTGTCAAAATCACGATAATTGTACATCCACATGGGTCATTGACCTTCTGGAATAATTGAATAAAATCTTAATCTTTATGATGTTATAGGGTGAAAAAGATTTGCAGCCTGGCCGTGACTCGAATCCAGGGCCTTTTGCTTACAGGACGAATGCTCAACCAACTGAGCTTTCCGGCCACATACACATCTTTCTCCCCATTTATGAGTAATCGGTATTGTGACATAATCCCCCTTCGTTTTAGAATTTGTCCCTGATTTGTAGGAGTTACTAGGTAAATATATCCATGTGTAGGTATAATTAGACAGACCTGGCACCTATGTCTCAGTCCCACGTTGGTAATGAATTGGGTGATACCGAAGAACTGGCTGTTTCTCACCAGTACATGTAAAAAAGGACAAACATGTGGTTTAACATGTGTATCAAACACCAAGAGAAAATACCGGTAAACATAACTGAAATGTAATGGTTATAGAGAGACGCGCTTTAGAAAAGGTTTTATCATCGCGTACCCTATTCGTGTTATCTCCACAATAATATTGTCTTACGTATATATCACCACTGTGTTGTAAGCTGTACGGTCGTAAATGTGTAGACACTTCCAAGATGGCGGACGTTACAAGTGGTGAAAAGGTAGGTGACACATTTTCATATCTGTAACACTTTTTCTTGAGTTTGTGAGGCTATAATACCTATAGCAATGCAAGGTCCTCGATTCAATTTTAAATTTCAGCAATTGGCTATATTTAAGCAAGATATCTCAAAGCATAATGGCATCAGAATATTTCAATATGGTACCGAGGCTCTTCGTGCACTTTTTGCTATACGTATTATGGCCTCACAAACTCAAGAATAAGTGTTACAGATATAAAACTGTGTCACCAACCTTTCACCACTTGTAATGTCTGCCATCTTGGAAGTGTCTACACATTAACGACCGTACAGCTTACAACACAGTGATCACTGCACATGAGATTTTCAAACCTCAGACGTCTGTCAAGATAAACCTTAAACATCTGGGTGTAATTCTATGAAAACATGAAAAACATGAATATAGCAATATCTTTTAGGGGGTCAATGGTGTTACGAAGCAGGGTAAGGAACACTACTAACTACCCCAAACATTAGAATTATACATATTTGATCGATTTTTGCGCATGTTAATCGATGTTTTTGTTTATTGTTGTTGTTTTTTAATTTCAATCCTGTCAATTCTGTGTCGCCCTATTTTTTTTTAAGTTCTGTATAAGAGTGATCGAGCAATGTTCAGTAATGTTAACAACGTTAGGTTTGTTTGAAAGTTAGCAGTCTTCATTCACAACCATTAACCCCTGTGTTACCTTGAACATGAATGTACCCGCAAAATTGCGAGAGAGTCGTCGAAATTAAATGACAAAGAAATACAATGATTTTACAGTGCATGTACCTAACTCGTGAATCTTCATGTACAAAATTACCAAAAAGGTAATTATTATTTAAGTAAACTTTAAATGGTATATGAAACGGCATTTTTTTTCTTTGTAGAATCTAAGCATAAATTTTGCATAAGCAAACAGAGGAGAATCTGATCAGACGGCTAACTGGTCTTGGTCTTCTGTGTTTGCTAATGTAAAAATCAATCTATAAGAAGTACTCGTAAAGATTTAAACTAAGAATTGTTTAAACCATTTATGCACAAATATCGGGTTCCTCATCATTTAAGACATTTTTTACTGCTACAGCACTATTGTTAGTACGACTACGATTTTTGAAAGATATAATCATTCAATGGGTTTCATGGATAAACAATAAAAAGAATTCAGATAAGATGATTAAGAAAATATTTCACTTACTTTATATTGATCCGCCCCATATTATTTATTACATGTATTACAAATTTCAATGGCTAGGCTTACTGATTGTCTTACACTAGTTTCAACTACATGTAGTTCTTGAATCGTTTTTCTGAGAAGTGAAACAGGAAATTCCACATTATTTATCTGGTTTATACACGATTTGGCATAAAAGTAGATAACCCCGTGTATAATTGTGAACAGTTACAACGGTAAAGCGTTAACTGAATATAACATCCGGGTTTAGTATGGAGGGAGATCACTCAAATTGTTGTAAATTATAAACTTGTAGTATAAGTGTTTGACAATTAAAATTCTGAAGAAAAAAAACCACAACAAAACATTAATTCAGATTTCTATTTTGAACTTATAAATTGTGCCAATCGCAAATGCCACCATTGTCAAACTTTACAGCAATGTTTAAATTATATTTTTATATTCGCTGTATATTGTAGATTAACAATTTAATGCATGTGTGAACATAACACCTAGCATAAACTACAAAACACATAAGTCAATAAATGCAAAGAAGCATAACTCCTTCTTTAACGTTACCCTTTGTTCTTTCTACACATTGACAATGCAACGTTTAACAATTCACGCAGTTGGAATGCTAAAATTATTTCTCTTGGTCTGGGACCAGCTTCTCTACGATATGCGGGAAACCAAATCCCGATAAAACAATGCAGGTGAAACGTATGTAAAGCCATGACTGCCTTATATGTAGCAATATATTGAGTAGATTTAGCATTATATGAAATGAATATGTAAATATACTGGGTAATTATGTCCTTATATCAGGCCCGGATCCAGAATTTTTCCACGGGGGGGGGGGGGGGGGGTTATCTGGGGATAAAAGTGAAGGATTTTTTTTCTATTTTTTTTTTTTTTTTTAAACTTGAAGACCATGGATCTAATGCCTAGATCCCACTGGAGAAAAAATATCAACGTTGTGGAAATACACAATTTTTTTCCCAATGGCATCAGATGTTTGAGCCAAAAAGACGGAGCAGTCCCATGAGAAGCTTCGGGATTGGTCCGTTGAAACGTTCAATGATGTATCGGTTATGGTACAATGGCCGTGTATTATCGGGGATGGCTCCCGATGCTCGTGAATTTTTCCCAATGATCGGGGAAGGTGAATCGGAGCTTCATCAAATTTGAAACATTATCGGGGGAATATCCTCGTAGATTAGGGGATGTATCGTTGTATCGAACAATCCTAAGTGCCTCGGGGAAGATTATGGAGATTTGGCCTTTTTGACCGTTTCAGTCTAAAGTTAACAAAAAAAGCAACAAATTTTAGAGTGCGCTTGCCGAATTTTTTTGCGAATATTCTGAGATTCTATCACAAGATCTGGAATGTGTCACAGAAAGGTCGCCGAACCTTCCAGACATCACCGAAGCCTATGGGGTTCCTCGGAGAAAAACTATTTCGCGGAATGTCCGAGAATGCTTCCCAGATGCTTCCGGGAAGCTATGTGTTTGTTTCCCCGGCCTGTTTCCCCCGATAAAACTTCGAGAACATATAGGGAAAAAATTCAATGCAAGCAATGAAGTTCTCCCTATGCCTCCCGATGACTCCACATGGCTCGAAGCGCTTTAGACGCTTCCGCGGGACACAGGGGAACCTGTTCCCGACGCCTCCCGAGGCTCATCAATTTCCATTGGGAGTACATTCCCTAGGCAAAAAATGTCAAGTGGGACTGAGCCTTGAGCGATATAATTCTATATTTTACCTTCGCAAAGCCATGTTTTTGAATAACTACTGTGCAATAGTATTTGACTACAGTTGTATTAAAAAATGACGGTAGAAGGAAGGGGGGGGGAAGACTGGCTTAAAAAAATAATAAGTGCTTTTTGGACCCCCCCCCCCCCCCCCCCCCGCAATAAAAAAGTGACTTGTGTACACTATCAATTAGTGAATGCTTTGAATAGTCATCAGTTTTAGACTCAATATGGTAAAAGACAGTTTTATTTAAATCTGAGGAAAAAAATCACTTTAAACATGTTTTGTCAAATATGTTTAAGGGAATACCGGGTATATGCTGTATTAGGTTCGAACTTGGTAATCTAACTGACTGTCTAATTGCCGATCTGGAAACAGCCTTCACACACAGAATTCCCAGATATAAAAAAAAATCAGGCGCACATTTTAGGGTCGGGCGGTTGCAGAAGGTTTGGGCCCTTTCTGCGTGTCGATTTTTGGTACATTTTTTTTTTCTAAATGTTAAATCAGTGACAAAACAAACAATATTTAGTAATAAAAGATGTTGATATTTAATATAAAGTATTTAATATCCGTTTTATTTCGCACACAAATTGTGTTTTCTGTGCATTAGTATTTCGTATTTGTCGACTTATCAGTAACATTGCTCAATGACTGATTACCTGGATTTGATTTGAATTGGTGATCATGCATAATCTACATATACATTGTCCCAAAATATGGATTGTCCCAAAATATGGCAGATTGAAATTTCAAATTCTTTCATTTCATATTCATGTTTTTTTTTTTTATAAATTTAAAATACACCAGGGTATGTAGATTATTATATTCGTAAATATTAAACAGTGAACATGATGGTGTATCGGCCTACTGTTTGCATTTATTCCTTTCAGGAAAAAATATTTAGGAGTTAATTTCATAAAAATAATACTTAAATAGTTATGTAAAATAGTAAAGCTGATGACATTTAGAAACACAGCCCATTTCTGATTAAGTTTAATTTGCATGGCTAGCGATAGGTATGCATCTACTCTGCAGTTTGCTTCAGCAAAAAAAATAAAAAAATAATAATAATCATTACCTTTTTAACTTTTTCAAAAACGAAATCGTAAATTTTCATACCTGAAAGTTCATCATCCTGCCGGCAGCTAATTAGCCCGCTTCTAGTGCAAGATTTAAAAACTTTATACATGCAGAGAAAGGTGAATTAAAAAAAATCGTTAGGTAGATTTCGTCCAAGTAGTTTTTTACTATTAATTCTTTTGGGCTCCAGTGAAATTGTTTCGATGCTAATTACATTTTTATGTCCAGCTTAGTTGTTGTTTTTAGCCTAACTATTTGTATGCAATTTCTTAAACTGCATTTGCCTAGAATAGTTTATAGTTGTAACTGATACAAACTTTTTGTAATTGCCTATTTTTCCCAATTGTTAGATCGCTCGGCAGACGACATGTATCTTTCTCTCAACCGCAGTACCCTAAACATATGCTTATCTCACAGTCATGGACGACTGCCGATTCGGATTACCTACACATGAACAACAGGGGGGGCATAAGACAATAGGGAGTCTGGGTGGACAGGTGGTTATGCGGGTTGTTCAGTACGGGGGTCCACGATGGGGATTTCCTCTAGACAACACTACTATGGTATGTAATAAAGGGTTTATTATGTCCTTATATTGAGCCATTGCAACAATATATAGAGTAGATTTAGCATTATATGAAGTGAATATGTCAATATATCAGGTGATTATGTCCTTATACTAAGCCGTTGCAACAATATATTGAGTAGATTTGGCTTTATATGAAATGAACATGTCAATATACCGTTGATTATGTCCTTATATTGAGCCATTGCAACAATATATAGAGTAGATTTAGCATTATATGAAGTGAATATGTCAATATATCAGGTGATTATGTCCTTATACTAAGCCGTTGCAACAATATATTGAGTAGATTTAGCATTATATGAAGTGAACATGTCAATATACGGTTGATTATGTCCTTATATTGAGCCGTTGCAACAATATATAGAGTATATTTATCATTATATGAAGTGAACATGTCAATACTTTGGGTGTTTAGGTCTTTACATTGAGCCGTCGCAACAATATATTGAGTAAATTTGGCATTATATGAAGTGGAAATGTCAATATATTTGGTGACTATGTTCTTATGTTATATGGTAGCGTTGTTATATAGTCAGGAAAATTTTTAGTGGGTTCATTTTACGTATACACCGTTTGAAAGGGCAGGTGTAATCGGCGGACCCGCCGGATCAAGATCGGGATCCAATATGTAACTATTATTATTATTTTGATTTAATTGATTTCTTGTTAACTGATGTTGAAAGCTGCGGATCCGGACCAAATATTTTAAAATTGATTGAATATTACCCATGGGCTTGAGTTTATGTATCACATATTAATGATATTTAACTTGTATTTGCGAAAATTTCATTGAAATACAATTTATTGTATCAAAAATATTCTTAAAAAGGAATACTGCACATAAAGAAAATGATATTATGTAATTCTTCATTAATCTTTCTGAATTTTAGTGAAAAAGTACTTCTAAAAAATATAAGGAATTGGTTATTAAGTCAAGGGGGAGCTCTTTTCGTCTTTATAGGGATTTGATTAAGCTGCTAATGCACTCAGTGGGGTTATTATTATACCTGAGTATGGGTTATATATTTTCATTTCTTCATGTTACCACCTGCTTGGATCCTCAATAATCGTTGATTTAATGTGTTTATGAAAATATTAAACAAATTCTTGAGACCATAATTGCTCGAACTCTGCAATTTTGACATATAGACATACATATCAAATGAACTTTTCTTATATGATGGGGCAATCTGACAGCCAAGCAGATAGATAGGTGGATGGATGAATGGATGGACACGTGTCATTAAGCGTGTCTGTAAATAAATCCACCATACACTGCAGCGCATGCTTATAGACCAGCTGACACGAGCTGTTAAGTGTGACCAGGATAAACATCTGCTTAGCATTACCAGATGCACTGGACCATTTGACTTATTAACGGTTATAAATGCAGTTTCATTATTTTATTTCTGTATTTATAATAGAATTCCAATTGTTTATTCCTTATAAGGATTTGTACTGAATAAAAAGGTATAATAATTTCATGTTCATGTATAAGATATGTCCTGATTTCACCAAATTTGTTATAAAAATGTCTGGGTCCTCCGTGAAACAATAGGTTATGATCATAGGATCCGTGGCCAATATGTAGGATCCGTGGCCAATATGTAAGATTATTAGGTTTGGATCTGCATTTTTCCACATAAATTTACAAGAAATAAATTGAATCAAAATAACAAAGTAATACATTTTTATTAAGATCATTCGCTCTCTTTCAATATGTTATTTTTACTTTTTCAATTTTATGTGAGATAAAAAAATTAAAAATGGATACGTAACCCTTATGTATTCGTCCTTCTATGTTACATATTGGATCCACCGTCCCCTGTGACCAAGTGGTTAGGGCGTCCACCTCGGGGGCGGGAGGTCGTGGATTTGATCCCCGGTCGCAACATACCAAAGTCGTAAAAAAAATGGTACCGGTATAGCACCCTTGCTTGGCGCTCAGCATCTAAGGGTAGTTGCAGAACTGGTTGGCCAGGTGTCAGGATAATGTGACTGGGTGGGGTATCATGCTAAATATTTACGGCGTGATACTGCAGTGTGGCAGCACTATACCTGTCTCAAGTAGACATCGTCTCCAAATGACTGAAATACTGTTGGTGGGACGTTAAACCCAACAAACAGACAAACATATTGGATCCGGATCCGGCGGATCCGCTGATTACACCTGGCCTTTCCAACGGTGCATACGTAAAATGAACCCACTAAAACTTATACTATCTATATAACGACATAAGGACATAGTCACCCAATATATTGACATTTCCACTTCATATAATGCCAAATCTACTCTATATATTGTTACAACGGCTCAATATAAGGACAGGATCCCCCATTATATTGACATGTTCACTTCATATAATGCCAAATCTACTCACTATATTGCTGTATCTACATATAAGACAATCATGGCTTTCCATAGTATGTATATCACCTGATACATGATAGATCATCGACTATACGTGTAAATTTTGCAGATAGGGTACAAATATTAATGGATGCGAGAGGTTTCATCCAGTCTCTATCTTTCCATTTCATGTGATTTTATACCCCCACCCTACAATCATATCTGTTAATTTTGGTGGGGTATTGGTTTTTGTCGGCCACTGCCTATACAAGGTACAGTGTTCATATTGGTCACAGATACAGCTAGTATAATTTGGGTCTAGTCCCTTCAGATGAGGTCAAGAGTAATCAGCATGTGTCCTTGACCCTGTGACATTCAATTGGCCTAAGATGTGGACATAGTATTATAAACATGTCCATGATTTAATAATCGTATATTTCCTTTAACAATGATGGTTCACACTTATTGCTGCATAATTGTGTGTTTTTTTTAATTAAAACTGAATTCAGTTTAACTTGACTTTGTATGAGAAACACAGAAATGCAGATCTGTATGGGTAACTTAGAGAGGAAAAGCTGAAGAAAAAACAAGAAAAAGAAAAAAGATATTAAATAAAAAAAAATAAAAAATACTTTAAGAATCAAAAAAAAATATCTAAATAAATAAACAAAAAAAGAGACAGGGAGGAAAATAGGAATCACACAAATATACCAATAAAAGAGGAAAAGACAATCCCCAAATGGACCAAATATTTTAGAAAACAAAACACCCATTGCTGGGTCGTAAAGGATTTCAGTTTTCCTAGGTTCCACTGTACATAACCTGTTACTTTAGGGGTCTTAGTTCATCATATATCCTAGTTCTATAATTAGACCCTCGCATATCACTTTTAATATTTTGACTTTTACTGCTTGTGCGAGATAAACAAACAAGAGGGCCATGATGGCCCTGTATCGCTCACCTGAGTACCATTTCTCTAAAGGCACTGTGTAATGCTACACACTAAATATCTTAACTCTTGACCTTGTGGTTTCTGAGAAGAAGATTTTCCTTTCTTCCTCTATATAAGCCTATGTAAAATCAAGTGACACCTGGGGCGGACCCAATTTGGACCCAAGGGCCATGATTTGAACAACTTTGGTAGAGATCCACTAGACAATGGTACAAGCCTTATATCTAAGCTCTAGGCCATGTGGTGTCTGATAAGAAGATTTTTCTAGTTTTTCCCTATATAAGCCTTTGTAAAATAAAATGACCCCTGGAGCGAGGGCAATTTTGACCCAGAGGTCATTATTTTAACAACTTTTGTAGTAGTTCACAAGACAATTCTACATACCAAATATCCAAGCTCTAAGCCTTGCAGTATTTCAGGAGGTGATTTTTCTATTTTTCCTATGTAAAATCAAGTGACCCCTAGGGCAGGGCCAATTTTCACCCAAGGGCCATGATTTAAACAACTTAAGTAGAGATCCACCAGACAATACTACATACCCAATATCTTAACACCAGGCCATGTGGTTTCTGATGAGAAGATTTTTCTAGGTTTTCCCTATATAAGCCTATGTAAAATAAAGTGACCCCTGGGGCAGGACAAATTTTGACCCTAGGCCCATGATTTGAACATTTTTTGTAAAGGTTTATAAGACAATTCTACACTCTGTAGGCCTTACAGTTTTGCAGGAGAAGATTTTCTAAGATTGCATTTTAAAATCTATTTTTAGCTCCTGTGACCTACTTTTTCAACCAATCATAATAATTTGTACAATTTTGTTAGAGGACATCATAAGGATGATTCCTGTGAAATTTTGTCAAAATCCCTTCAGCGGATTAGGAGGAGATGCTGTTTAATGGAAAAAGTTGACGCAAGACGCACGCACACACGGACAGATGGACGGACGACAGACGCCGGACAAAAGGCAATCATAAAAGCTCACCATGAGCACGTTGTGCTCAGGTGAGCTAATTATCTAAACTCTAGGCCTTACGGATTCATAAAAGAAGATTTTTAAGATTTTCCTATATAACTCTATGTAAAACAAGTAACCCCTGGTGTGGGGTCATTTATCACCATAGGGCTATGATTTGAACAATCTTGGTAATGAACCATTAGATGATGCTCCATACCAAATATCTTAGCCTAGGCCTTATTATTTCATAGAAGATTTTTAAAGTTTTTCGCTATATAAACCTATGAAAAATAAAATGACCCCTGGGGCGGGGCCAATTTTGACCCAAGGGTCATGATCTGAACAACTTTTGTAGATGTTCATAAGACAATTCTACATACCAATTATTAAAGCTCTAGGCCTTACAATTTTGCAGGAGAAGATTTTCTAAGATTGCATTTTAAAATCTATTTTTAGCTCCTGTGACCTACTTATTCACCCAATCAAAATAATTTGAACAACTTTGATAGAGGTCATGATAAGGATGATTCCTGTGAAGTTTGGTCAAAATCCATCCAGTGGTTTAGGAGGAGAAGTCGTTTGAATGAAAAGTTGACGACGGACGCACGCACGGACGCACGGACACAATGACGCACGGACGCACGGACGACGGACAACGGGCGATCACAAAAGCTCACCTTGAGCACTTTGTGCTCAGGTGAGCTAATGAATTCAAAATCGTAAACTAAGTTATGTCAGTTCTTATGAATAGGATTACATATCAGGACCACTGCAGCTATGTGAAGTTTCAGATGTTGATGTAAATAACCCGTGGAAACAGCATAAAACTAATAGTTTACTTGCAGATCATGTGTTATGTTGATTGCTATACATAAAAGCGGTCTTGAGTGACGTCATCACATCGTCTGGACTAAAGCACTGGTTCCTGGCCCAAGCGAGAATTCATACAGTGAGCAAATTTACCAAAATGTGTGATTGTCAATTGTTGTTTTGTAAAATGTACGCGTGTTGTAAATTACACTGCCGAAATGTGAACTCTCATATATATCATAATAATCTAATACACAAAAACATATACTCTAATAACTTCATAATAACGTTTTGACACAAAATTTTAACTTTTCATTCTCAAACAATAATATTTCAACTACATTCAGTATGTACTCCTGCTCAAGTAGTCAGAACCAACATTGCCTGACTCTTTAATTGCGACAATCCTAAACCTATATGTTTGAAGTATCAGAGACCATCTCATGACTCTTCCTTTGATGTCTTTTGCCTTATTCAGGTACATTAGTGGCATATGGTCAGGTCCCAGAACAAACTGTTTGCCATACAGAAATGGTTGGAATTTCAGTATGCCCCAAACAACTTTTCTATAATCACAGGGACTCGAAGTTGCATGGGGCGAATCATTTCGTACTTAGTGGTAAGATTAAAATAGGAAGGGAGGACACTGTTTTGAGACCAAATTTGGAAAAATGCGTTTATAACGAAATTCAACATTGAAAATGGACCAGGTTGTGTTTTAAATGAATAAATTCAGAAATTCCTAAACGTAAATGAAACCTATTTCCGGTTTCTTTAGAAGTGAATATAAAGGTAAGTTTTTATTGGTCAATCAAAATGTAAACGAAACTGACATTTCCCGGAAAAACTTCATTAAGTTACGGAGGTCCAGAATAGCGTAAACAAAGCGATCGAAAATGGGCACAATGTAATCATTTTCGGACAAGAAGGTACAGGGAAATCATACCTGCTTACACAGTATTTGATTTAAATATATTGACCAATGAGCGCTTACATTTAATTCATTAGATAAGAAACCAGAAGTAACCGGTCTGTTGTCAAGCTCGATTGGGACATTAAAAACACTTGTTAGTCGTTTATAAGAGTGAAAACCACACGGGAAACGACACGATTCTATATTTCTATTCCTTTCAAATGCATATTAACCATTTTATTGATCGTTATTTGCCGAAAATGCGATATTCATAAAATAGCCGAAAATAGTAACCTCCCTTCCTTGAGTAAAAGCTTTCTGTTAGCATATGCCACTAGAAACATACCTTTATCATCTTCTTGTAACAGCATTGCACCCAATCCGCAACTGGGTGCATCTGTTCTTAGAATAAAACACTTACCTAAGCCTGGTAATAGAAGAATCAGGTTTTTCATCAATATCTGCTTCAAAGTTTAAAAGGCATTTTCTTGTGGCGATTGCCAAATAAGATTGTTTGTCCTACATACCTTTTTTGGTAATCGTTAATAATGCATTGTGTAATTGGGAAAATAAACGTGAATTGTTTGTAAGTCCTCTGAATAGACTTACCGGTATATTTTTTCCCTTACAAGTCCAAAAAATCTCATGTTGAGTTTTTTTTTTTGGATCTGGTACCTACATCTTTTCAGCGCAAGGGCATCTTACCATTATTTGGAGTAGTCGATAGTAGTTGTCCTCATTATAACATCTGTCGCATAAAAATCTCAAATATTTGTGGTATGGCAACAATGTTATTTTGATGATTGGTCGTAGCTGGAAAGTCGCATTAACTATTCAATACTTACAAACAAGTGTTCCTCCTGTTACTGGAATAAGATCATCTAGGATTGTCCAAAGACGAGTCCTGTATTGTTTCTCGAGTTTCAATGAAAAATTGGTCTGAAATCATGGCTTCTTAAAATAATTTATTGTCGAAGCCTTTGTGGTGGAACTGTCAATGTGACTCATCTCTGTGAATGATTTTGAAGTAACCTTGATAGTAATCTGGTGTTCTGTAATATCTACATCGATAGTCTAGAATATGCTTGTGGAATCATAGTTCAGATCAGAGTATCTAATTGTTTTTGAGTCACTACAAATGTTTGTTTTCTTACCTAATAATGTGTATGATATTGATTCCCAATGATGCCCATTTCTATTGCTTTGTTTTCCCAGAATTGGTTTCGTCACAGCATGTGACAATATGGTTTGTGTCTAATCTTTCAAGGGTGGATGCTTATGTTTGCACACAAGTTTTTTTTATTGTTAAAAATTCTTCCATTACAAGTTTTAATTCCTTTTTGCCCAAGTTGAGTTCAACTTGATCATCTTTAATGGCCTAATTGTCTTTAATACTGTGGATATTGGGTTTCTTCTAGATTTGGAGTCTCTCCGCATATCTCTTAGCATGTTGACATGGTATGTCTTCGTATTTTCCCCAACTTGCTATTATAATCTGTTCTAATCCAATCTTCTCTATAACTGCAAATGGTCCCTTCCATTTATTAACAGTTTGTTGGTGTTTGTGGGTAGTAAAACTATTGCCCTGTCTTCGATTTCTAATTTCCTTTCCCGTGTTTCCTTATCATAATTTCTCTTCTATCTTTTCTGAGATTTCTGTAAGTCGTCAATGGCGACTTGAAGTATCTCTTCCAATCTTGCACGCAAGTCCAACACATACTGGTAGACTAATTTCACTTCATCTGTCTTAAAATCATTCAAAATCATCATTGGTCCTCTCACTCTTCGACAATAAAGCAAACCAAAAGGAGAAAATCCGGTGCCTGCAACTGAAACTTTTCACATCAACTATTAGCTCTGACCAATGAAATTGTTACAGAATCTTGTCTGCCGTCCCTAAATGACTTCCAAATAGATTTTCATGTGCTATCCTCATTACATCCTTTCGATGTCTTGACGGTACCATTATCTATCTAATCCCTTGTCCATTTGCAATATTTGGAAAGATTTCCATTCTTTTTAAAGAAGGTATTAAACTCTCTGGATTTCCCTGATCTGCAAAGCTACCTCGCAGCATCCGGTGTTTTGTCTTTTTCTTGCTCTGCCCTCAGACCTGCAGAATCTATCTCGCCAATTTCTTAAGGAACCTTCATGGGTTTCACTTGCTTTATCTTTTCCCTCTGCACATGACCTCTTGTCTTTACTGCTGCACAGCCGATTTTTCACCCTTCTTTTCGATCATCTGTTTCAATACCCTAGCTGATGTCACTTCTAATGATGCCACTTTCCTATAATCAAATCATACACAGGATTTTCCAAGCACATTGCTTTAATCTTACCTGTTAAGAATAGTGTCCGCACATGCACCTCCGCAGTTGGGAACACAATGCTACTCTCCCCAACTGCACTAATGTCCTTCTACCAGAAAGCTTTTCACCACCGCTATTAAACAACCTGTGTTTCTAAGCACATTTACTTTGTACTTACCTACATAACCTTCTGCTTCCGGCATGTTTTGTCGCAACTTGGATTCACATGCAGCTGACATAGATGGTGTATTATGCCCACATTTTAACTCTACAACACCACGTAAACACAATGAGCTGATAAGTCACTCTTGACTATGAATGCTTACCCCCATGGGCCTCAAGATACTGTTCTGAAAACTGAACCACTTCCACTATAGAACTATCTTTCTTCTCTTTAACAAGTGTACTGAGAGCAAGACTAATCGACTCTTAAAAAATGCTCTCGAACAAAAGATCCCTTATGCCATCAAAAGGTTTTTTGATATTTCCTTATTCCATCCATCTACTAAAGTAATGCTGAACTCTAGATACAAACTGTTCCGACGTTTCACCAACTGCGGGTGTTGCTGTTCTAAACCTTTGATGAAACTCTTCAGTTAATTCAAACTTTTTCCAATATGGCTGCTTTCAGCATTTAATAATCAGCAGATTCAGCAGGTGTTAACCTGAAACACACTGCTAAAGCCCTACTTTTCAAAAATGTACTCAAATTTTCCGCTTTCCAACTGACAGTTTCAGCATACCGTTCAAATCGTAGAAAATATTCATCTATAATTTTATATTTATTATATTTCTTTGGTCTCATTTAATGGCGTAAGTAAAGGAATTCGTGTCATGCACCCTTCATTCTCTTCCACACAACTTTGTTCTTATCTACTCTCTTTATCCTTTCTCGCTCTGACTCTCTCTCTTCTGCAAGCTTCTCTCTCTCTTAATTTCTCTAGCAAATGCTCTCTCCATTTTCTCTACATCGAGTTTCTCTTTCTCTAATCTACTCTGTTCAGTAACAAAATTTCTCAGTTCCTCATCTTTGTATCCAACTCTCACAAATTCTCACAAAGTGAATCCATGCTGTTTACAATAAAATGATTATTGATATCAAAACAACAATAACAATAAATTGAATATTTAATCTGAGGAAAACAGTGACATTAGGTCTGAACAATTAGATTACAAAAGATACAAGTGTAGTTACATTTCCAGGCATAATAAGAACAGTTAATTTTGAAGAATTCTTACAAACAATAAAGAGTTCCCTCCCTTTACAACTCTTCTTCTTAATACAATGACCTCTGAACTGCAAGGATTTAAATCACTTGGGACAAGCAGACACCAACTTGAACTGATAAGCCTACAACGCGTTAACTGTTCACACCGTGTCTAAATATACACCACGCTTAGATCTTAATATATTGAGTACAATGCATATATACTGGTATATAATCACCCCACCCGTACTACCAAGTTGTCACGATGCCAAATGCGATGAAGTGGGAGACATTAATTTTTGGGGTTAAATGCAACTAGAAATGATACAGTGCAGTTCGCAATATTTTTAATGAACAAAATTATAATTTATCTGAACATTTTAACTAGAAATGTATGTGGTAAATATACAATTAAATTTAACCCTTTACTTCATATAGACTCATTTTGACGCATAGGCAAACACTGCAGACTTGTTCTTGTACCAAGAACTTACAAAATAGTCAATCTCTCAAGAGTCAATGCATACAGCAATAATTTTTAATGTGTCAAAAACATAAAATTGAATAGAAAAATAATGGAGTATAACATAGGGAAAAAGGCATACACAAAAGTAAGCCATATAAGCAAAATGTACAAAGCACATCTCTCAGTACATGCAAGTATAGCAATCAATGTGTCTCAAACTAAAAAGGGGTGTTTTTGTAATATAAATAATAATGAAGGTTAACACAGGAGAAAAACTATGAAAATTAAACAATTGATTTTTCAAAGCATGTAGAAAAAGTCATGTATCTCAACATAGAATAAAGGAATGTACTTCAACTTAAATAATGGTGAGGTAACACACACACACACACACACACAATATACAAAGCAGGCAGGAAGCAGACAACATGAGACTGCTTGGGGATGATCAGTTCGGAGCATTCTTATACTTTATAAATTATTCAGGGTTCAGAGACAGTTTTCCTTACTTAAATACAGGTTAAAACCACTTTCTGTAATTCGGGTTCTGTACTTACATTAACCTGTATCTTTCAGCTTTTAATACTGGTGGTAAGTCTGTTTGTATTTACTTCCCTTTAGGGGGTATGCCAGAGTACATTTGGTTGAGGATAAGTTCACGGTCAGTCCAGCGTGAAAATCTCACACTTATGGGTTTCGTGCCCGAGCCTTTGGAGGGAAGTCGATGTGCATTTGCAAATATCATCAGATAAATATCATCTGGTGCAATTTTAAATGTTTGAAAAAAATGTTTAAGAGTTATATCTGTTCTCATGGGGGATTTCTTGGAGACCATGTAGAAGTAAGTTGTATTTCCTAGTATGTCTCTCTCCATCTCATTCTTTAAACTTGCCTTTCTCACACTGAAATCTTGGAGTCTTCTGTCAAACCTTTGCTTCTTCAACATTTTCTCTATCTCTGTCTTCTTGACCTCTACTTGTTCTCCCTGAAAGTTTCAACTAGCTTTATCCAAGTTAATATTGTTTTTATGTCATTGATCTCTTTTCTGTTCTCTTCTATGTTTGCCTTTATTTCATGGGAGAATTTGTTTAGTTTGCTGTCAATTATTGTATGGAGTGATTTTTGTATACTATCTAATTGTCTTTTAATGGATGAATTGTCTATCTTCTTTATGCATGTTATCTAACTTGTTCATCATCTCCATGATGTCTGCGCTGGTGGCATGAGCATTATTTTGTTCTTTTTTTCAAACAGTTTCAAAAGCATCTCTAATTTTTGGTTGGGTCACTTTTGTCGTTACACTTTTTGACCCTGTTTTGGGGCATTTTATAAGTTCCCATTTTCTTTTAAAGAGTGTTTCTTATTATAGTTTGAGCTTTTAGAATATTTGGAAGAGTTTGTCTGGGAACTGGTTTGAGATTTCGTGTTACCAGACTTTTCTACCGCTCTCCTACCTCTCTATTTTTTCAGAGTTTTGTATGACAGGGTGGGATAACCTTTTTTTATCGTCTTTCAAACAATGAGATGGCTTATGTTGTTTTATAGTTATCCCTAATTAGTTCTGCATTAATTTGATAGATTGAAATATAACTGACATCATTTCGTTCATTTATTTTACCGTATTTTGTGTATTGGGCCTTAGAAAGTCTTCTTCAGCTCATCCGTTGATCGGACAAAAATTACACGTCCGCCATTTTATGCGTCAATCGGTGAAAACTCTTGGTCAATAGAAAAATCATATAGATGCCGCCGAAAAAATGCATTCATGAGTTATATTGTAAAATTTTCTCATTACATTATGGAAGTCTTTACCTTTAAATGCTATATACAAATTCTCATCGTTCATAAATCTAAACCATAAAAAATAAGGGGGAGGCATATTTTTGCGAAATACTTTTTTGTCATATTTTTGGAAGTAACAGTTAATTGATTTTGGTAACTGTTTTATCGTCTGTGGTTAATCGTTTTAAAATATCACGTGCTATTATGGATGAACTGGAAACAAGCATGTTGCTGAGGATAAACGTAAACGTTTGCTTGATGTGAAGTATACATTGCTATATAGTAAGTGTGAGTCATGTTATAGCTTAGTTTTTGCTTATTGACTGGGATTATGGGTTAGGTTTAATGTCACCTTTGTAACTAAAGATGGGAGGATGCATAGTTAGCTTCTGACAGTGTGGATGTATTTTCACCAAACTTGATGTTTAGTCAGTATACAGATTTAACTTGCTTTGTAATACATATAAGGCTTTGGGGTCAAGGTTACTATCGCAAAAATAAAAATGAAAATATTGTATAAATTCTGAGACACTTGTAACAATTTTTTAATGAACCAGTTTTATGAAAATCTGAGTTCAAATAGTCTGTTTACATGATTTATGTATTTCATAAATAATTAACACATTTTTCACAGATGTGTTGTCCATATGTATGAAGCATTTCATCTTTAACCTCTTGACCAAGTTTGTGTCTTGTAGCACATCAGAGACAACATAAACAGTTGAATCTGTATTAGCAGCCACCTTTATTAAGCGGTCAACCTGCATTTAGCGGTCAGTTTTACCAAACTAGCATTTTGTTATATGTTTATTTAGAGATCACCTCTGATAAGCGGTCTCATTTTATTGTTCCCTTGACTGACCGCCTAAGACAGGTTTGACAGTACTTACATTTATCACCACCCTTTACAAGCAAGATTTTTGAAATGAAGTTCTAGTCTGAGTCTACACTATTGGGTTTGGTGTAATAGTTTAATATATGTGTGTGCATATATTTGGATACATACCGGTGTCTCTAGGTGTGACATTTGATTTTTATATGTTTCTCTTTTAAATAATTTCTCAAACTCTCTTTATAGTCATGTCTCTCTTTCATTTTCTTATATATCTCTCTCTCCTCACTCTCTCTCTCCCTCTCCCTCTCACGGACGGAATCTGCACCGAACTACACCTACCAGTGCACTTCACTGTTTAATTCCTTAGAAGTTTAAGAATATAATTTATTCAAATCTGAAAGACCTGTTCATTATTTGAATTATCCAAGTGTAATTTATTGTTATACCAAATCGAAAATCAATAAATAAAAATGAGTTTTCGTGTGGTTTTAGATTTCGCTCATATTGTATATCGACAAGCTCAGGAATACTGTGTGTGTATATGTGTGTTATAATTTGATAATTATATAGTCCTTTTTTTTGTTGAGGTTGTTTTTGGTGTGTGTGTGAGAGAGAGAGGGGGGAAAATTACAAATGTTTTAAATGTGATAATTCATGTATATTTCACATTTAACAATGTTAAACATAGTAATATATTTGATGCATCTCATCGTATTGACATTACACAGTACAATCTCGTTAGCACATTTGATGATCCTTCATCTTGTACAAATTCATTCACGAGCTTTACATACTTTCTGCTTGATAAATAAAGTGGCTTAAACGTATCAAATCCAATGTTGTTGTTTTTGCATATGTCGCCGTGTTAGTTTCTTTGTTTACTTTTGTTTCATTTGCATTTTACTTTGATGTTGAATGTCGGTCTAAATCAATTATCCATACCTGGCTCGAATTCCACCAACAATACTTAGCGCTAAGTAATACTTAAATTCTAAAACAAGGTAGACACACATTCCACTATTATTATTTTATGTAATATTCAAGGACATGACTAAGCAAAAATGAATCATTGTCTCTATAACTAACAATAATTGTTAAGAAATGGAATATTTGGATATCTTTATTATAGAAACAAGATTAATGAAATTCGCCCCGATTTATTAAAGTATTATTTAGCGCAAAATATTGTTAGTGGAATACGAACCTGGTCTTATTCACTGGCTTATACACCTTTCTAGTTTTTAGCAATAAATTTAAGTCTTATACATCCATGTGTTGTTCAACTGCTCTCAAATAGTATTATAACATAACAGTGTGTTATTTTGTGTAAACCAGGTCATTCACTTTAACTATGGGAAAGTCTGTAAGTCATTTTGAAAACATCTGTAAACAATGGAAAGGTCCGCTTTCTATCTGCCTAATGTCACATTAGAAATATGATTATTTTCAATATTGGGTGTAGTTAATGAATAAAAGCAAACCTACTCAAACAAGAAATAATTTATTTAGTAAAACCACAATAAAATATGAAACACAGTATATTGAAGAAAAAAATGCGTAATTACAATGGATTTTCTTGTAAATTTGTAATCTGACGCGTACAGTGTCTTTGTTATTTTCAAAACATGTTTTAAAATTATGTTAATGATTGACGAAATATGTGCAAAGTCTACACTATCAAAGCGTTGTAACAGTTGTAATTATACAGCTACAACAGAAATAAAAGAAAGCTATATTAAAAAAATAATATATTTATACATACAATCTTTGTAACTACAAATATTTTTGGGCATCTTTTACATATGTTCAACTTTCAAAAAGGATCAGTCAAAATCTAGAAACTTTGCTGTCCGTAAGACATAAATTTCATCAAATAAGCAAGACGATTTAAGTTATAATAATGTATATTACAAGTATTTTTTATGATAGTCATATTAAACATGAAAATGGTCTCAAGATTTGACGTTTTAAGACATTCAAATTGCCATCTTTTTTTTTGGATCAAGGGTGTAAAAAGTACACAGCCAACACTTTAAAATTTAAATACAATTTGTTCAGTTGCTATGGACACCTTAACACTCTAACTC
>CM037778.1:72809866-72859384 GCA_021229015.1 Solen grandis
AAAGCAATTAAAAATTTTTTTACTCAAATACCCAAAAATATTATGCGAAAATGGTATGCAACTTTTAAAACCAAAGTGATTTTTAAACAAATACTCGTATATGTTTACTGGTTACTTGAAATTTCTGAAAAATTTACTCTTCAAACGTTTTCCCGGGGAATTTCCTACTTTGGGTTCCTTTAAAGGGTAAAAAAAAATCCAGCCCGTCTTATTTGTTCATTGACGTTTTTCTATTCGTTTGCCAAATAGGGTTTTACACAAGGCGGAAAAAAGGGTTAAAAACTTTTAAAAAAAAACACTGAGTAGATCCCTAGCACAGCTTGTTAACCAGAAAATTTATAATTTGTTTTAATTCAATATTTAAAAAGTGCCAAATTTTGGATCAGGAAGATCAAATTTGATTGGGTTTTTTTATTTAATTGTTGGGGAAAGCTAATGAAAAAATCCTGCATATGATAATTTTTAAATTTTGACATTATTGCTTTACAAGAAAACCCAAGCGCATTTTTCCAGTTAAAACATGTACTGTTATTTAAATTTCCCAAAATTAAGTTGATGAAAAAAAGAATTAAACTTAATTTTGAGGGAGTTACCATTTTTTCATTACCAATTAAAATTGGGGAAAACCCCAATTCCTTAAAAAAATTGATGAGTAAATACCAAATGACCTCAAACCTTTTTCTGTAGCCCTAAATTATATTTTTCCCTTTTTTTTTTTCTTTTTGATTGATAGTTTTATTGTAAAATTATTTTATCTCTTTACATTATCCCATCCACTTCATTATAATCATAAATATTGTAAAAAAAAAGTCTTAACTTAAAAATAACCCAAAAACTTAAGCTTTTTGAGTTTTCTTTTTTTTGGCGTTAACAAGATTTATAGTGCATGCTTTTTTCATTTTTTTCTTCTTTTAAAAACATTTTGGGAAGTAAACATAGATACATTCAAAATCTGAAATTAAAAATTTACATGCTTTTCACATGCTAAATCTTCGAGATATTTAAAAAATGAAATGTTTGACTTATTTTTTAAAAATTATAAAAGCTATCTCGTATCTGCCAAAATAAACAAAATTTTTTACCCGACCATTTCTTTGGGTTTTGATTTTTTGGAAAAAAATTAAATTTTTTCTTCAGTCAGTTTTTGTCTGTATGAAAAGGGACTAATTGCCAAAGTATTGACCCCTGTGTTCATCTAAGATAAGGTGAGGCTTTGGGGGAGATTACTTTTAAATGTTGTCATTTATCTGATGGCTGGACTAGGACTTTTCTGTATCATCATATTTAAAAATTCAAAGTTTTAAAGAATATGGGGTTTTTAGATGACTATCAAGAGCTGTCCGAAAAACAAAATGCTCAACAACTTGAATGCTTGTAAATTTGAAAAAATTTTGGCAAAAATTAATTGAAGCAAGTAAGTATCTCTTTATTATCAAAAGTACAAGCTTTACACCAGAAAAACCATTGGGAAAATAATAAGGAAGAGCAAAAAAGTGTTTTAAAACACTTTTAAGTTTTACAACAAATGACATGAAAAATGAAAAAGGAAAAAATTATCTTCTTGAAAAAATTAAAGGGAAATTTTTGGGAAATTTGTAATACTCTTCTCAGCTTTTAAACCAAGCAAAATTTTAAAGACGGTTTACTTATTTTTGATTTTATTAAATTTGGTTGGAAAACTATTTAGAGTACAAAGGGCACAGTGTCATTGGGTTTGAAAAGGGGTCAGATTAGGTAAGTTACTTTGAGCTTGATCTATTTATAATAAATTTTAAACTATCTATAGCAGTCTCGGTTTTTTCTGATATCGGCAATTCTCGATTCTGCTGCATTGCACAAACCCAAATGTAAAGTATTCATATTTTAAGTGCATGCCCCATTTTAACCCTTTAAAACCCATTTTTCTTCTTTTGTTTTTTCCTTACCAAAATTTTCATTTTTAAAAATGGGGGTGAAAAACAAATCTGTCTAAAAGGTATGTATGTTAAACTAGACCCGTTACATGGTATGGTAAAAAAAAAATGCTTTTAACTGATATTTTTCCCACAAGTAAGGTGTAAATTATCTTTGTGCAATTAGAAAAAAACATAGACCTACTCCTGAATAAAAAAAACACAGTGGTTTGTCCAAGTTCCGGGTGGTACAAACGCATTTTTACTGTTAGAAATGAAAAAAGGCCTACAAAAAATAATAATAGTATTACTGTTGTGCTGCATGTTTTCAGCAACAATTACAGGGAATTCCTTGTTTTACCTACAGGGAAAAAAACCCCATTTATGTGAGTTCCAGTTTTCCCTCTATTTTTAGAAAATGTGGGTTTGCAATGTGTACCTGTTTTTCCCAAATGGGGGGAAGTCCATGTTATTGATAAAACAAGTAACTGGTGTTGGAAAACACATGAACCCCCTTTAGGGGGTGGGGGGGTTTTGCTTTAATTTTTCCTTTACCATAGAAACCCAGAATTTTGGTCCGAGAAAAAAAAAACAGTGATGTCCCAGAATCCCTTTACTGCTATCTATTCATATGCCAAGTTTCATAATTTTAAACCCTTAAAAGGTTTTTGGGTTTGGGGACCAAACATCAGATGAACGGGAAACCGACGGAGAAAACACTGGTAGGGGACAAAAAAAGATATCCAAAAGCTCGACAAAAAAATTAATATGTCTGGTCGTCCGGAAACAAAATTCAATAAATTTCAGCAATATTTATATATAATAAAAATTTTAACAACATACACCCATATACAAAACATATTATTTCCTTTTAGATATGAAATTATTTAAAGTATTGTATTTTTATTTTTGATGTAAAAGGGAAAACTATATGACAAATATCACAGTATTGTGATTTTAAATAATATCTCTACCCCCCCCCTTGTTTTAAACTTTATACATCCCTTTTATACAGAGAGAGAGAAAAGAAAATGAGTATCTCTTTTTTACCCTATCATCGACTCAATCGTGGTAAAAATGCTATGAAAAAAACTTAGCTTTATACTCTTTCGTGAAATTTTATATACTCTGACGCCCTTCGGAACTACTTTCTTGAGTTCAAATGTGTTTTGTGTTTTGGGCTAAACCATGTAAGATATTTATTCTTTTTAAATATTTTTTTTTCTTGTCGAGTTTTTGAAAGTTGAAAATGCTTAAGATATGCAAATTTAAAAAATTCGAAAGTTCGTGAATTGTTTTTAAACCTTTTTTTTAAACCCTGTGCCTACTTAGGTGTGTCGCAGAAGGGTTTTGTTTGTTTGCACAGGGCGGAAGAATACTAAAGGGCAGATAGTTGGGGAATCCAGATTTTTTTCTTTTTTTTCGTGTTTTAAATTTAAAATTACAGATTTTAGTTGAATGTTTGGATAAATAAAATACTAGGTTATTTGTTGGATAAAAAATAAGTTTATCCTGCTCTGCAAAAAAAAAATTTTTATTGAATTTTATTTTAAATTAAAAAAATATCAAAAGAAAAATTGTAGAATTAAAATATTGCAAAACTTTCCTTGGTATTAGATAAATATTTTATACGTATGAATAAAATTTATTTTAGTGGGGAAATAAAATCTTTTATACCAAACATGTTAATCCAACATCCTAAATTTTTTTTTTTTTTTTTATTGTTTTAAAAAAAATTTTTTTATTAAAAAAGTCTTTACCTAAAGGGCCAAAAAAAATTTGATTCAAAAACTTTGCCATTTTGTTGCCTGTATTGGGATTTGTGCAATGTTAAAGGGTTATTGCCTTAAATTCTGAGTTTTTTTAATGATGTGGGATAACAAAAAAAAAAAATTAAAAAAAGATGAAAAAAAAAAAAGGTTTTTTATTATCCTTATGATGGCATTTGCCGAAATGTTGAAGTTTAAAAGCAATAATAATTTTTTCTGTGTGTTGTCGTTGATTTTCCCAAATTATAAGGATGTGTAACTTTTTTGTTTGAGAACAGTTTTTTGAATGTTTAGTTAGGATTCGTAAAAACTTCACAGGGATACAAGAAAAACCTCAATGTCTGAAAAACCAGACATTTCTTTGGGAACCTCCCGTTTCAGGCTTTTACCTGAGTTACAAACAACACCCTTTTTAGATCTGCATAGAAATGAATTTTCTCAAAACTATCAAGTTTTATCTTCATTAAACTTTAAGTATCCGGAATCTTTTGATTTAGGTTTTAAGAATAACAAATAAATTAAAAAAAAAACATTTGGCTTTTTTTACAGATTCTGTAGGTCTATGCCTTTTAAACTAGGGACAAAAAAAAAACCAATTTTATCCACTTTAAAAAAATTCTCTACAAGCATCATAATAACGATAGGGGTTCCCAAATTTCCCCCCTATAATATATTATGTATAAAATTGATATAATGTATATGTATCTTCTTTAAAATGAAAAATGGATAAAAAAGGAAATTATGTGTTTACCGAAATAAAACAAAACCCCACAAATCGCGGTTCCATCAGAAGTTTAAAAAGTGTTATTAAAAGTTTTCCTCGCAATACACCCCTTTTTAAAAGCATCCCATTTCTTATAGAATTTGTAGGAGGGAAAAAAACACAATAAAATCAAATATAGAACATTTAAAAATCAAACAGAACGATCATGGTGGGAAAGGTTTTGAAGCGAAGAAAAACGTGCTTTCAACTTTTAACCTTTTTTGTAGTTTCGGCAAATTTCTGTTTTACTTTTGGGAGGGAAACCCGCTGTTGGAAACCCCGCTTTTACGGACGCAAAAACCCAAACTTTTCATTTTATAAAAAATTTGGGAAAGATACGACTATTTCAGTTGAAAGTAAAAAGGTTTAAAAAACGATTTCATGATAATCCGATAAAAAGGGAAATTCTATATGTTTTAAAATAAGCTCGATAAGTTTAAAACTAGTAACTTACAAAGAGTCCGCCATTTTGAAAAATAAATTATTTACGCAATGACTGGGGGAAAAATTTTCCCCTTGGGGCCCACGTGGAGTGTCACATGATCACCCCAGTCTCTCGAGTAACGGGGCGTTGTTTTTTAATTTTCACCAAATTTTCCCCCCACATATTTGCTAACTTTTTTGTGAATAAGAAAGTCTTAGTCAGGAAAAAAATTTCCCTCGGTATCGCAAACAGCGCTATATTAGCCCTCGAACCCCCGGGCTTCATTGTTTTTCTTTTCTGAAATATAGGTCAGGTGATTTAAATTTTAAAGGGGGGGTTTTAAAATTCCCCCCGAAAAAATTTGCTACCCTTTTATTACATGTAAGGGAAGTCTTAACGCCAAAAACCCACAAATATACGGGAAAATTTAAATATGTTTTTTAAGCGTCTAAAGAGCGTTGCTAGAGGGGCCATGGCGATTGTTTATAATTTTTTTTAGTTTTTCTTGCATGCTCGGACACGATAATTACCCTTAAACAGGGAAAGCAGGAGCCGAAAATTTGACCAAATGTTACTAGATAACCCCTATCTTCCCATTTTCCTTTTTTTCTTTTCATTACCATTTTTCTTCTTCCCCATTAATTTTTTTAAACAACGGGTCTAATACGGTCTACTGAATCCCCTTCTCACAAAACTCAAGACCGGGGAGGGGGGGGGGAGCTGAACATGCCCCTTTCAATAATGATATGCATGTTTGCTCTTTTTTAACATATTGGGCCCTACCCTATCGATATCATCATCAAACAATAACACACTGTTTTTCAATATCTGACTTTGTTTTTTTTTTAATTTGTGTGTGTGGGGGGGGGGGGGGCCCTATGTGTATGTTGTAAAATTTTTTGGGGAAAAACATATATCCATTTAATTTTAGTCTATAGTTCTATGCTCTCTCTCTCTCCCCTCTCCCCATATTGAAGATAAGTGTACTAATTAACATTTGGAAACGGAATATTCTTATATATATATTTTAAATCAGAAAAAAATTAATAAAACTGCTCATTAAGAAATGTTAGAGCAAAAAAAAAAAAAAAAATTAATAAAAATAAAAAAGTGTATGTTTGATCAATAAAAAAAAGCTAGTCAGACCCTGTTGTTTGTTTTGTAATAAATTGAATTAAAATTTACTTTTTTGGTTACAGGGAGTATATATGGGGTATAGCAACAAAATCGTTGTGGCTGAGAAACCAAAATTCCCAAAAACGATCGTGCAAAATTATTAAAAAGCTATCGGGCTAGGTCACATTTGGTTTTTATAAGGAACTGGATTTTTTTCCCGGGATCTCGTACAAATTTGAACTTTCATGTTAGATTTTTTAGTCTACAAAGATTAAATAACCCAAAACCCGATTTTATTCCGAACTACTTATAACGTGGGCGATCAATTATTCGCTGGGTCTAAAACAAAAAGAAAATTTAATTTTATGAAAAGCACAAAATTTTTTGGAAAAAAAATTTTGGGGACTCAAGGGCAAATTCAGTAGCAATGATTTTTCTAGTTGTTTTAAATCGGAAAAAATGGGCAGTCAATTAAAAGGTTTGCTTCTTCACTATTTATCAATTTTTTTAAAAATTTTCTTATTCGTTCGTTAACGGATTTTAAAGAAAAAAATTGCATTAAATTGACATAATTATTTTTTTTTAATTGAAATTTTGTTAAAAAACCCCTGGGTTTAAAATGTAGGAATTAGTTAAATTTTCCCAATCGGGAAAAAAAGTACACGATATTCCAACGGTGGGTTTGTAGCGTATATAGAGATAAATTTTAGTCAGTTTGTTTAAATTCCCAATGCCTTTTATGGAGGCATCCATTTGAAATAAATAATTTAAAAAAATTGGGGTTTAAAAAGTAAATAGTTAAGCGTTCAAATGTCATATGTGCAATTTTGTTTGCTTTTAATGTATCAAAAATTACGCCTTGTTTTGGGTTTCTGCTTTGAGATTTGAAATTCTTTTTAAAAGAAATGTAACCGGGGCAAATACCCCTTTTTAAAAACTGTTTCATCATTACTATCATTTTTGCATTAATATGCAAAAATGATTTCTTGGAACAAATGTAAAAAAACTTTTTAAACGTGATATTTTATTTCAGAGAGGTCGTGTTTTTTACAAAGTTCGTTAAAATTACTGAGAAAAAATTTTTTTTCTTATTATTATTATTATATATCCTCATAAAACATGTGCTGAAATTTTTTATATTCTATGGCCTTTTTTTCATGCGTTGAAGCCCCTTTCCCACCTTTAATTTTTCTAGAATGGATTCCATTGATTTTTAGCTACCTTTGGGGGAATTTTCCCTTAGGGCCATCGCCTGGGAAATGGGAAAAATCTTTAAAATAGAATACACAAAATTTTCGAAAAATACGATGATGAAAAAAACGATGACGAAAACGGGGAAAATACGATGACAAAAAAAAAAAAGGGGAAATCCCGATATATGAGGGGCGAAAAAAGCGAAAATTCGTTGATGAAAACGGAAAAATACGATTTTCGAAACGGGGGAAAGGCGAAAACACGCGATGAAAGTGGGGATATAAATCGTGTTTTGTCATCGTGGTTTCGCGTTTTCGTCATCGAATTTTTTGCTTTTTTTTCGTTTAGTCATCGTCTTTCGCGTTTTTGTCATCCCTACTTTCGTGTTTTTTGCGTTTCAGTCCCTTTTTTTTTTTTTTTTTTTCCGAAAAAAAGAAATCGTTTTCTACCCTTTTTAAAAATTTTTTCTGCAAAAAAATGGACCAAAGAGTTGTCGGGACGACACTTTGGGCCAACACCCTATGAAGTTTGGAATGTGGGCCCATGTGTTCTTTCCCTTTAAATTTATTCGGAAAAGAAAATGGTCTACCGAAGAACGGAAGGAAACCGACATGCCCCTCTTCTTCGAAGGGGGTGGGGGGCATACTCATCGTCGAATCCCTCCGGCTGACTTTTTCCCGTTTCACTACATGATTTTTATTATGATCCTATATTTTTATCTATCGATGGGTCGGGGGTTTTTTGGGCTATGGTGCATAATAAGTTACATAATAGAAATAAATAACATAACTTTAAAAATATCTATACACAGAACATAAAATAAATGGGCACCCAATTTCAATATTAAAACATATATTCTATGTAATCACAAAAAGATATTTAGCTGAAAATAATAAAAATTTAAAATGTATGGCAGAGCAGGGACGAATTCCACCAACACTTTTTAGCGAAAAAGGGGTTAATTTTTTTTTAATTAGTGGCGAATTTCATTATTCTGGTTTCTTTTAAAAAAAACCCTGAAATATTTCTTTTCTTAACAAATATTGCATTTTTAAATTTTTAATAATTGATTCAGTTTTGGGTCATTTATTTTAATAATTATAAAACAAGAATGTTGGAATGTATTTTTTTTAAGTTTTACTTGGCGCTAAGTATGTTGGGGGGGAAATTTGACCCAAAGCCCCATATTGGCAGCCCCTGTAGAGGAGACGAGAGGGAGAAAAGAGAGAAAGAGAGAGAGAGGGGGAAATTTTAAAACCCCGTTGTAGTAGTTGTTGTTGTTGTTGTTGTTGTTGTTTTATAAAAAATAAATAAATAAATAAAAAAATTAAATAAAAACTCTCATAAATTGATGTGTAGTTATGAGGATTTTATATGATGGGATATACATTTGCGTAAATTGTGGGTTGTTCCCTTTTTAATTTAATTTACAAAAAGGGGCCTTTTTAAAACATAATTATGGTATAAAAATTATTTTAATATTTAATAAAAAAGGGAGGATTTTTCGTTATAGACATGACTCGTTTTGGCACTGCGCATGCTTTCTGGAAGGCGAAAGTACGATGAGAAAACACAAAAAATTTGATTACGAAAAAGTGAACTTTACGATGCGAAAACTTGAAAACACGATAAAGAAAAACACGAAATTATATGCATGTTCATATTGTGTTTTCGCGTTTTCGTCAACGTATTTTCCCGCTTTTTTCGTCACGAGTTCGTTGTTTTCGCGTTAGATTCCCCCAATTCATAGGCGAATATGTAGTTTGGTGGGAAATTTCCCGAAATTCTGCTAAATGTAAGTTTGGGATCGTCATGTGTCAACAATTTCCTTTAAAGCAGTTGGGTTCAATTGTTCGGCAAAAAATTAAATAGAATAAAAAAAAATAAAATTCCCTTTAATTAATGTTGGTGATTTTTTTTTTTGACAAAAAAAACTCTGCTTGTGTAGAAACGAATATTTCAATCGTATTGATTCCCTGGCGAAAGACCAGCCAGTGGATGGTCTAAACTATCTTTGGATGGAATAGACCATTTCACTCCGAATGAGACGTAAATCTACGTATATCAACAAGCATTTCCCCTTTAATCTACATTTGGTGTATAATTCCACGCATTGTTCAATGGGTTTGATTTTTTTTTTCCCCAGCCACTGATTGGTCAATTTAAATCAGTGATCATATGGGGGGTATTGCTGATCATCGGGTTTGAATGGTCAATTTCGCCAATTTAACAATATAATTGAAGAAAAAAAAATAGTTCTAGTGATGCGGTGGTTAAGTTAGTTTGGATGTATGATGTTTGAGCCAAAAAGGACGCGCAGTTCCATGAGAATGGCACTGATAAGGCTTGGGGTATTGGGTCCGTTGAACGTTCAATGATGTATCGGGAATGCTCGAGGGACCTTCTCTGATGATCGACGAAGGTGCCCGGAAGCTTTACTGAATTTGATGACATCATCGTGAATTATGACTTGACTTGACTATTTGAGGTTGACCGTCGCTTCGACAGTAATTCTGCGATATAGCGCGTCCAGCCTAATTACAGAGTGGATATAGGAAAAAAGAAAAAAAAAGAAATAAAAAAATAAAAGAAGAAAAAAAAAAAAATAGAAAAAAAACAAAAAAAAAAAAAAAAAAAAAAAAAGGAAAAGAAAAATAGAAAAAAGACTGAAAACAAAGAAAAAAAATGAAAAAGAAAAAAGAAAAAAAAAAAAAAAAAAAAAAAAAAAAAAAGAAAAAAAAGAAAGTAATAAAAGAAAGGTATAGGACCGCCAAATGCACGGATCCATCCGGGTAGAACCACGAAACTTCTGCAAGCAGCTGAAAGGCTTCCTCACATTAAAATCGTATGACCCTACCGGGATTCCGATGCACGCGGTGAGTGGCCTGAGTTAGTGTTAAAGTCCAGCGACCTTGACCCTCTCGGCCACAGGAGGCCTCTCGTGGGATTATCCTTGGATTAAGGGGACACATTTTTTGAGTACTTGCAACCTTCTTAGGTTGTCTCGGGTGGAAATATTATGAGAATTTCGAACGGATGTAATAAGAATGAGAACAAAGGAGACTTTTCGGGGCTTATGAGAATGACCAAATCACTAGCACGTAGTATGGTCGTCGCTTTACGTGTAAACAAACTTGACCCTACTTTCTAGGGTAGGCGGACCATTTTGTTTCTATTTATAGTTAACTCATTACATATAAGCATTTAAGGGTAGTGCGCATGTTGCGGAGGCAATATTGATTTTCTATGCATCTATTTTAGAATTGGCATAATGTGCAATATTTAGAAATGAGCATCATGATCTATAATTAGAATGACATTTCCTGTTCTATATTAGAATGACATCATGAATCTTTTGTTAGAAATGACATCATGATCATTATTTAGAATGACATTATGATCTTAGTTAGAAATGACATCAATGTTCAGAGTTTGTACATTTGACCTTGGGCTAAGGAGATTGAAGGGCAAGTCTTAGGCGGAGTATGGTAAACACAAAAGTAAATGAGGATACAACAGAGGGTATTGATAGTCCCATTTGATATTCAGAGCTGCTTGTATATTCAAGTTATAAGGCTAATCACGACATTGAGGGTCAGGTCTCAGCCTTGACGGGGACTTACAAAATCTTAAATCAATAATGTTATCAACATAATGATCATCATACAATAAACATGTCAATACATAAAACTATATCAAATATATTTAGAAAAAAAATATACGACATTATTACGATGTGAAAACAGCTCCACGTTTGTTATAAAATGAATCAAAAAACTCTTGTTTTACGTGTAATATGCCGTTTATGGTCATAATACTTCCGGAGGGGAAAAACTATATTTAGAACTGTATTTTAGCACTGTACAACTAGAATAAACCAGAATTTACCAGTTGTTATCTAAATTTAACTAATTTTGATTCAACCAACCAATCAGATTAGAGAGGCAATGAAGTTATGTTTAAAATAAAGTCATATTTTGGAACGCTTTTTTTGACACATGCCTGTAAGTTTACTTCAACACAAAAACGGAAATCAAAGATCATATTTTCTGAATTCAGACCTGGGATGGAACACAATTTTGAACATGTCTGTACACATTATTTCAACACAATTTTTGAACATGTCCTGTTCCACGTTATTTCAACATGAAATGGATAATAAAGATCAAATCCTCCAGAATTTCGGTGTGCGTGGAACACAATTTTTGATTACATGTCTGTACACGTTATTTCAACATAAGGGGAACTTCTTTGCGATATTGAAATCATTTTTAAAGCTATGGGCACCAGTATATTTCATAATCTCATACACTGTGACTATATACCAACAGAAAAGAAAATCATCTTAGTTTGTATATGATTATATAAGCACATTCTCATACTTAAAGTATCAAATTTAATGAAGTACTTGAGCACGTACATGTATACATGTAACGTTTTCAATGTTATATTCTCTCTCTATTCTCTATATCTCTCTCTCCTCTCTCTCTCACACAACACAACAACACTCTCACAACGTGGATATACCATTTTAAGTCAAAGTATTCGGTAATTATTCTTGGAAAATGTATTTCCTGTATACAAACTTGAGTAAACCAGAGATAATTTGAACCGGACCAATGCCTTGCTTCATTTTATATCGATTGAACAGTCTAGACATGTTGTTATTTAAAATTACCATGACCTTTGATCAACAACCTATCAGACAACGAAATATAGTATTACAACCAAATAACATGTTCATTCCATGAATTGGCGGCGAATTGCACAACAACCTGCAATTCTTTTTGCTCCTTGAAACCTTTGAGGTGTATTACTCACACACACACACGCCACACTTTCAAAGCAAAATCATAGAATGCACGCCTTATGGAAATGAAATGGACATGCGATGTATGGTAACCTTTTTTATAGAAAAATCACCTACCTTTTTTTTACTCAGTATCCATTTTTTTATTATCACACAATCGGGAATTTCCTAAAAAGTTGAATGACATTGTATATCCATTAGTCTTTAGAAATTTCCTGCACACAAAAAAAGATTTCCAATGACACTCTATGAGAGCATACATTGGAAAAAAAACTGTGTATTCTGTTTTGCGTGAAATAGATTATGTTTATGTTGTTTGTGTATGTTTTGGGTCTCTAACTTTAAAACTCATGCTTGTGTGGGTGTAATCGGCATACTCTTAACAGTTTGGACCTGCAACAGAAAACGCTAATTAAAAAGTCATTACCGCTTTCAGTTTACCAAAATTATATACCATTAGTATACAACTATAAAATATGAACGAAATTTTGGTATTTTGATTTCAGAAAATCAATTTAGTGCAACTAAGTCTAAAACACATGTTTGATATGATATGGATTTATTATTGATTATATACTACAAAAAACAATTTTTCTTTTTTTTCTGCTCTAACATTTAAGTCATTTGAGTAATATGTATTTGTTATTTGAATTTTATGATAAAACTCAGATTATTTAATTTGGTTTTAGTGCAAATCAAGTTAAATACATGATTGATCCAATATTGGATTATTTATCGATTTTTGTTATATCATACAAAAAACAAATATTTCTTTTTTTCTGCTCTAGCATTTAGTCATTTGAGTATACGAATTTTTATTATTTTGAATTTCAGAACTCATTTTTTTTATTGTTTTAGTGCCAAATCAAGTCTACATATATGATTGATCCAATATTGTATTATTTATCGATTTTTGTTATATCATACAAAATAAAATCATTATTTTTCTTTTTGTTCACTACTATTTTGTCATTTGAGCATACAAATAATAAGAAGCTTTTTTTTCAAAATAAATCTGTTATTTTGGGTTTCAATCGAATTATTTGTCAATTAGCGATTTCATTGATTTTTCCCATTTTTTAAAGTGTTGGTGTTTTGAGGATCCTATTGTCAAAGAAAACAAGTCACATTTTAAATCTGTTACTTATTTTATTTTGTAATACAATTCGCTATTCATATGCATGCATTTTCCGTTCTACAATTATACAATTTAAATCTATTACATTATTTTTATTTTGCAATACAATTCGTTTTAACATGCACACATTTTTGTTCATACAATTATATTGTTCCACAGTCTCAACATAGAAGGTTGAATGGCCGGGATTCCTGGTGGTCGAAATCTTTTGTTTGATTTTACAAGGGACTCATATTCTGACGGTTTCATGGGAAGTAGACTTTCTTTTCCTTGGTGAAGCAGTCTTGTTCTTGAGTTCTGACTTGGCCATTTCTACTGATTGTGCCACAGGGGTAACTTACTGAATGGTCGTTTCTTTCGAAGTGCAACCAGTTGTATTGTTTCTACAACGTAGGTCCTTTATGATTAGGACGTAGTTTTCCCTCGGCCATTGAGGCGAAAATGTTTGTATGTGACCATCTGTCAATGTTCTTTATTAATTTTTATTTATGTCTATTAGTCTTCTCCCCTTATAATACTTATTCATCATCATCATCATCACGAGATTCCGAATCTATATACTTCCGTGACCAATGTCCTCATCGAACAATGATTGTACTTTTTCAATTATCGTTTAATAACTTTCTTTTATTGTCTGATCCAATTTCTCGAAGAAATTTCTGATGAAAGACGCTTCCTTCTAGTTGAGCGCTTGTTCTAAAAAAAATCTGTATACATTCGCATTGAATCTTTTTTATCGTCTTCAGACAAACTCGTAGGCTTTTGAACGGGCATTTCTGTTCTGGGATTTTTCCTTCATTTTATATTGTAGTTATTTTTCATCCCAAATTGTTTCCGTTTTTCTTCACCAGCTTCTTTGGTAAGGATTTCGAAATATTTCATTTTATGTCTTCAATGTAGTTTGTTCGTCCATTGGACTTTTCATTTATCAGACCATCATCGCTGGTGATCCAGTCTCGGACGGACCTACTTACTCGTAGGATCATCTTCATTACTGTATTTTCTGCTTTCTTTCAACACCGCTGACACCATGCTCTGACATGTTTTTGTAAGTTACTAATGTCTGAAAAAATGGAACCGCAGGTCGTCGCAAGAAATCATAATGTTTTGCAAAGTTTTTTGACTGGGAAACGTTTCCTGTCTCTGTATATCGTTTGGTGGTTCTATTCTACATCTGTTTCCCTAATAAATTCCATCACTTTTGTGCGGGCATGCGCAGTGAAAGCTGGTGTATGTGGCTTTAAATCTACGAGTAAATAGCATAGGATGACTAAACAGCCTTTCAAAAGGTCTTAACTGTTCTTTTGGAGGTTATGGGGTACATGTGTCGGGCAAGTGTATAACTGTTGTCTGTCTTAGGGTTGTTAAATAATACACGTTAATGGCAATTTCGTCTTGGGGTAGGTATCTTGCTGAAATTACTGTTTTTGGTGATAGCGAGGACAGTACAGGATTTCGATGGTGGCTACCTTCCGTGATTAAATCGTCACTCGTGGTCTTCACTGCTTCCGTAGCCATGTCATCTATTTGATCACCATTTCTGACTCTAGGGTCCAAAAACTCGTCTTTTTCCAGATAAATGGTACTCCTTTTTTGAATTCTACTTCCGGAAAAACGTTTCTTTTGTATTTCGTCATATAACGGTTGCTTCTATGGTTAATTACCTGGATAATTCGTTGTGTGGAGCGGGACGAGTTTTTCATAAGCCCTCTGTACAAGCTGTTGGATTCGAATAAGTTTTACCCACAAGAGGTCGAGGTCGCTGACCATAAACGCGTAAAGGGATGTTGAAAAACAAATTCATGTCCATTAGTTAATGTTGATGGAGGGTATGTTCCTTACTTTCTTTTGTGTTGTATCTCCTGAAATATCGAACCTCATCCTTGAGGACGGAGGGGGGGAAGAGGATGGGAATTCCGCCTCCTGGGGTGAGGAGGGGGAGAGGATGTCCAATTCCGGCAGGAGGAGGAGGAGAGGCGGGAGTAAATTATGGAGGAAGGAGACGTTTCATTGACTGTCTTTGCACTTCCATGTTTAAATGACCAATGTCTTAAATTTTGTCCTTCTTGTGAATACTTATTCACACTATAGAACCTTTATAGAAACATATTTTTGAACTGAAAAAGGAGGCACTTCCCCTTATAAGTCCAAGGACTTTGTCCTGATTGTTCTTTTATTAAACAGGCTTCACTCATCTCTTGATAACAGCTATGAAATAAATCCTCGTCAATGTTCATGGAGCATTGGTCCATCTTATAGGAGAATTCGCCAGCAAAACGAAACATTGAATTATAAACATTTCTTATTCCAAATTCTTGTACAAATTCCATATTTTTCAACTAATTCTGAATCTCCAAATTGTTAAATTCAACATGTTTGTTAGCCTGTTGTGTCTAACTTGTCATGACTGACACGTTTTTTGTATGGTTTTTTATACCCTCGAAGTTCAAAACTAATAGAAGAATGGGTCAGTTTCACATAGAATGTTGTCATTTCCGTTTTTTAAAGGATTTTGGACTTCCGGTTCGGCGAATTCTTATATAGAATTCACTATTCTATAAAGGGCCAATTTTTACATGAGATGACGTCATTTTCCGGTTTATTTCATCATGGGATTCGGTTGACAGGGTTGAAAGTACTAGATTTCCTTGTAGCTTTTCTTAGCTATAAAAAATATATAAATCGATGGAAAACTTAAGGTAAGAGTGATTTTAAAAATGTGATGACGGTCTATTTCTGGTTTTTATTCATCATGGAATTCCGGTTAAGAGTGTCTCAAAGTAAAAAGATCTTCACTTTGAGTTTCAAAAGCTATAAAAAAATATTCAAATCGGATAAATACTAAGGAAGTTAGAGTCATTTTTTTTACATGTGCTGACGTCATTTCCGGTTTTTATTCATCATGGACTTTCCGGTTTAAGAGTGTTCAAAGTAAAGATCTCACTTGAGCTTTATTAAAGCTATAAAATTATTCAAATCCGGATACAATAAGGAAGATAAAGTAAAGATCTCATTTTGAGCTTTCCATTGCTATGAAAATGTTTCATAAATCGGTTATAACTAAGGGAGATATTACCTTTTATCATTGTACCTTTAAAAAGGGGGTGGGGGAAATCAAAAATCGATAAAATGACAATAATTCGATTTGAAAATCAAAATAACAGATTTATTTTTGTAGTTCTTACTATATGTTTGCTCAAT
Source organism: Solen grandis (assembly GCA_021229015.1). Lineage (NCBI taxonomy): Eukaryota > Metazoa > Mollusca > Bivalvia > Adapedonta > Solenidae > Solen > Solen grandis. Next base: position 72,826,174 of record CM037778.1, read on the forward strand.
GACTAAATTATTTTTTTTTTACGTTAACAAAAGGAATATATCTGATTTTTTGTTATGATACCCAACAAAAATCGATAAATAATTCTATATTTGGTTCTATAAATATATTTTGACTTGATTTGCACTAAAAACTATAAAAAAAACTGAGTCTAAAAATTCAAAATAAAATATTCGTATACTCAAATGACTCAAATGCTTTGAGCAGAAAAAAAAGGTAATATTGTTTTTTGTATGATTTAACAAAATTAGTATAAAATAATAATATTGGATCATCATGTATTTAGACTTGATTTGCACTAAAAACAATATAAATAAACTGAGTTTCAAAAATTCAAAATAACAATATTCATATACTCAAATGATAATTGGTAGAGCAGAAAAAAAAAAAGAAAATATTGTTTTTTTGTATATATAATCAATAATGAATCCCATATCAGATCAATATGTGTTTAGACTTAATTTGCACTTAAAAACAATATCATCATTTGATTCTGAAATCACAAAGAAACAAAATTAGTTCATTATTTAACTGGGATACTAATGGTCATATAATTTGGTAAACTGAAAGCGGTTATGACTTTTTAATTAGCTTTTTTCTGCTGAAAGGTCACAGCTGTTAAGAGTATCCCGTTTTCACACCCACCACGTGTGTTTTAAGTTAGAGAGCCCAAAACATACAATACATCTTTAATAATCTTTTCACGCACGAGTACCACAGTTTTTTTTTTGTATGCCCCTTTTGATGATCGGGTTGGGAAATTTTTTTTTGTGTGCAGGAAATTTTTTAAAAGACTAAGGATATACGGGGGGTCATTCTTTTTGGAAATTCTTTGTTGTATAAAAAATGGATATGGGGAAAAAAAGGTAGTGATTATATATTAAAAAGGGTTACCCTTCTCGGCATGTCATTAATTTCCAGAACGCATTCTATGTTTTTGCTTGAATAGTGTTTTGTGTTGTGTTTGTGTGTGTGTGTGTGTGTGTGTGTGTTGTGTTGTTATCGCCCCCTAGGTTCTGGAGTAAAAAGGGATTGCTGGTTTTTGTGCAATGTCGCGCAATTTCTTGGAATAAAAACATGTTTTTGGGTTTGTAATACATATTTCGTTTTGTTTTGGTTGTGATCAAGTAGGGTTAATTTTTTTTAAAACAACTGTCTGGTTGTTCAATCGATATAAAATGAAGACATGGCATTGGTGGGTTAAATTGTAACCAGTTATTCTTTTTTTTAAACTCTAGTTTTTATAACGGAAATAAATTTTCCAAGAATAATTACCGAAATACTTTGATTTAAAAGGGTTATCACGTGTGTGTGTGTGTGTGTGTGTGTGTGTGTGTGTGTGGTGTGTGTGTGAGAGGAGAGAGAGAGGAAGAGGAGATAGAGGAATATAACTGGAAATGTTAAATGTATACATGTACTGCTCTGTACTTATTAAAATTTTATACCTTTTAAATTGAGAAAGTGTTTATAATCATATTTCAAACTAAGATGTTTTTTTTTTCTGTTTGGTTTTTGGTCACAGGTATGTGATTATGAAAAGATGGTGCCTGCTTTAAATGATTTCAATATTCGCAAAAGAAGTCCTTTGTTGAAAACGTTTTTACAGAAATGTTCAAAAATTGTTTTCACGCACCCTGAATTCTGAGGATTTGATCTTTATTTCCATTTTGTTGAATAAAAGTGAACAGGCATGTTCAAAAATTTTGTTGAATAATGTGTTCAGAAAATGTCAAAATTGGTGTTCCACCAGGTCTGAATTTGAAAATTTGTTTTTTTTTTTTCGTTTTGTGTTGAAATAAAGTGTACCCGGCATGTTCAAAAAATGGTTTCCAATATTGATTTATTTTTAAACATAACGTCAAACGCTCTCTATTCTGAAATTGGTTTGATTTAAAATCATAGTTTTTAATTTTAGTTTTTAATGGTTAATCTGGGTTAATTTTTAGTTGTACAGTGCTAAATACATTCTAATATAGTTTCCGAAGTATTATGACATAAACGGCATTACACGTAAAACATGAGTGTTGAGTTCATTTATAACAGAACGTGGAGTGTCATGAAGTATTTTTGTTTTTTATTTTTTTTTAATTATTTTTGATATAATTTTATGTTTTTGTATGTTTTTGTATGAGTTTAAAATTTTTGAACATTATTGATTTAAGATTTTGTATAGTCCCGCTAAGGGACCCTCAATGTCGTTATTTAAGCCTTTTAAGGAATATTCATGTCGTCTGTATATCCTTGGGGGGGCTATCAATACCTCGTTGGATTCATTTTACTTTTGTGTTACATGTGTTTTCGCCTAAGACTTGACCTCAATCTTAAGCCCCAGGTCAAAAAAGTACAACTCTGTACATTAAAGTCATTTCTAACTATAGATCATAATGTCATTCTAAATATAGATCATGATGTCATTTCTAACTTAGATCTGATGTATTCTAAATATAGATCAGGATGTCATTCTAATTTAGATCATGATGTCATTTCTAAATATAGCCATGATGTCTTCAAAAATTATATGCTAGAAATCATATGGCCTCCGCCATGCGCATACCTTAAATGCTTATGAAAATGAGTTACTATAAATAGAAAAAAAAGGGCCCGCCTACCTAGAAAGTAGGTAAAGTTTTTTACACGTAAAGGACGTCCTTACTACAAATATCCCATGGTCTTTTTGAGTCTCAGTCAAAGATTCCCCAAAACAGAAAAACCTTTTACTGTGCGTTTTAAACCTTGTCGATTTTTTTTTTTTTTTTTTTTTTTTTTTTTTTGCGAAACATTCTGAGATTCAACCCAATATCGGGAAATCCAAATGTGTCACAGAAAGGTCCCCAACATTGAATATCCCCGAATCCCCCCTGATTTGGCGAAACATCACCGAAGCCTCGGGGATTCCTCGGAGGAAAAAAATTTTTCGCGGAGGTCTATGAATAAAGCTCCGCGGATTTTTCCCCGGCCATTTCCGAAAAAAAATCGGGAATTTTAAATGCAAGCAATGAATTTTTTGCAGTTCTCCCAGGCCTCCCAATGATCCGCTTTATTCGCGACGTTTCCCCGCGTTTCCCCGGAATACCGAGGAAATGCCTCCCGGGGCTCAAAATTTTCCCATCGGGAGTACATCTCCGAGGAAAAAAAAATCCCAAGTGGGATGAGCCTTAGGCCTGAGCAAAAATAATTTTATTTTTTACCTGCACAAAACCATTTATTGATAATATGTGAAATTGATTTGGCTACAGTTGTATTTACGGGCCCCGGGATCCAAATAAAAAAATTAAAAAAAATTAATTAATTAATTAATTAATTAATTAATTAATTAAACGGTGGGGGAAAAAAGGGATTTGGAAAGAACGGAACCATGAACATAGAACAGTTCCCTATTAAGTTCATACGTAATTGGCAATGCATTTCACGTGTCCTATTAACAAAATTCTTTTTAGGCGAGGTATCAAGTGAGAATTTGAAAAAACCTCTATACTAGTCCGAAAATATTTCTTGTGTTTAAAAACTTTAACAAAAAATAAATAAATAAAAGAATGACCCCGGGTTCGGTCCCGGTCAGGTGAAATTTTTCTCCCCCTGTGACGCATGTCCCCAATGATACCATCCATCTTCACCCAACATTTTAGCAGATTTGTTTGTAATGTCAAGCAAAGTCTTTTTTTCATTTTATCCCCAAAATCATTCATGGGAGGTCTGTGTAGGTTTGGCACAGGTCAGCATCCCCTGGTTGAATCATATCATGTCATTCCCTGCCCGTGTGAAGTTTTGCCTAGTCAAAAATCATCCCATGTAGGACCCTTTAAAATGCTTTTTTTTTTTTTTTTTTTTTGTTGTTGTTGTTGTTGTTGTGTGTGTGTGTGTGTGTGTGTGTGTGTGTGTGTGTGTGTGTGTGTGTGTGTTTATTTTTGCCTAGAAATAAATTTTTTTCTAAAATTTTGCAAATAAAGTACTTTAGACTATAACTATAAGATATATGAATTTAAAGTTTGGGTTGTCACCATGCTCTTTTTAGATTTTTTTGAGCTTATGGCAGAACATCAGTTTGCTAAAAATTGTTTTAAAAAATTAAGGGCATTAAAATCAAAATGATATTCTTTTTAAAAATCACCATTTGAAACTTTTGGTTTATTTTATAAGTTATAAGTGAAAAAACTGTCAAACATGAATGAAAATACAAACGTGCATAAAATAATCATTACCCCATGACCAATATGCATACAAAATCTACCAAAGGCTTTGAATTTACATAATATATATATTTTTTTTCTTGATAAATTTTGAACGGACAGATTTTCTAATTTTTTATTTATTATTATTTTTTATTATTTTATTTTATTTTTTATTATTTATTTTTTTAGGATGTGACACAGTGCATTGTCAACGAAGAACAGCGTTTTCCTCTTTCGTCGTCTGTTTTACTCCTTTCCATTCCATTTCTCAAACAGTGCACTAGTGTTCATCCAACTTCTCCTACTGTTTTGTATGTTACACTTACTCATCTGAAACACTGGGCTTGCCCGGGTTTTTCCCCATCACTAGAGGTGTCAGTTTTTTCCCAGTCATGGATGCACAAAATGCCACAGTGATCCTGTCTTCCAACTTGATCAGTGTCCCCATACACGCATTGTCGTTGATTTCCTTGCTTAAAAATATTCAGTAATTATCAATGGGTTTTAGTTATTTTTTTAAATCATACCCACTGCACGTACACTGTCGGCAGCCGCCGTTTCCAGCTCTAAACAGCATCTTATCCTTACCTCCTCTCTCCCATACACAGCCATAAGCAAAAGTTACTAGCCATGGACCATGTATTGGTACCCTTTTCCTAGATAAGTAAACTGCCTGTGGAGAGTATGAGCGCTGACGTTTGGCGTTGAAATTGTTGTTCTGTTCAAACTCAGTTAGGGACATCACAGCAGATGTATTTAAAGTATATTAAAGTTAAGAAATGCACTGGAAGGCCAAAACTTATATATGCAGAATGTTTTAACCCCTTCCTTAAGGAAGGGAAATAACTTTTATTTGAGCGTAATGAAATGTGTTGGCTTCTCTGCTTGGGTCAAAAAAAGACGTCGATCGATTGCTCTTTCTCTTCCCCTCTTCTCTCTCTCTCTTCTGGTTATAATCAATGGTCAACTCTATTTTTCAGTACAGACAACTGAAATAATGAATGTTCTTCATTATGATACCTTTACGAACTATGTATTATACATAACCTCGAAGCGTTTGTATCTATTATATAATCATAATATAAGTGTGCAAAGCACCCACTGACTTGGGAGTTATATGCTCTTTTGTTCAAAGTCTATGGAGACTTTCAATTACTACATTATTCCTAGATCACTTGATGGACCGTGATCTCAATTTAATGATGGATATATTACCTTAAAGGATGATTAGTGAAATACTGCGAATGAATATCTCAGGTATTTTCTTGGTACTTTTTCCAATACTTACAATATCTTAAACGAATGGACAGTTTCTTTGTTAGGATATTAGTTGTTTTTATTGGGGGGGGGGGGGGGGGGGGGGGGGGGGGGGGGGGGGGAGGGAGGGGGGAGAGACGCTTACATTCTTCATTACTTTAATCCACATCAATGCCGGGTATATATCTTTTTATTTTAGTTCCTTGTTTAATTTTATTTTAAAGAATTAAAGAATAAAACGCATACCTGACTATTGGGAATATAACAATACAGACGATGTAAACTAAGTTTGTTTTTTAATAAATTCCTCAAATAAAATCTACATAGAACACAGAAATATGGCTATAATATATCAAACAAGAAAATCACAACATAGAATGAGACGGACAGGTTTAAACAACAGTATTTTGAAACAGGGAAAATGTACATAGATCACCAGAGATACTGGGAGGTAAACATGTTATCATGTATTGTACAAACAATATTAATGCACGCAGTAGGACAGCATTAATTAACCCCTTATCTCGAGAATATTTAAATGCAATTTTTTTTTAAATGATAACTGATGAATACTGTATGTGTTCTAACAGTGAGATAAAATCAAAATGTCTGAGTGATATATCTGCCGGAAAACTTTTGTTTTTTTTTTACTTGTAACGGTATGTATATGGGTATGTAACAGCAGTTAACATAAAATAAAAGAAAACTTATTTGTTTGTAGATTTGGTTTAAATTATATATTTAAACTTTGAATTGTATATGAAACAATGGATTTTTCTTTGCTGGTAGACTTTTTAAAATCCGAGCTAGACTATTGTATGAGTAAACAGGAATGTGTGATCTTGGTTGCTCTGTTTGACAAGGTATATAAAAAACCGGCCTGTATGAGGTAAGGGGGTTTAAATTTTCAGTAGCATGCTTCAGCATTCCAGCGGTTTTCCGATACTGGAAGCGATTTAACAAAATTGCTCTCTCTCTCTCTCTCTCTTTTCTCTGTAACAGAGAACTGCATAAATATAACATATGCGAAAAAGGTATAATTATATTAATGCAAATTACTGAGCAGGGGATGATTCTCTTGAATTTGTAAAATAAATCTCTTTGAACACTTTAATACAATAGTAACATGCATTTTTCAATGTAATTTACACCAACTTTCCAGACGAATTCATTAAGGCATGTTTTTTTATGATAACAACGCGCAAAGTTAAGTCAGATGGTTGTATATTACAATCGACTAATGATAGCAAATTTGCACACACAATTTAAGCAATTGAACACAAAATCATTGGGAGGGCAGCTGTCTTCATATTGCCCGTGTGTCAGGACGATCCCATCAACGTTTTAGGGCCTTTTCAAAATAGGAATATCCATGTATTTACGAACATAATGACACTAACGGCAAAAAAAAAGTCAAACAAAATCCCAAATTTCACGGAATAATCCATGCAGTTCAGAAATTTTATATAGACATATTAGGCCTGTTTCCTAGTATCCTTGTACGAAACCCTTAATTTACCTATAAATTATAAACGTGGCACCAACAGTGTTCTGTTACAGTCCCTGTGGTTCTGTACATCTATTGTGTATGACATAATTCGAAATAATTCTGTTGTTTTAACATAAAAAGTGCATCCCAAGAGAATTTCTTTATACGCGCATGGATTATTAAATGAAACTATTCATGATGTTCGTCCGTAGTCTCAGAGGTTATATTTCTGTCGGAAGTTTTGTAAGGCTCTGTTCATGAACGCCTAACTAGCAAGGAAGTCAATGTAAGTTTCCCGGCGGGGTTTTACTGGTATGGTCGAATCCACGACCCGAATTTCCGTTCCTTCCGAAGATGACCTCCAGGTCAACGGATCGGTTCATGTCCCCGTCATATCCGGCATTTCGACCACCAGACATCCACACTTGGTCACTCCTTCTTCGTCCGTATACTTGACCTTCCGTTTGGAGACTTGTAGAACTCGATTTAATACCCTTCTGATTGGCGATGATCGGTGTTGTAGCTCTCGTCACCCTCGTTATGCCGATGGACCTCCCTGCTTCCGCCCATTTCTGCAAGATGTTCTTGCAAAGGCACCATTACCGTCGGATTCACCTTCAGATCTGCCTATGAACCCCATCTTCAAAAGGGAGATATGACCCGACGCCATACGTGTACCTACAAATTCTCTGGCAAATCGAGCTCGGGTCCCCGCCCAATGCCACCGCTCCCCTGACAACTGCCAGATTTGGCTTCTTCTGGTACAAGGACACTTATTGGTCTCACTGCTAAACTCGTCCTTAATGGACCTTTGTAGCCGACTTGATTCTGCAAATCCGCCGACCAGAAAAATGAATTGTAAATCTTTCATTTTTGACTTCATCATTTAGCGTGTGAATATGACTGTTGATTTGGGACAGAGCGTCTTGGAATAAACTCATTCACAACTGCAGCTGACATTTTCTAATTTTCCAGACGAAAATTTAATTTCCGCTTCCGCCTTTGCGGCAACGATTTGATGCATTCTTGCACAGACCGACCGTAATGCTTGAAATTACAGAAATTATATGGCAATGATACACGGATACTTTCACATTCTCCTCTCTTCTTAATTTCAAAATCCTGTAAAAGTTCAACAAAGTCTTTTGGAAACTCGTTTTGGAATGCTATGATGAAGTCCTCGCCGAATATTTTTGTTAAGGATGTTGATTTAATTGCGTGTCAATCATGGTACCTCCCCAGGCGCCCCTGTGGCCCGGAACAATTCCTTTATTTCGCCCGTCCTTCCGGATCTTGTGGGCTACTTATCAATGGTACCACCTACAATTTCAGTACAAAACATCATGAATTCTATTCGTCATTAATCGATTTCTTTTTGAACTAAAAAACCCTGTCCCCATGACTAGCTGTGCAAAGATTTTCAACAATTTCACTTTCATCAAATTACTAGCATGATTTTTTATTGTTGTTTTATATTAAGTTTTATTTGCCTCAAAGGGACGGTTCTAAGCCCGTTTGGGAAATGATTTTTCGTGGCCCTCCATGGCGCAAAGTACTGGTCCATCCAAGAAACCGCCGAGATGGACTAGCATAAGTTATAAAAAATTGTTACAATGTACCTAGTCGACGTAAGATGAATAAGTTTAAGCAAGATTTCGGTAAACTGAGTACCAATTTTTCGAGTTATTTGACAGAAAACATTTTGCTACAAGCTCGACAGGAAAGAACTACCTAACTTTTTTTTAAGTGACTGCCATGACATTTTCATCCGGGATATTAAGATTCAAAATATCCACCATAAACGGAATGGATACTGTGTCTGTCATGTCAGAACAGGAACGTGATTTATCTCAACCGTAAGATATTGTTCGTAAATCATGCAAATAAATCAATAATACATGTATTAATAAAAATAAGTACTAGTAATTGAAATTACATTCTTATACGAGATGCTTTGGTTGACTACATTTCACAGTCTGAAATTGGTGAAATGAAGCCCAACCCACAATACATAAATCAATCCTCCCTCTGACAACACAGATTAGACTCGGTTATTAAAGTTTTTAAACCCAAAGGGATTTTATTGGTTCAGGAAAAAGGTAAAAGTCACTTTTAACGAATCTGATCCGATCTGAATACATCTGCGTTAGAGGCTAAGAATTTTTTATTGATAGAACCCAGGAACCTAAATACACTGCAACGCGCTATTTGTCATAGGGTTATTCTAATTTTCTAGCCCCATAAAATGAGCCGCTCTCGAAAGTTAGAACGATACTGGGGAAGAATTGTGAATCATTTAGTTCAACATCAAAATTTTCTCATCAAACGCTGTACATATATTTTGAATGCGCTGTTTGTTCATCGATATAAAATGCATGCACTCTAAACGATAGCGTCGCCTGCTTCGGATCGATGAGATCACGGGAGTCTGAAGTTCTGTCAATAAATTTATAATATAGTAAAGATAAGCCCCTTATATGATAAATTTTGCATTTCTTTTTACTTTATTTCTTATTTATTGATAGAACTTCAAACTCCTATTGAGGGAGATAATGGGACAGCTTTCATGTATGAAATGATCATCATAAACAACACAAGAAAAATATCATCCTCGTGCACCGTGGTCCAGTGAAAGTGCTCATTGCCTGCAGATCTTATGGAAGGATTTGATCGGGGCGAGACTTTTCCAAGACCTTATATCTGATGTATAATATTGGTCACCGTCGAAAGTTTAAAGGCTGAGTATAAATGTTTTACCCAAATATCTATTATTATAGTTATTAAAGATAAAAAGCCTGTTACCGCCCAGCATTTCCACAACTAAATATTTAGTTCCCGGCTCAAACGTTGGTTTGGTGGCATGGTTTCGGACCCGGAACCGTAGGTACTTAGGGGCAAGGTTCTGCAGTAGAGGGAGGCCGCCTCTGGTTCCAGGGCGTGACGAGCTGGTTACTATATACAGTGTCTATCAAACACCCTGGAACAGAATCAGTAGTTAATATATCATTGAACTATACCACTTGCAAACATTGCCATTGTTAGCCGATTACTCAATATATTACGTAGTGACCTGTAAGAATTCAAAATAATTTCCTTAGAAAATATCGTCACCATCATCATATCATCGCAGTCGTTCGTCGTCGTTATCGCCTCTCCCCTAGTCCTTTTGATCCCTAAAATCATGAACAACATGATGATGCTGATGATGACGACAAAAATATCCTGAAATTTACCTGTGTGCAGCTTCCCGCATGAACTGTTTGGCATTCTCGTCCCAGATGGCTGGCACGGTGAGGACCCAGCGGACGGACTGAGGGTCGGGGTCGTACTCCAGGTTGGTCTTTATGGCCCGGATCAGATGGTCCCTTTATGTAACACAGTGACTTGGCGAACACGTCCACCGCCAGCTGTGCTTGCCCTTAGCGTCCTCCAGCAGAATGTCCGTGTGCAGGTCCTGTTCAACACAGGTAGATCTAGCATGAGACATGAGTATATTAATAACGACGATTAATATAGGTCAAAGAGCTCAAACAAGAAACGTGATTTGGTCTTGTCAAAACAGAAAATCACGTTATGGGAGTAGCTAAACCAGGGTGATTTCTTTTCTTTTTTATTGTAATGGCTAGCAATCATTTTTGATTATAATGGCCATATTTTTAGACCTTACGGTTAATGATTTCCTACGTGTGGGTCCCGTTTTTTTTGCTGCAGAACAGCATCGGAAGAGACTGAAGATGGATACAAGGGAGCCGGGTGCGTTACCCTTAGCTTATTTACGAATGGACCTTTAGTTCTTTTGCGTGCCGGTGTATAGCACCGATACACGGAAAACAAGTTCCTGGGTAGAACCAGTACTATGTTCGCCAATTTCCCATAGCAACCGAAAAAATGCGTTGGCAAAATGTTTAAAAGTATGTAAGCTTCAATGTGAAATACATGTAGTCATTTCCCCGTTGTCGTTAAATGTGGGAAAATAAAATTATTTTGTTGTCGTTTATCTGACACATTTTAACTTACACTCCAAAAACATAAAGTACGGCCGCACAAAAGTGCATGGTACTATTCGACACTCTTCGCCGGTCCCGTCGTTTTACCTGTTCATGTCATAACTTGTTGTAATGCTATACAAATACACTACACACACGTTAAATACTCCGTTTGTATAGCAAATCAACTTCAAAGGTGTTATTTTTATAATGACCTGCATTATCCGAAACCCGTCTTATCCGACATAATGGAAAGTTAAAAGAAAGTGTGTAAAGGTTACTTGTAACATTTTTTCAGAATGAAAATTAGGTATTTAAACAAAGTTTCCATTTATTTAACATGTCTTTATCTAGTTTTTTTTTTACTCATTTTTCCCCCAAAAAAATATCCATTGTCGGATAATTTTAATATTTTTATCATTGCACATTTTTAGTATAATATCTCTTTTTGTCTGGTTAATCATCCCCACATGAACTTTAACCCCTTACGACAAGAACATGCGTGTGCAAATATTTGACTGCTTTGATATCAATTTTCTGCACTTTAAATTGGTATATGGAACAATGGGGTTTCCCTTTGCTATACAGACTGTGTAGAATCGGCCTCTAGTATAGTATAAGAAAACAGAGGAGGTCCTGGAATAAACAGTTTGACTGGGTCTGCTCCTGTTTGCCAAAGCGCAAAGCATGTCTACATGAGGTAAAAATGTTAAATGTGTTCATTTCTTTCTTTGATTACATGGATATTTTATTTAGGCAGAGCAAAAGGTTTATTACAATGTTTGAATTCATTAATAAGGTTTTTCTGTTTAAAGTTTTAAAAAATTATGCACTTTTGGGTCATAATTTATCAATGCCTGTTATTGATTATTCATGGAAAGTAACTCCAGTGTAGTTGCTCAATCAGGATATCCAGACCAGTTCTAATAATGATTTTCTATCACAAATTTCATTAAAATTTTTTTTATATCCACTCTTAGCACTATTATTAGTTTGGAGGCTATCATATTTTTAAAAAGAAGGACGAATGTATACCTAAGATGAATGAAAAATATGATGTTGAGAAAGCCAGTTTACCTTGTTATCGTAAGCTTCTTTCTTAAATCTATCGAAGTAGAAATTTCATCCGCTTCCTCTTCCGTCAAGTTTTTTTATATTTGACACAGCCTCGAACCCGAACGCTTCGAACACGCCATCTGGCTTGAGAAGAAGGCATGTTGGAGTTTTGTGCAACAGAAACCCTTGCGTTTGTCCCCAATTTTTATTCGTGTAGATTTTCTCCTGATCGTCTGCAAAAGAGTATGCATATCCACTGAACGTTGTTCCAAAATCTATGGCTGCAAAAAAATTTTGGGAAACTTGCATTTTTCATTGGAATCCGTAGATGCTTCCTCACTCTCATAGGTGTCTTCACAGATATCTCGTCTGCTTCCTCAATGTCGCCTGTATCTGTAACATCCTCGGTTACACTAGATTGTCGTTTAGTAGAGGTTCAGGTTCACTTTCTTCTGAGAATTTATTATCCGCCATATTTAAATAATTCCTTTGTTTATGTCTGTTTTTTCTTTTAATATGAGGCGTCATTTTGTCTACCATCGAATGTCTAAATTTTGGATCGATAGCCAACCAGCGCTCTTCCAAACGGATATTCAGCACCCCAGACTGCAATACTCGTCCTAGCGTTGGAAGCCGATATTGGGATTTTTGAAATAAAACATGAGCCTACCCAGGCGATGGAAACAAAGGGGTTCAACATGAAATGGTCATTCAATATGCACGACCATTGTTATAGCAAAATTTATCGATTATAATATTTTTATCAAGAAAGCAAAAATCAGGAAAACACAGAAGATGATAACAAAACGCAAAGTAGTACAACATGCATTTATTATTCAATTGAAACGTCATAAAGATCTGTCGGAACTATTTTTTTTACTTATAAAAGGGTATGTAGAAGCAGTAAGCATAAATTAAAAAAATGTTTGTTTTGGTGAATACGAAGTACATCTCATCTTAGGTGATACGATTTAACAATGTCATTTCACTTGCGATACCGCTGTGGGAAAAATATACAAATTCAGTGACGTTAACTAGCGTTACGAACTTACGCACGTGCGTATCATTTAAGCAAAAACAGATAAAGTTAAAAAGTGTTGTTTGTTCCAATAAGTTCGTGTCCATGCAATTTATCTTTTGTATTCAAGATAGGCTGGTGATATTTTGGCATATGTATAAATGACGCGAACAATATTTCCGGGAATGGCTCTTTCTAACAGAGTTCTTGTCCTTAGTTCAAAGTTTTGTCAACAGCACAACTCTTTTCATATTTAAGATAGGCTAGAATCATTTCTTTTTTATTTTTGAATGCCTACACCGTGCCCCAAAATCTTTCTTAGTTGCAATAAAAAAGAATGTGATATTAATGCGAAACATCTTAAAAAAAATTTTTATGCATCCTCTTTTTTCTTTCATGCTGTTTTTTCATGTTTTTTATCTGATTTATGCAGCAGAAAGATATTTTTACAATATTAACCTTTCACCACTGTAAACCTTTATTAAAAAAAACTTCAATCTCCTCAAACACACATATTTTTATATTAAACCTGTTCAGTTTTTAGCGCTAAATGTTTGATATACATGTATATGCTTATTCAGGCCTTTATTCCATTTCTCCCTTTTCAGAGTCACTTAGCTCATTTTCATACTAACCTAAAGCTTATTGTAAATTTATGAACAATGCCCCTTATATCCTGTCAGTTATGCAGTGTTATTATACACATAATTTTAATATTTTAAACACTTGTTAATGCAAGAGTTTGCGGTGAGCTCGAGGCCCGTGATCCCTAACTTTATTTAGGACCCTGCCTGTACCCACCGAGGCCCCAAGCGGTCCCCGGGTCCCCATGCAACAATAAAGAGTAATAACTTTGCTACGACCTAAGCACTTCCGATGAGATTTTTTTCATATACTCTCAATACAAATAAATATTCTCTCCTTATTTCATTACATCTTAACATAAACAAATCAAAATTGCTGCGAAATTTGACATATATGGTATGGATATTTTTAGTATGATACAGTTGGTATTCCTTGACTCAAATGCACATTTAAAAACCTTAATTACATTTTCCCATATATCGATTCGTCCCAGCAGTGATCGATATCGCTGGAGTGACTCAGTATCCCTGGGATGACGAACTTTAGTGGCCCCTAATTGCGTTGGCTCCCTGATGCTCCGGTCTACACATGCGGCTGACTCACCGTCCGGAAATCGATAGGCGAAGAAACAGATACCTCATCGGCAGGCGAGCAGTCTGCGATTATAGCTGAAGCAAACCCATAATCGATGCTGTTTTAGAAATTATGTATTCATTAAACTCATACCAAGATTTACGGATATTTACGGAAACAAACGGTTGGAGATGAACATATGTAAACAACAAGGATACGTGTGTGATTAACAAAACGGTAAATATTTTTATCAGTATTGTGTACGTCTGTATTTATTGACTCATACCATTTTGGATGAGTCATTTTGATCTTGCAGAATATAAGGAAGGGAGCACATTAAATCCAGTTACCACGCGTATTTAAAAGAACTGTATAGTTTGTTTTGCATACTTGCCGACATATCATAGGTTTAGTGAAATCTATTGCATTTGTTTATTTACTTATAGGTACCGGTATTTACTATAGGTTTTCACTAAACCCTAATTTCACATTGTCTATATGAAACAATTACGTGTATTACTGCATTTTAGTGCTTGTTTCAGTCAGGCAAATATGGCAAGTCAAACAGATAAAGACTGAGGTCTGATGCCAAAAATTTCTGTGAGTCCCTTGGCAACGTCTTCATGATGAAGAAGCGGGACCCGCAGACCCAACACTTGCTACAAAAGGCAAAAGGCATTGATAGAATCTCTACTTGTCGAGAAAAAGGGGAAAAGTGACCGCCCAGCGGTGGCTCCAAAGCCGTCGCGTGCCGGTGGTATGGGGCAGTTATGGGTTAAACTTGATGAGCTAAAAAGGGAAAACGAAGAACTGAAGAAACACATGCATGGTAAAGGTATAGATGAGAAGGGAAGCCCTGGAAAGACGCAAGGCCCAGGTGAGGTTATTATTGTGAGATGCATAAGACTAAACAAGAGAACGAATTGCTGAAACATCAGCTGGAAAAATCACAGATATCGGTGAAGGAATCGAAAAAGTCAACCTAAGTCTGCAAGATGAATTCAAGAGGACGAAAATATCGCAAGACATGGCTCAAAAGTCCCTCGAAAGAATTAAGAAGGAACATGAAAACCTGGAATCGTCTCTAAACTCTGTTCGAACGGAAAATGACTCTTTAAAGAAAAGGTAAGATTAATGCAATGCCTTAAATATATGTATTTCACTTTCTATATTAATTAAAAATGACCCATGGCGTATGTGTGGTGTGCTTCTCGAAATTTTGCCTTTACATGATTATCTCAAAACCATCCTAAAACCAATGTTTAGAACAGTCTGATATATGATATAAGGCATTTTGGAACGGATCGATTCCAATGTTCGGACGTGAAAATGAGTATTTAAACATACTTGATTTCTTTTAAGGGGTTTAAACTGCCAGAACACATAATTGGTTTTATGTCAATTGTAGTTACCTGTTTGTTTGTCTTACCATGTCTATAACAAGTCCCTCACTCGGTTTGACGAATGTTTGGCACCAGGGTATATTTCCCACTTCCTCGGATACAACCCACAAGACCTCAGGTTAGGTTTGGTAACAGATGTTCTCATTCCACACATAAATACATTTTACTTAAAACCCTTAACATGACAGTGCAATATTAGTTTGTTTTTTTTCATGATATTTTATGATCAAATAACCATCAACTTGCACATGAAACTTATGTCAATAGTGTGTCGTCATTTTCTTCAAACATCTTATTAATTGACCATTTTACCAGGGGATAGGCAATAATCGGTATAATTCGCAGATTTATACTCTCCAATCAATGACAGGGGGACAATCTCAAATGTATGTTTATTTGTGTGTAATTATATACTAGCATGTAGATTAGGTGTTCGGGGAGTGCTCGTTGATTTACGTAGGTTTACGTCTCATTTCGGAGTGAAATGGTCGATAAATAGCGATCAACGAACGATTTTACGTCATTCTCCATAAATATGCAGTTCTAAGAATCCGATGATGTACAGTATATAAAGCAGACACCAAAACATCACAATTATTTGTAACATACGAAGGAATCAGTATTACAGCTGTTGTAATTGTTGGCTATAATTTACATTTCCCGAAGATCGGTATGTTAATACGTACATGTATATCAATACTAGCCTACCAGTTTTGGCTTCATTTAGAATAATTCCAAAAGTTTTTTTTCTTTCACGGCCCTTCGATCCCTTTTTCTGAAGCTCCAGAAATTGATTCTACTTTACATAAAAAGAAGAAGGAGCTTCAATGGATTGAAAGTTTAAAACGCACGTATTAGGTATACAACTTTAATCTTTATATAGTAATACGACTAGATGTTTTTCCTACATCACAACCATTATTTAGTCGACCTCAAATGGTCTCCTCCGGGTCAGTTATGACACTATTTAGAAATGTTTCCAATATAAACAAAGATTGTCAATACTTCTGCTAAACATGTTATATGTAGGAAATACCTAAAACGTGAAATTACTATCTCATCACATACATGCTAACAACAATCCAAACTTTAAAATGGATCTTCAAAGAAATCTGCATCCTGACAGGTAACTGTTAGATCGAAATTCATATTTCAGATGACAAAACTATTTACATTCAAGTATATTATATATCATTACTTAATAAGCTGTCACTCTCCAATAAAATAAAGTCACAAAACTGTATACAAGCTTCTTTTTTATATACATATGCTTATAAATAAAATATGGTATATTTGATATAATTATGTATTTTTTTTCTGTATGATTTGTACTTGGACCCCCTGAACATAAACTAACCGAGAAAGATAACTAAAATTTCCACTTTTTTGAGATACCCTCAAATAGTTTTTTTTTATTTAACATTTATTGATACAAGGTAGGACATTAAACGGAACCAAGTTGTTTCTATGTCCATTTTGTTAACCACTGACCATTGTTCATGAAAGGTTGACCAACAGCGTCAAGCCGATGAAGAGGATGGACAATCGGTTCGTGGAAAATATTAACGAGAAGTGTCGCCCTAGCAACGTGGCTGTGCTCTACAACAACCTCGAGTCACAGGAGTGGGTGGACGCCAAAGAGGCACTCGAGGACGCAGACTATGAGAACGAGGCTGAGATCACACAGTTTTTGTGCGCCATTTTGATGGTATATTTTATATTGTTTTTTCGTTAAAACATAGAACGTTCAAAAACTGTACTTTTATACCGGATTCATCATTGTTTTTGTTTTATTTTATTTGTTTGTTTTTAGTTGCTTTCTTATCCAGAGTTTTCATTTTATTTTTTCTAATCTATCAACGTTTTGTAATTTCATACAGAGATGGCAATAATTTAACTTTGTTGGGGTTGTTTTCTTCTTTACTTTCTCCCCCCTCCCCCCACCCTTTGGATCCGCATATGAACCGTTTTCTAAATATAGCCCCATCTTCTATATACTTCGATCAGCTCGAATTCTGTTCCAAAAGATCGTACTAATGTACATTTGGAGAACTTGAGGACCTCCTCTTTAATTGAAATAACAATGAAATTACCTTATAAATTTATGTATAGGGGTACATAATAAAATTACCTTATAGGTTCATGTATTGTGGTACATTATGAAAATGAAATTTTAGACAGATACAACGTCTGACTAATTATACATTATGTTCAACATATACTTTCAGCTGTGTTATGAATGCAGCACGGATTTGTTGGAAGAAATAGAATCCAATATCTCTGAATTGCTCAGAGACCCGTGCAAAACGGTAAGCTTACAAATAATGTGTGTTGTCAAACCTTGCTGAATGCTGCTCATGATTATGATGACGTAATGATAGTGATGCCAATGATGCTACGATGATGATGATGATATGATGATGATATTTAACTGATCAGTTGGTTTTATTTCCTTGTAATCCTCCGTCTGACTCAGACTCCATCCGCGTCAGTCGGGTGTTGACGAAATTTAAAAATATCAATATTTGGGCGTATCAAGAGACACTTTAAAACTCTTCCGTACAATAAATATTTAATTGATAATTGAAAAGAGTGTGCCACTTTTCCACATGCAGTTTATAAATGCCAACCATTAGTATTTGTTAATTCATGCCATATATCATGTTTTTTTTCCCCTATGAAATGTAAAACTTCAATGCAAATAAACTCGCTTGGCGCACTGCATGTAAGGATAGTTGCAGGACTGGTTGGCCCGGTGTCAGGATAATGTGACTGGGTGTGGTATCATGCTATATGTCTACGGCGTGATACAGCAGTGTGACTGCACTATATCTGTCTCAAGTAGACATAGTCTCCAAATGACTGAAATACTGTCGGTGGGACGTTAAACCCAGCAAACTAACAAACAAAGCAAATAATTATTAATGATACTTATCATGCGGCTAGACATCCTGTTGCATGATGTGTTGATGAAATGTTAAGGGGGTGGCCTGATAAGACCGAATAACACGTTTTAACTTTGACTTTATATTAACCATTTACTTCATGAATATTTATGACCTAATGATTAATATAACCTTATAGAACTCTAAGTGGTATTTTTTTCTTTGCCGTGCCGACTGTATAGTATCTAAGTCTGGGGAAATTTAATGAATATATACAAGGAGAAAAATAAGACATCTATAGACATTACACGACACTGATCTTGGAAATTCAATAAAATATTAGAATATTTGACTTCTAATATTTGACTATTTGATAACGACCCCCAACCCATATTAAAAAATAAATAAATAAATTGTCTGAAAAGAGCCAGGGAAATGCCTGGTCCAAAAGTGTCACAGTATTAGGTATTGACTATGCTGGAATAATTTGGTTATATTTCATCACGAGCACCCGAAAACGAACTTATACATGCAGACATTGAATATCTCTTGGTTTCCAAGAATTCAAAACTAGCACTTGTCACTTGTGAGTGTTATTTTCATATTTATGATTTCAGTTGGACAATTCCTTCAGTAACTGTGCCAACAACTACGTAAACGTCTTACCAGAAGAGATGATCGTCAGCATAAAGGAGATCCTCCGCCAAAACGTGGACAGCATTGAAGTCGATAGAATCATGAGTGTAAGGCTTTGATAAGTATAATTAGACTGTCGGCAAGTTGCAGTCTCTAGTCGACTAAAGTGTATCTCAATCCGCTCTTTGCAATACGAATACGAGCGTGATATGTTATGTAGCCCTTAAACGCTTTTCTGTTCCATGATTTTTGTTTACAATTATTTTTGCACTGAAAATATCCATTTCAAGCGTGAACGAAAATTATATCATTTATGAAATAGAACAGCTACCCAATTTACATATATGAATACTTCACTGCGGATCTTTATGAAACTAATCAAAGAGGCGCTCAAGGCACTGAGAGATTGCCGGAGTATTTATGTCCAGCTTACTAACTGATAACTAGAATTACAAGAAAACGTCAAATGACCTTTGCCACTTTCGAGTTCAACCCTAGTGAAACGCTGGGTTTAGAAATAAGACTGTCTCATCTAAATCCTGCCGACAGTCTCAGGGTGGCTTGAGCATTTTTATCTATATACAGGCGCATACCAAGGAATGTTTGCAGTATAAAATATCATACAAAATGACACATTACGTGCCCTGAAATATATTTTCAGAAGGCCTCATTAGCTTCCTGGTTTTAGGAAATCATGTCCTGGCTGTTTATTCAATTTTTAAATAACTTGGCACAAGTAATCCTTAGGAAAAGACACTGTTGCAGCAAGAACCTGGTCGCACAAGTAATCCTTAGGAAAAGACACTGTTGCAGCAAGAACCTGGTCACTAGCTTGAAGGTCAATATCACAGCACTTGGTTGACCTTAAAATCTTGTCCCACGTAAAAAATTAAAAGAACCAAGTTACTTTCTTCAATGTCAAGAACACAGTAGTCGGTTGACCTTAAACTTATGTCTGAGCTTTAACTTTGTTGTGTATGGTCGAGTTTTGAAACAACTAGCCCTAGAACAAGGCGATGTGTTGCAATAAAAACAAGGTTGCTTGCTTTAAGGTCAGGGTCACAACACTCAGTTGACCTTCAAAATCTGTGTAAGTAATTGTGTCCAGGCTGTAACATTTTAGCTCACTTGCTCACTCACTTATATACTCTTTATATAGAAAATTTCAAAACTCTTCTTTTATGAAGCTAATGGTTAGAATTTAATTTCATTTGACACAAATGGTAACCTCATTACTGGCTTCCATAATTGCTAAAATAAATTGATCCCTTAAAAGATGAAGCCCCTAGGGGGTCAGCTAGTTTCTGTACATACTCAAAATACATTGAAAATTTCAAAATTCTTCTTTTAAAAAGCTAATCATTAGAATTTAGGTTCATTTGGCACAAATGGTCACCTCATATCTATCATAAATGCGTAAATAGTCCCTCGAAAAATGAGGCCAGTGGGGGGGGGGGGGGCTAATTTTTATATATTATATCTTTAAAACACATCAAAATTCTTCTATGAAGCGAATGGTATGAAAAAAGGGGTCCAGAATTAATCTTGATGCCAAAAGAATGTGTAGCCAACAAGAACTAATTCATACGGTTATTAAATTACTTGCTGTCATGTTGTTGTATTTCTTATGTTTCTTGTTTCATGTTTGCTGGATAAGTCCTACATTTTCTAAATAACACCGGGTGTATGTGATGTGATGGTGTATTCATGCTCTTATTTCTGGTTTATGTAAACTATTCAATCTAACCTTCATGTGTTTTGACTGGTATTCAGGTATCCCCAGTACTGTATTAAACACCATATGGTATATTCCGCATATTTATTTAATTCACTGTCGATTATTTCCAGAAATGTAAAGAAAAACTGAGAGAAAATATCAAATGGGATCAGTTCGAAGGAATACTTGGCCAAAAGTCGATTGTAAGGTACATGGAACAATGCGCGCGCGTCACGTGGCAGATGATTGTGCAACAGACACCAATGTGGTTATCTACACAAGACACACAGTTCGATGACGACAAACACAAATTGTGGTGGTCATGTGACCAGTTAAGAGCCAGGACAGTCGATCATTTTGTTTGGCCAGCCCTTTTCGATTACAAAAATGGAAATTTAATGGTAAAGGGTTGTGTACATACAAGCTGAGCATGTCATACTATTAATTCTGCTTTTGTATCTCGCTTAATAAAATTGCATTTTCAGTAACCGTTTAGTGTTTATTTTTTTTTATATTTCATTTGACTCAACCGTCAGAGTAAATAAATGTACAGATAGTTCCATTCATAAAATTATCAAAGCAAGTATAAGGATTAAGTCTATTGAGACATTTCTACAGGCAACAGAAGACAGATGTGAGCATAGGCATCTATTGTCTGGAGAAATGTCTTAGAGATTCGTATCTGTATCTTTCATCAAGTATTGCAGCTGAAATTTTGATTGGAGAAAGAAACAGGAAAATTGGGTGGCAGAAGCAAAATAAAAAAGTGGAGTAAATAAGAGAGAAAAGAAAGAAGAGTGAGGGATGGAACCCATTGTCTGGAGAAATGTCTTAGAGATTCGTATCTGTATCTTTCATCAAGTATTGCAGCTGAAATTTTGATTGGAGAAAGAAACAGGAAAATTGGGTGGCAGAAGCAAAATAAAAAAGTGGAGTAAATAAGAGAGAAAAGAAAGAAGTGTGAGGGATGGAACCCACAACCTGTTTACGCCTGATGATGACCATTTGTTTGTTTGGTTTAAAGTCCCACCAACAGTATTTCAGTCATTTGGTGACTTGTTTTCAGTCATTTGGTGACTTGTTTTACTAAGTAAGATATAGTACTGTCTCACTGCAATGTTACACCATAGATTTGTGACATGATATCACATACAGTAACATCATCCTTATTTTAGGCTAAAAAGTCATAAAACAACTTTTGGGGGTATTTCCGTCAAGGGTTTGACCAACATTGCTCTAACCAGAACCAGTATTTCATTTTGGACATGTATGGTTATATCCACTTTATACAGGATTTGAATGTTATTATTATTGTTTCTTGTTTCTGTCCTACCAACAATTTTTCAGTCATTTGGAGATTATGTCTACTTGAACCTAATGTAGTGCTACCACACTGCAATAACACACCGTAGAAATGTGGTATGATACCATATCCAGTCACATTATCCTGACAGGGATATCCCAACCAGGGGCCAGTTTCACTAAACTTTGCACGAAAAAAAATCTTCGTAAGCGTCATTTCACACATGTAAAATAGTATTCTTCCTGTGAATTTTTCTTTACAAAGTGTTGTGTTTGCTTAATACAATAAATAGGGCCATCCTTCTTCATGTTTTATTGTGAAAATAAGACATTAGTAGACACTATGTAGAACAACAGACTTATGACTAAGAACAAATTTGTTTCGTACGAAGTTTAATGAAACAGGCTCCGGATCTGTACTAGTACTACTTACGATTCTGGTATGTCACAACGGAGCGACCAAGATCCTTAACCATTTAGTGTTCACACCCAGTTGACCTCAGTGATTCGGCTAATCAAAAACCTCTGAAATTTTAACATTTGCCTCTCTTAATTGTTAAGTAAGCCAGTTTTGTACACTTGATTTTGCAGTGTCCAGTCTCAAATGCCCAGATACAACCCACATGTCTGTACATGAAAAGCAGTTTACTCTGCTAATGTCTGTAACTTTATTTTATATTCAGAACTCACTCAAAAAAGGATAGTGTTTCATAACTTTTATTTAGATTAACATTGAGTTAGAATCTGTAAATCTACATTAAATGCCTAAATTACCACCTTTATGATGCCTGTTTTGGTGATACATGTAACAAGTTTTTGAAAAAGGGTGACACATGGATGGTTAGGGTATCATTCTCAGGTCCAGCCTGTTTATTTGTACATGACCCAAGCTGCTCTTGCTTTAAAAAAGCATGGGTGCTTCTTAAACTTTGACAAAAGCTACTGGTGCAGTTTAATGTCAGAGTAGATGACCTGGTTACTGAGAGTGAGATATAAGCATCCAAGTATTTCGATTGCAAAACTTTAATCAAAGTTTCTAATGAAGAAATTGCATGCATGCAAAATGTCTAAGTTAAAAAGGAGTCATAATTTGTATTAAATTTAGTCAAGAGTTATCTACCTTAGTTGTCTTTCAGGTCAAAAACATAAATGGTTAATGAGATATAAAGCTTGATAATGGCATGTATGCAAAGCTTTAAACAAGCTGCAATGCCAACGCATGGGTCATTGCAATAGCTCTTGTATTCTTCGAATAATAGTAAAAATCTTATCTCAGAAGTATTCACCAATACTTCGACCATATCTGGTTTCCCATTTTATGCATGTTTGGAGTATCTGAGCAAGCAGAGAAAATAAATAAGGAAATTTCTAATACATGCAAATACACTGAAAATAAATCAATGAAATGCAGGATACCTGAAAGTCAACAAAAAGAAGCAATAAATATGTATTTTTTTTTACTTTATGAAAATAGGTCACATCACCAAAAAGCACACAATAACATGAGTTGAAATAAATTATGCAAAATAATTTCATTCATTTGCAAACTGTTGATCTGACATTACAAAGAAGTAACAACCTTGTTTGTTAATATGTAATGATTTAAATATGTATAATACAACAAGATGGCCATGATGGTCCTGAATTGCTCACTGTTTATAAATGAGCAAAATATGTTCGATTTTTCATATTGACCTACTTTTTGACCCCACATGACCTAATTCGAATTTGTCCAAGATTTTATGGAGAGAAACATTTCTGACCAAGTTTCATGAAGATTGGGCCAAAAATGTGGCTCTAGGGTGTTAACAATGTTTTTTCTAAGATTTGACCTCATGACCTCCTTTTTGACCCCACATGACCCAAATTTCGAACTTGTCCAAGATTTTATGGAGACAAAATTCTGACCAAATTTCATGAAGACTGGCCTAAAAATATGGCCTCTAGAGAGTTAACAAGCCAAATTGTTGACGACGCACATCGCACGCCGGACGAAGGGGGATCACAAAATCACCTTGAACACGTTGTGATCAGGTGAGCTAATAAAAGTACATGAGAATGAAAAACACTCCTTTGGGTAACATTAATCTCTTGATTTCTTTTAAAGACCATTTATTGGATACATATATTTCTGGAGACCTATTCTAGAAAACACTAGGTTTATAATTTAAAAAAAAAGTTTATCGGGTTAATAAGCATGGATAAAACCATTCCTCACAAAGTATAATGATTCTGCATAATTTCATTTCACACTACACTGTTCCTTTTCTAGTCATATTTTTGTCACAGAATCCTAAATTACCGCAGCCATACTTATCATTAAAAAATAAATAATAATAATAATTTTTTTTTTCAGATTTCAAACTGTAGGCTCCTGAGTTTTTCATGAATTTTATAGCGATATTACATAGAGGTATATAAAATAAACAAGGAGGAAAAGAGGGGAAGGGAAAGAGAACTTAAGCAGGAGATACAATATTAAAGCAGCTCATTAACAGATGGTCAATGACTAAGAATTTGATTTAAAACTTTCTGTGTATTACCTCTATCAATACCCATCTATCGACACATGGTCATCCAACATAACAATCCATGACCGTAAAAAAATACAAAAGAGCTGGTTACCAATTTTATCCATTCAAAAGCCATAACTCTGGAGTGTCTGGGACATTCTGAATGGTTTCAAACCGGTCAAGACACCTGCACTAATAAATATTGAACTCGGAGTGTCGGGAACATTCTGGCCTGTCATCAATCTTGGCTGAGATATTGTGCCCATACATAATGTGACAAACATTGAACATGATCAGTTCACGTTTGTAAAAGTAAGAAGATGGACAACCATTTTTCATCAATTCAAGGGCTGTTAACTCTGAAAGTGCCAGGGACATTCTGGCTAGTTATCAAACTTGGCCAAGATATTGCAACCCATACACATTGTGACCAAGTTTGGTATAGACCGGTTTATGTTTAATTAAGGAGTGGATACTGTGATTTTAGCAATTTTTCATCAATTCATGGGCTATAACTCGAGTGTCTGGGACATTCGGGCTGGTTATTGAACTTTGCAGAGATGTTGTGTCCATGCATATTGTGATCAAGTTGGGTAAATACCAGTATTGGTTCATGTTTGTTAGAGCTGACACTATTAATTTTGCAATTTTCATCTTTCAAGTGCATTTACCTGGGTGTCTGGGACATTCTGGTAGGATATAAAACTTGGCCAAGATATTGTGTCTATATACACTGAGACCAAGTGAATGCCTGTAACCGTTATTTACATGTAAATTCTTTCTCTCCTCCAGACCCCTTTTTAGTGTAGGAACCCTGAAATATTTAATTGCCAGTTGATGTATTTAAATAGTTATATTAAGTGACTTAAAATGTAACCTTATATTTGGATGATATAAGCGTTTTTATTTATCTTAAGTTTGAATTCTCTGCAGATATAGGATGTAATGAATTTTAAATCAGAACAAGGGTCAGGACTGCCCAAAAAATACGCCCATCATGGTATGGGGACTCTCAGAAATAGCTCAGAGAAACAAGCTTACTGTCCATAAATAAGCAAAATTAATTCCAAAATCCCATTAGTTAATGATGTTAATCATAAAAAAAAAAATGTTGATACATTTCTATTAATTAACTGCAAGATTGACAACACTCATAGGGTCTAAGGACTAGGGACAAGCAAATTTTCAAGTTATGTTGTGTACATCAAGGGCCAAAAACTTCAAGTCATTCACATGAGAAAAGCTGGATATCGAACTCAGCCAAGATATTATGGCAATGCACATGTGTGGAAAGTTTGAAGAGGATTGGTCTAACGGTATTGAAGTTAGTAGCCCAGACAATCACAATATCAAGTATTTTGTGTACATCAAGGGCCCTAACTTCTAAGTCATTCACGCAATAATGCTGAATATCGAACTCATCCGCGATTTAATAGCCATGCACATGTGTGGAAAGTTTGAAAAGGATTGGTCTAACGGTATTGAAGTTAGAGCCCAGACAATCACAATTTCAAGTATTTTGTGTACGTCAAGGGCCATAACTTTTAAGTCTTTCACGCGATAATGCGGATATCGAACTCATCCGTGATATTATGGCATGCACATGTGTGAAAAGTTTGAAAAGGATTGGGCTAACGGTATTGAAGTTAGAGCCTGGACAATCACAATTTCAAGTATTTTGTGTACATCAAGGGCCATAACTTCTAAGTCATTCACGCGATAATGCTGGATATAGAACTCATCCGCGATATTATAGCCATGCACATGTGTGAAAAGTTTGAAAAGGATTGGACTAACGGTATTGAAGTTAGAGCCCGGACAATCACAATTTCAAGTATTTTGTGTCCGTCAAGGGCCATAACTTCTAAGTCATTCACGTGATAATGCTGGATATCGAACTCATCCGAGATATTATGGCCATGCACATGTGTGGAAAGTTTGAAAAGGATTGGGAAAACAATATTGAAGTTAGAGCCCAGACAATCACAATATCAAGTATTTTGTGTACATCAAGGGCCATAACTTCTAAGTCATTCACGCAATAATGCTGAATATCGAACTCATCCGTGATATTATGGCCATGCACATGTATGAAAAGTTTGAAAAGGATTGGGCTAACGGTATTGAAGTTAGAGCCTGGACAATCACAATTTCAAGTATTTTGTGTACATCAAGGGCCATAACTTCTAAGTCATTCACGCGATAATGCTGGATATAGAACTCATCCGCGATATTATAGCCATGCACATGTGTGAAAAGTTTGAAAAGGATTGGACTAATGGTATTGAAGTTAGAGCCCGGACAATCACAATTTCAAGTATTTTGTGTACGTCAAGGGCCATAACTTCTAAGTCATTCACGGTGATAATGCTGGATATCGAACTCATCCGAGATATTATGGCCATGCACATGTGTGGAAAGTTTGAAAAGGATTGGGCAAACGGTATTGAAGTTAGAGCCCGGACAATCACAATTTCAAGTATTTTGTGTACGTCAAGGGCCATAACTTCTAAGTCATTCACGCGATAATGCTGGATATCGAAGTCACCCGAGATATTATGACCATGCACATGTGTGGAAAGTTTGAAAAGGATTGGGCAAACGGTATTGAAGTTAGAGCCCGGACAACAAATGTTCCACGCCCGCCCGCACGCCGTGAGTGTTCACATAATACGCCCCATCTTAAGATGGGCGTATAAAAAATTAATACATTAACATGAATTTGCTTATTTTAATTAAGAATTCAAATTATTGGTACCTGAAATTTCTGAATTGAATAAATCACTTTCACCAAGTTTAAATGTCCCATTGTTAATCTATTTTTATGTTATACCAAGATATTTAACATTCATAAGTGTTCTGTAAGGTACATTATAGACTTTACATGTGTTTTCATAAACTTCAGTAATACAACTGTGTCCGCAAATGAAGGTTAATATGTTCAGTGCTGAATAACAATGAGAGCCAAAAGAAAAAACTTATTTGAGTTAATTTCAATGTTGATCAACATACTTCTTCCTAAAATATGCCAAATCTTGTGTTTCGATTTAAACCTGAAAAAAAAGGCACTTGTCTTATAATGTTGCAGGCAATCGCTGTGAAGATTGGCCCGTTCTTGAAGCAATATTTTTTTACCAGTTTCAATACGCTACAGGCATTTGATGTGTAGATTGGCGCGGTGTGCATAGGATATTTAATTGGAATTCCAAGTGCGTTTATGAAAAATAGCCTTCACTGTACAATTTGACATACACTTGCTGAGGTTATTTGTCAGAAAACAAAGATTCCATCAACACTGAAGAGGGAGAGTAAAATTTTTCTTATGTCTACAAATCAACTGTAAAGGAGCTGCTTTAACATGAGGTCATTAGTTTTATAGACTGCCACTGAAAAGTGTGCATGTTAAAGTTACTTTCCTTGTCTTAAAATTCCTACATCATAACTTGACATGAAATGCAATTTAAATAAAACAATACTAAACAAAACATGTGAATATATGATAATATAAATGAGTTCCAACTTATTTTTTTTTAAATTATGTTAGAAAGGTATCACCTCTCCTTGGACACAATCACAATGGCACTGAGTAAACAAAAATATAAAAAAAAATGTAATGTGAAGAATAACCTAGATTAGAAAGTAAAATGTAAGTAGATAAAATATAATTTAGTAAAATGTACTTAACTAATTAGAAGTTTATGTATACTCCAATTTGAAATGTAATCAATAATATACATGTATTCAATTACATTTTGCTATGAATTGTGTACAAATAGAATTAGTGATATCAATATCATTAAGCTCATCTATACAAACTTATATAAACAGAAATAGTTTAGACTAAAACTTAAACAAGAGAGCCATATGACCCATTAGATCACTCACCAGAGTATGTAAAACCTTCAAGTCACTTTACTGGTTACCTTCAGCAGCAACCTGAGAATCAAGATTCAGATACAAGAATTTCAAAGTAAATTAAATTATATCCATAGAAAGAGATTTTTGACATAAAATGTTCCATATGGAATATATCAAGAATTTAGACAACCAATGGGGGCCTAATTTTTCAAGGGATCAACTTTATACTTAGCAATTATTCTACAAGGTGAGTTGATCATTCTGATTGTTGGCTTCATAGAAGAAGAATTTTGAAAATTTCTATACAGAGTAATATTAGCAGACCCTCTATGGATTTGAAATTTTCAATGATAGAATATATAAAGGAAACAAGCCTTCCCTGTGGGGGGCCTTATTTTTAAAGGGATCAACTTCATTTTAGCAATAACATTGTGTATAGAAGATAACTATGAGGCAACCATTTGTGCCAAGGCAAATTAATTCTGACCATTGGTTTTAAGGAGAATATCTTTAAAGCTTTTTGGGGTGTTTTTTACCAAATTTTTGTTGGTTGCCATGGCAACCAGAGTCTGAAAGGATCAAGTTTATTTTAGAAACCTTTGTGAACGCCCAGCAAACAATAATTAATACAACTTCATTAATTTTCTACCCAGAGGGTTTCAGAGGAGATGTCTTTTAAACACAGTGTTGATGACGCAAGACAAACAGCAACTGACACAGGGTGATCACAATAGCTCACCTTGAGCATGTTGTGTTTAGTGAGTAAAAAACTAAACAGTAACAACTAACAATGCTATTTAACTATAACTTTAACACACAAATCTGAACAAGAGGACCATGCTAGCCTAAGATTGCTCACCTGAGTGAAATCAACCCAATTAAATATAAGTTACTGGATTTCGGTGACTCTAAATAGCTACCAGATGAAGATCTGCAATGACAACCTGACATATTTAACCAGTCCCAGCCCTAAAAGCCTAATTAAGAAAAAAAATCTCTGTGACAGAAATTTCCTTAATGAGCTTGCGGGCCATAGTTTTCACCAAATTACAATGAAGAGGAGATGAAAATTTTAATTTTCCGTTTGGAAGACCAAAAAACTGTCTAATATTTCATAGAAAATATATTGAGGTCCATAGGGCTGTGGTGTGTTTCAAATAAATACCGGTATTGGATAATTTGAGGCATCTCACACTTAGAATCAAAATATCAAGCACGAGATAATTTGAAGCATCTAAGCTATTCTTTGTTGAAACATGCCAAGAAACACGAGGATTTGGACTCTGCTTGGTTGTCAAATATAAAGGTAGGGATCAACTAAAATTATAAGACTGCAATTGGTGTAAAAGATTATAATTGTACAATATTCCATAGGATATACTTAAATAAAACATTATATTAAAAAAATATTTTAAACAAAGCTTACATTATTTACATTAGGAAACAAGTATAAACCCTTGAAACCTCATTGTTCTTTGATTAACTTTGTTCAAATACAGTAAAGGAAGGACCAATGCTGCAATGATGTGATCATTGGTGTAAATTAAGTTAGCTTCTGGTCATCAGTTTAAGAGAAGATTTTTGAAAATTTCTAAAAAGATTGAATAAAGAATAACTAATAACCAGGTGCCTAATCTTTTGCTTCAGTAATTATGCCAGAGGACCATAAGGTGATCATTTGTGCAAAAGGAAATAAAATTTTGATCATTGGTTACAAAGAAGATTTTTCAAATTTATTGCATCTGCTGGAGTCCAACAAGAGGGCCTAGATGTCCCTATTTTGCTCAGCCATGTACCACTGTTCTTAAGGAGTCATCACACCAGACCTGATGGTCAGATATCAGCTATAATCAATCTTATTACTGTGTTGGTCTCAATGTGAGGGTTAAAATGAATATTTTAACACATTAGCAAACAGTGCAGACCCAAATCAGACATCTCCTATAAGACTGCCTGTGTTTGTTCATACAATATTGTAGCTAAGTTTCTACACAGTTCATGTGGCAAAGAAAAATTCATGATTTCATATACCATTTAAAGATCAGTTAATTAATATTCATAAAGTCATGAATCTGTTCATGAAAATTCATGAGTTAACGGGTGAAAAACACTTTATTGTGTTAGGTATTACATGCTAGATTAAGATGAAGTACACTAATATAGTCATCTCCTGAATTATTCAAAATATCCCGTTTTAAATACCCTAGTCATAATTTCACATGCAATATTACCCGCATGGCCAATTTAAATAAAAACACATACACAAACTTTTTTTTGTCTAATACTACATGCTCAGGTGAGCTAATTAAAAATTCTTGAATATTTAAAAGGTAAAAAAGTAGTATCCATGTGATATGTCAAGACATGTTTATTAATGTTTATTCAATCGGGTTTTCATACAGACTTAGCACTTGGTTTCCAGTGTATTCCATCCCCTTCTTTAAAGCATAGCTGGTACTGGAAACAAGATTCCAAGTAGCCAGTACCGCCCAAACACTGATCGAAAAATTCCACCAGAAGTCACTGCAGTATATCTTGCGTCCCTTTACAAACTCTTTATGTGTTGACCACGCAGGATGACCAACATCTGCCAGAAGAAATAGTAGGTAGTTGTAGCTGTGCAAGTCACATGAAGATATAGCGCAACACCAGTCCATTGTTGTAAAAGAACTGTACCCTAAACAGCCATGCAATCAAACAATATGGCAGGAAATATTTGTATATCTGAACCATAATGGGGCATAGTGAAGGCTCAAGTATGCTGAAAAATTATAGACTGCCCAGGTTCCTGCAAGGAAACCAAACAGGCAAAAAGTTATAAAAAATCGCTGGTTGTAAAATCCAATACAGCACCCTGTGAAAAAGCAGTGATGGTCCTTTTTAGAATGCATGTCTGGCAGATAGAGCAATGGCGTGTCCTTGGTGGAACGTCCAATATCACAGTGTTTGCATCGTATCCACCCATGTCTCTGCTGGTATAAATCTGGAGAGTTGACTTCATCAGAACCACTCCCCGAGTCTTTTCCCCGAATATTCTTCACACATTGAAAGGTGTTCTCTTCCTCCACTAAAACCAAAGTGTGACTTTTTAGCAAAATAGAATACAAAAACAAAGTTTGTAACCATATGGAAACAAAAATATACCATCAGAAGCTGTCTACATAAGAGAGAACTTGGTGAATCTTGATACAGCAATGGCAGCCCAAGAAAAACAGTTGTAAAATTAATTCCAAGGCAGGCAGGATGATATAGGCTCGTCCTAACATGTGTAAAATCAGCACCTGGCCCCTCGTTGTGCTCCCAAAACCATGGCCGGTCAGAAGTGGGCCCCTCTGACGCCCCATCCAGACGATTTGGTCTCTTTAGGACGGACAGAAGATTTAAAAATGGTCCGTGCTCATTCAACTGCTCCTGCAAAAAAAGGCTTAGTTTTTAAACAGTTTTTTAAAGGGTTTTCTGTCAAATGTTCCCAAATTAAAATGTCTCAAGGTCAATTTATGATTCAAAAACAAACTTATTAACCCTTCCGTCATAGAGGAAACCATGAAAAGACCTTATGCGAACACAAAAACCAGATCAGCCTGCGAGTAACTACGCAGGCTGATCAGGTTTTATGTTGTTTGCTGCTCCTCGTGTCTGGAAATGAGGACTTTATAATTAATTAAATTTGGTAAGGTTTAACTGTGGTTTTCTGCAGATCAGGCTTTATGTGGTACCTACTGAGTGCGTCAAAATGAGTCTATATGAGGGAAAAGGTTTAAACAAGTATATTCATAATGCCAGAATCATTTTTTAAGAGCAATATAAAGCTCTGTGTTTTAAATTTAGTATGTGTATATATGTATACAAAAGCCTTAAAGCAATGCGATAATAAGTTAGTAACACCATTATTTTATGTGTAAGGTAACTGTTTTGAACAAGAACATGCACTTCTATATTTTCTACAGTCTAGTATCAGTATATTCCATTTTAATACAAGCTGTCTGTAAGACAGCATGCTCAATTGTATGAAACGTTTGATGGTTCAATCAAAAATTAAGTAAAAAAGTCTAGAGACATGTGACCATTGAATTTCTGCTTAAAACTACTTGGTTCCCAAAATAAGTGGTCTTAATCCCGTCTTAAAGGGGGTTTTACTGAAAAATATTGGAATGTTGTTAGTTTTTGACATTTATTATTTTAATTTTGTTTTAATTACCCTTAACAATTTACTACCCTTGAAGGGAATATATTTATGCTTTGGAATATATTTAATATAAAGGTGAGTGATTGATTTTTTCCCTTCTCTTGCAATAATTTCTTATGCTGGTGAGAACTGGATATTCCAGGTAGGACTGGAACGTGTAATCAGGTACTAAATAGCGGGTACCCAGTTTCAAAATTATTACCCATTATATGATGTCAGCCTTTTCTATTAGGATACCTCCTGTACATCTTTTTTTTTATAAAGAATATATAATAGCCAATTCGTCATGCTTTAATCTAATTCTAGACTCTGTCAAAATAGATGTATTTTGGGTGTATGAAATCTATATTGTTAAGCAGTTACTGAAATGTGTTAAATTAATAACTTACTGCAGATGGAACATCGTTTTGATGCAATGATAAATATGCATGGGTACCGGAGTACCCATGGGTAATAGTATGTCACAAAGAATGGACTCATTTCAGCCCTAATTCCAGGATAGTATGAGATTAGTTGGTTTCTTTATCAGAGTTTTTCTGTAAGGTGGTCTGTAAGTTCAATATCTCAATAAATTTTTATT
>CM037778.1:72859484-72909484 GCA_021229015.1 Solen grandis
CACGGGCCTTTTCTTGAAATTGCTCCAAAAGATAATTTTGAAAGAAACCTACACAAACTAAAAGTTAATCTTATCTTAAATAAGGTTTTAATGGTTCTCCTTATTCCTAATTAAAAAAGTTTATTTTAATTTTCATTTACAAAAATTTAAAAAACACTATAAATATATAATAATGAAAATAAAGGTTTATTATGCCTTTGTATGGATTGGTCCATAATTATAGGGTTTAACAGTGGTGCTCAGGGGGCAAATAAAAGGGGGCCCTCAAGGATTTTTTGCCTTTTTTCTTATGACCAAATCAAAGGGATCATATTTATACAAACGTTTTTGTGTTGGAATTTAAATGTAAAAAAAACTCTTCCCAATTTTCTTTTAAGTTATAAGGTTATTTAAGTTTCACTTTGTTGTCCTGACACGGAAATAAATTCCCGCCTGTGGTAAAAAAGTTGGATTTTTTAACCTTAACCCTTAATCAATATCTCAGTCTTAAACATCTGAAAAAAAAAGCAGTTTTTTAAAAATAAATTTCACAGCTTGTATTTGATACTTCTAAAAGGAAGAACCAAAATTTTTTAAGGAAAAGCCTATTTTATCCTAAACTGTAATTATATAAGAAATGTTTTATTTTTAAAATATTCCAGCAGAAGGTTTTAATGGGTTTATGAAATTTGGGCAAATCCTCTTGAAAAATGAACCACAAGGAAAAAATCCCCTACAGACAAAAACATTTATTTCCCTTCCTTGTTATAAAAACTAAAAAGACATTTAAAAAAAATAAAAAAAAAAAACAAGATTAATAACAAGGCGGGGTGTCAGGTTTGGTTTAATATCAGTGAGAAACGGTACTTTCCTATAAGGGAAATTAAAAGACCCTTTTCCAGCTCCCGGGTAAGTGAATATGGTGTGTTTTTAATGCCCCTGCTCCTTGTGGTTGGGGATTTTTTTAAAATTCAAGGTAAGATTTCTCAATGGCTTTTTGATATTTGATGGCAATTCCCAAAAAAAAGTTGGGAAAACCCAAAAAGTTTAAATGTTGGGTATTATATAAAAAAAAGCAGCCTTTTTAATTTTAGTGTAACAAAATTTTATTCAACAACCTTTAATGATTTGGCGGAAGCAGTTTTTTTTGTTGAAATTGGTCTTTTCCTTTTTCCAACCTAGAACTCAGCTTTTCGGTATACCCCTTAAATTTGTTTGGCCCCTCGAAAAGAGATTAACATATACCCTTTTTAATTCCTAATTTTCAAAAATGGTTTTTTCCATGATACCCTTAATTTCCAAAATGCCGTTGGGATCAAAAAGTTTAAGGTCCCCAATTTAAAGAAATCTCGAAGAGGCCCCAATTTGTTTACATTTTCAAACCCCCCTTCGAATTTTGTTTATATATTTGAACCCCTTTTGAAATTGGAATCAAAATGGTCGGCCATTTGGAAAAAAATCTGTTACACCCTATTAAACTTAAATTTTAATTTAACCAATCTTTCCCCAAAATTTTGGAAATAGCTTGTCGATGATATTGAACCCTCGAAATGCAAGGGCCGGGCCCAAAAAGTATCCAAACCCAAAAAATAAAAAATTTTTAACGTACCAAGACTTTTTTTTTTTTTTTTTTTTTAAACATTAATATTTTTAGTCAGTTATATTTAAAATTTTTGAAAATTTTTTGGGGGGCTGATGTGTTTTTAGTATCAAAATTTAAATAAAACCTTTTTTCTCTAAAAAATTTTTATAATTATTTAATTTAAAATTTTTTTTATGATTTTTTTTTGAAAATTTGAAAAATTTTTTATAATTAATTTTAAACAAATTTTTGGAATGAATATCTAAATTTCCCTAGAAACTACCCTTTTTGTTTGTTTTTTAATTTCAAAATTTTTAAATTTAAATTTTATTTTTAAATTATTTTCACCAATAATTGTTTTAACAGTCCAAAAATAAAAATGCCTTTTTAATTATAAGAATGATAAACCAATAAAAAAATTAAAAAAAATTTTTTGACCTCTTTAAATTTGCTCCAACTTCTTAAATTTGGCTTAATTTTTCAAATGGGGAATGTTTTCCCATTTCTGTTTAAAAAGGAATTTTAAGTTTTAAAAAAAATGTTAACAGTTAAGATAAAATTTTTTTTTTCTGTATCAAAGCCTTAAACATTTTCACAAAACCCCCTCTCCCATTAATGGAGCAAATTCATTTAGAACCGAATAAAGCCAGGTCGTTATTAATTTGAGAATATAACCCCCAAATAAATTTGGGTTATATAAGGGTTTAAATAAAACCCTTTTGGTAACCCCATTATGGGTTTTTAATAGCCCCCATTTCTATGTCCAAATTCTGATATCCACCAGTATTTTGTTTACCTTTTAGGAATAATTGTTTAAAGTAGAAGGTTGTTTCTAAAAGTTTTCCGTTTGGGATATGAAAGTAAAAAAACATTTAAATAAAAAAACAAAATTTTTTGAGTTTAATTATTTATTTTTTTATTCTGTATTATTCTGGTTTAAAATAATGAAACAAAATAACTTATCAGCGTTAAAATACTGGCCTGATTTGGGTTTTGATTTAATTTAAACCTTAATCACATATAAAAGAATTTTTTCAAAAAATATCTCAAAACCCGTCTTGTAAAAATAACTGAAACAGGGAATTTGTTCCCTTTCGTTTGGGAAAAAGGAAAAATAAAAAAAAAAAATTTGGGTTTTTCCAAGAAAATGTTTAAATTTTTTCCAAATTTGCTTCAATAGGGTTTTTTAAAAAAATTTTCCTACTTTATTTATTGATGTATCGAAAGCTTAGTAGTAATGTGGTTTTTTAATTACGGTGCCGCCTTTTCCCTTTTATTGAGAATTTTTTTGAAATTACATCTTTATTAGAAAGTTTTTAATAATTTCCCTTTAGAGAACAACTAAGGCAAACATTTTTTACCCCGTTAAACCTTTCCCTAATAAGAAATTAAAGACCGGAACACTTTTCAAAACCTAGCTTTCTTAAATGGCTTTATCGGTTTATCTTTTCACTTGCTTCTCCTTGTTGGAATGGTTTTTGAATTAAAATTTTTTAAGGTTTAATTGTTTTGCAAACCTTTTTAGGACCTTGAGTGGGAAAATGAATTAAAATTTAAATTAAAAATTTTAAAGTTTCAAATTAAATTTTAATAAGAAAAAGAAAAAAAGCACTTTTTTAGCCAGCTGTTAATTTAGTAATGGAAGAGATTATAAAAATAAAAAGTTGTCAGTTTTAATTTGGTTTATTTGTTTTGAATTTTTTATGTTGTTTTGTTAGATGTTCATTTGGTTGTACATTGCCCCCGCTTTCACGGGGATTTTAAAAAAAATTTGTCCAACTCAAACTTTGGTAGAATGTTTGTTTTTATACTTTTAAAATGGGGGCATTATCAAAAAGTTAGAGACATCAAATTTCTTAAAAAAATTTTCCTTCCGTAAATTTTGGAAAATTTTACAATTGTTGGACAATTATGATCCATTATAATTTGGCAAAGTTTGTTTGGAACGAAACCATTGAAATTTAAAGAAAAGAAGGGCTTATCAAACGTTTAAAAAAATCTCTTGTTTAAAAACCAGGCCCTTTTTGGTCAAAAACACCCTTAAACTTTTAGAAAGTTTTTCATGAAGATAATTTTTTGGATTAATTTAAATTGACATCTTTAACAAACAATGAAGGCCAAGTGAATTAAAATTTCCAGGGGAACACTAGGTTTGGTTTGTTTTTTAAATTTTGCACATGTTTAAAGAACAAAAAGGTTTTTAAAAAGACCATCCAAGTTTTTTAAGGCCCAAGAAATAAATTGGCTGTAGGGTTAAAGGGAATATTATTTCCCATAAAAATTTCGTTTTATTGCCCTCATATAAATTTTTCAAAAACAACCCTTGAATTTTAAACAAAGGAAAGCATCACTTTTCTATTCCAGTTGTTTTAACCAAAAAAATGTAAAAAAAAATTTGAAAAAAATTGAAACATATTGAGAAATTGAACTGTTATACCAAACTCCCTTCCAATTTTTTTTAAAATTTATCCAAATATTGATTTTAATTGTTCCACCTAGCCAGGTCAAGTTATATTGTGAAACCTTTTCCCCTCCCTTTTGGTTATTGTGTGTCCGTTTAAATCCGGGGAATCCTATGTTTTGTCAACATTTTATGCCAAACTAACGACTCTCCCCTTTTTAAATCTTTCAATTTTATTTAACATTTAGTATGTGGTTTTTGTGGCCCCTTTTCAAATTATTCAAAAAATTTGAAATTTAAATTTTAATTTTTATGGAAGAAAAAAAAATTTTTTAGAATTATTTCTTTGAAAAACCCCTGATATTAAAATGTTTTAAAGGTCCCGTGTAAGCACCAAATTTTAAAATTATTTAACCGAAAAAAAATCGCCAGCAGGGGGTGTAAATTTTCCTTTTTATGATAAAAGAAATTTAAAAACTTCCCCTTTAAAACCACTGGACAAAGATTAAAATTGGCAGGAGATTTGTTCCCCAATTCAAAAAAAAGTGAAAAAAATTTTTGTTTTCCAATTTTAAAATGTTACCCATTTTTTAAAAAAAGAAAAAAATTTAAAACTTTAAAAATCAAACTCTTCCTTAAACTCCCCGGGCCATTATTAAAAAAATTTCTGTATCTGTGTACATCTAAAAGTTGTAAAATTAAAAAGAAAAACCGAAAAAAACAAAGGCCGCCCCCGGTTCAATTCCTTTTAAATTTATAAAAGAAACCTTTTAAACAAGACACATCATGTCTCTTGAAACCAGCAGGGACACATTGATTGGGTTTTAATATGAGTGATTCTTGAGTCAAACCTTAAACCCAAAAATGCTAAAATTAAAACTTGATTTAAAGACTTTTCCATGAAAAAAAAGAAAAAAAATGTAAATTTTAAAAATAATTCTTAAAATTTGGCCAGATAAATTTTTTAAAAAGGTACAATTTTTTTTGGTTTATTACCAAATGTATAAATTATTCCGTCTGAAAAAAAATGGTCCAGTGGATATTTGTTTTTTATGTAAATAAGAAACCTTTTAACCAAATCACCTCTAAACTACAAAATTTAAAAATTTCATGATAATCTTGGGCAATTTAAAAAGTTGGACAATAAATGATCCATGTATCTTTGCCCCAAAAAAAAAAAAGAAAAAGAAAACTTTAAAACCCCTTACCACAACCTTTTCCAGATTTTAAAATATTGGTTTTCAGTTTCCTTGCAACCTCCACCCAAAATTCAAAATTATTTATTAAAAAAATGCCGGTAGGGGTTTATTTTTTTATATTCTTTGGAAAACCTTTAAACAAATCTTCCTAAAACCCATGAAAAGATTTAGATTTTTTTTAAAACTTGGCAATGATCCTTGGACAACCTTCCCCAAAAAACCTTTCAAAATAAACGGACCATTGGCCTGGGTAGGTCAGGCCAAAAGAAAAAAAATTTTATGGAAAACTGTAAAAACATCCCTTTTCAACTCTTGCTGGCCAGATTTTAAAAAAAATAAATTGATACAAAGTTTTGGGTTATACCTATTTCCGGTACGATTTACCATATTTTTTTAGATATTAATTTTTGCCAAGAACATTACTCATAAACTTTAGATACAAGGCATTGATTTAAAATTTAAAATACATATAAGGAGTAGCAGAAATGTAGCGACTAACAGAACTCTACCTGGTATCTCAAGTTATTTTTTTTAGCTAACCTGAGCACAACGTGCTCAAGGGTGAGCTTTTGTGATGGCCCTTCGTCCGTCGTGCGTCGTCATCAATTTGGATTGTTAACACTCTAGAGGCCATATTTTTAGGCCAATCTTCATGAAACTTGGTCAGAATGTGTCCATAAAATCTTGGACAAGTTCAAAATTGGGTCATGTGGGGTCAAAAAGTAGGTCACGAGGTCAAGTCTTATAAAAACCTTGTTAACACTCTAGAGGCCACATTTTTGGCCAAATCTTCATGAAACTTGGTCAGAATGTTTGTCTCCATAAAATCTTGGACAAGTTCGAATTTGGGTAATGTGGGGTCAAAAAGTAGGTCACGAGGTCAAATCTTAGAAAAACCTTGTTAACACTCTAGAGGCAACATTTTTGGCAATCTTCATGAAACTTGGTCAGAATGTTTTCATAAAATCTTGGACAAGTTCAAAACTGGGTCATGTGGGGTCAAAAAGTAGGTCAATATGAAAAATCCAACATATGTTGCTCATTTATAATCAGGTGAGCGATTCAGGGCCATCATGGCCCTCTTGTATATATTTGTTGGACTGTGTTAAGCATAACTCCTTTGAGTTAAGTTTGTATTTTAAATATTAATATATATTAAATATTTTCAAACACATCTTGTTTGTCATAGAAGTTTTTTGTTTAAGTCAATTCCTCAAAAATGTCAAACATATTTACTTCATACATGGATTTCTTGTTCACTCTTAAAAAAAAAAAAAAAAAAAGAATCTTAATTCAAAAGGGCATGTATGTGTCTTCAGATCATTTTGGCACAGTTATGCACCTTTCTCAACTTCAAACTTTCTGTGTTGGTTAAGTCTGTTGTTAAGGTCTTTTTCCTATAAAACTGTCAAACATATTCACTTAAAGTCCCAGTATCTTAAAGATGGTAGACCTAAATGTGAATGCACTTACAACATTTACAATTCAGTTTTAATTTCATCACTGAAAGACCTTGAGAAATGCCTAATTTACAGGAAAGATTCTATTAGAAAAAATGCAAATTGTGGCTGTCTCGTTCTATATTTAGCTCAGAACAATGATAGCTAGCATAAAATTAACATACAAGGGATTTTTCAGAAGTTCATGAATTTTCTTCCTACCTCCTCTACTACTGTGTATCAATATTTATTCAGTCTATAGAAAAAGTCCATGAACTTCTGAAACACTCCATGTACACCGAGACATCTGTGGTTTTACTGAAAAGTGTGTTTCAGAACAAGCTCCGCCCATCTTTCTCACTATTTTGCCCTGTCTGAACAACTAAGACTTCCGGGCGAATATTTTATTATGTGGGCTTACTTAAACATTAAGAGGTTAATCAAACATCATTTGAGGCTTTGCTAGTTAGAAATTTTGAAAAATATATTTTTCCCAGCTAAAACGCACTGGGGCTTTAAATGTTGGAATACTCGATCACTGCCTAAGTGGGAAAGGATTTCAAAAGGGCATGTCACTCTTTGATTCATTTTTGCAGTTATGCCTGTTGACTGTTCATTTTTGAAGAAAAAAAAATGTCAGATTCTCTTGAAATATGAAATATTTTAGGTTTAAGTTTTCCAAGTGGAACATGAACCTTATGTTATTTTACATAATTATATCAACTGCTAACAGTATACTATTAAACACTGAGAAAGTGGAGTGTACTGTCTTAACCCTTTCCCTTATATAGACTCATTTTGACGCGCTCAATAGGTACCACATAAAGCCTGATCTGTAGAAAACCACAGTTAAACCTTACCAAATTTAATTATAAAGTCCTCATTTCCAGACCACTGAGGAGCAGCAAACAGCATAAAACCTGATCAGCCTGCGAGTTACTCGCAGGCTGATCTGGTTTTATGTTGTTCACATAGGTCTTTTCATGGTTTTCTCTATGAGGGAAAGGGTTAAGGACAGCTCTTGTTTTAGCTGATCTTGTGAACATGGTGGGAGCTGTCTTTCTAGAAAGTTGACATTTAAACAGCAATTTGGAGACTATTCTCAAAATGTCATATTTAAATAATGTCTCAAATTTTCTAACCTTTTTTTAATTCTGAGACATCATGAAGTTAAACCATTTCAACTTTATATCACTAGACATTTCAAGGACTGAGTGTGAAACTATTCTAAGTTAATATAAGAAATAGGAGGAGACGGAACAGCCTTGATTTGCTGTAAATGGTACCACTGGCTTTCCTGGAATGTCAATAAAATAGGAAGTTTACAATTAGGATCATTATACTCATAATAGGAAGCCACTACTGATTTAGATGCTTTTGAGAGGCTGTCCATAATGAATTCTATCCTGATACACTTCGGTCAATTCGAAAATTAGGATATGGGAAGTTTGCTTATGCAGATGTTTGGATACAGCAATTCAAGGTATTCTAAGTGCAATTAGGGAACAGTTTTTGTGTCACAGGGGTCAACACTAACAGTGTCCTGGGATCCCAAGAACACCAATCGGGAAGGGACTTCAGGATTGACATGCCAGGTGTACTGCTTGGACACTTACTTTTCCACTTAAACTAAATTAAACAGCCACATGTGTTGAAAACTTATGTAATCATCTTCATAAACATTTCTATAGTATCCTCTTTGATGAATCATAACTTTTTAACCAAACGTTATATGAATAAAGCCATCATATGTTTGTATGACATGACGGGGACTTCTACTTTTCAGAAGGGACTCCTGAATTTCAAAGCAGGGGTTCCAATGGGATATCTGGCTAAAGATTTAGTGTCCAATGCTGTATGGGCCATCAAACCAGGGCTCAAAATTAACTCTTGCATTTCGGCAAAATGCGAGTAGAAAATGAACTTTGCGAGTTATGTTTTAAACCACTAGCATTTTTTTGCGTGTGAAAATTTTGGCTTAAACAATTTCTTTAACATGTCTTAATGAGATAATTTCAATAAAATAATCAATAACATCCTCAAAACTAAACAATCCTAGCTTGTTTTAATATCAAAAGCAAAATTTACACCAGTTAATTGTTGTATGACTAGTATCAAATGTGCATCCGGTCTGTCGACTACATTACACAACACACAAACACATATATGTTAAAACACCTGCTGTTTTCAATAAATATTTCCCATAATAAAAATTGATACTTGATACCACTATTTTCTAATTATGATTCTAATTATTAAAGTTAAAAATTACAATATTAATTTATTTTTCAATCATTAAAAGTTATCTACACCTTCATAATGACCATAGAAGCCTTTTTAGCTCACCTGAGCATAGCTCAGGGTGAGCTTTTGGGATACTTGATTGTCCGTCGTCCGTCAACAATTTGATGTTTACACACTAGAGGCCACAATTTTGATCCAATCTTCCTCAAACTTGGTCAGAATGTTTGTCTTGATGATATCTTGGACCCGTTCGAAAATGGGTCAGGTTGGATCAAAAGGTCGTAGGTCAAATTTAGAAAAATCTTGTCATTGTAACAATTTTGATTTTACACACTAGAGGCCACAATTTTGATCCAATCTTCCTCAAACTTGGTCAGAATGTTTGTCTTGATGATATCTTGAACCCTTTCGAAAATGGGTCAGGTTGGATCAAAAAGTAGGTCAGTAGGTCAAATCTTAGAAAAATCTTGTTTACACACTAGAGGCCACAATTTTGATCCAATCTTCCTCAAACTTGTTCAGAATGTTTGTCTTGATGATATCTTGAACCCTTTCGAAAATGGGTCAGGTTGGATCAAAAAGTAGGTCAGTAGGTCAAATCTTAGAAAAATCTTGTTTACACACTAGAGGCCACGATATTGATCTAATCTTCCTCAAACTTGGTCAGAATGTTTGTCTTGATGATATCTTGAACCCTTTCGAAAATGGGTCAGGTTGGATCAAAAAGTAGGTCAATAGGTCAAATCTTAGAAAAATCTTGTTTACACACTAGAGGCCACAATTTTGATCCAATCTTCCTCAAACTTGGTCAGAATGTTTGTCTTGATGATATCTTGAACCCTTTCGAAAATGGGTCAGGTTGGATCAAAAAGTAGGTCAGTAGGTCAAATCTTAGAAAAATCTTGTTTACACACTAGAGGCCACAATTTTGATCCAATCTTTTTCAAACTTGGTCAGAATGTTTGTCTTGATGATATCTTGAACCCTTTTGAAAATGGGCCTGGCCGGACCGAAAAGTAGGTCAATAGGTCAAATCTTAGAAAAATCTTGTTTACACACTAAAGGCCACATTTTGATCAATCTTTTCAAACTTGGTCAGATTGTTTGTCATGATGATATCTCGAACCAGTTTGAAAATGGGTGGGGCTGGACAGAAATGTAGGTCAGTAGGTCAAATCTTAGAAAAATCTTGTTTATACTCTGAGGGCAACATTTTTGGTCCAATCATCCTCAAACTTTGGCAGAATGTTTGTCATGATGATATCTTTTGTGGATGGGGTCAGAAATTTCCTGAACATTGTTTCACCTCATCATCTTAATTCTAAAGCAATCTGTTTTGTACAGGCAATGAATGAAACTTTTCTCAGGTGAGCGATCTAGGGCCATCTTGGCCCTCTTGTTTACACTCT
Organism: Solen grandis; assembly: GCA_021229015.1. Lineage (NCBI taxonomy): Eukaryota > Metazoa > Mollusca > Bivalvia > Adapedonta > Solenidae > Solen > Solen grandis. The sequence continues at coordinate 72,869,738 of CM037778.1, forward strand.
GCTGCTGATTTCGATCATCAATTGATCAATGTCAAAATGAAAGATATCCAGTTTTTTTATTACATCTTGTGATGTCAATGAACTTTGCACAGAATCTGAAATCAACAAACCGAAGAAAGCACATAGATCTAACGCACTGGCGATAAAGACGGTGAAGAAATGGGAGAAGGAGTTAACTTAAAATAGTCTACTTTGGGCTCAAAATTAACACTTGCATTTTCGGCAAAATGCAAGTAGAAAAAAATGTTTGCTAGTTATGTTTTAAACCACTCGCATTTTTTTGCGAGTGGGAAAAAATATTAAATTTGAGCCTTGGTAAACCAAGACCTTGTTTGTCCTGAACTTTGAAGAAAGACATAAAAGGTACCCTAAGGTCAGGTGATAAGTGACATTTTCTTTAAGGTCTGAAGAATCTCAAAGGGCTAGTGCAAAATGTTCCTTACATCTCCAGGGATTGAGTAATGCAAGTCAAACCAAGGAACTTATTGAGCGATTTATGTAAGTTAAAATAAGTTCTTCCCAATTCATACCAATGAAATTTATTCTTATGAAGGTCAGTGGAAAAAAATAAAAGTAAACAAACAAAATCAAGTTTGCTTGATGTGGATTCATTGTGAAGCTTTTCAGATATCTGCCTTATTTGGTAGAGTTGATTTTCCACAATTGCTAAGATGGGACTATGCATGTTTTGCTAGCAGATTATATCAACATCAACCAATTTATTCATGTAATATTTGTTATTAGTGATATCCAGCTATCTGTATCTCACTGTAAAGACTTTACTTACTTTCTGTTTAAACATTAATTCTCTATTTACTCTTACAATACTGGGAATTATTTCTAATCTATGTCCTGTATACTTCATTTATTTGTATTGACCTGGTTAGAGGTTTCTCTCATATTGCTAGCCACTATAGTAATCCACTCTTTTATATCAGTTTTGTTAATGCCAGCAATTTCCATTTTGGTCAAAATCAGACTTGTTTCTAGAATACTCTGTAGGTATACTTCCCTCTTTGAAAGAGAAGATTGTTTTACCTTCATTTGAATAGAAACTCTTAGGAATAGTTTGCTTATACGGGCAGTTAAAAGAGAAAAATAATATAACAGAATTGTAGCAAACTTTGATACAGCAAATTTCAGCTTACTGTAAACTACCATTCCATCCATGTCCTTGGCTCACTTCCATATGTAAGTAATAACTTAACAAAGTTAAACTGTGAAGGTCTCTGGAGAAATTGTTGGCATTGACACTTGTCATTCTAAATCCTGAGTAGCAATAGAAGGCGAGAAAAGAGAGCTGGAGCATAGAAAATCTATAGGAGAATTCGACAAATCCCAGCTACGAAGACAAGCAACTGAAGAAAAAATAGTGCTACCATCAAAAGAAGGTATGAACAGTTGGAGGCAGTTGTTGATGGTGTTAATCTTATTGGACTGAAACATTTTCTTTATCAGATCTTTATCTGATCTATTGTGTTTGTTGTGTGTTGGGAGGTCAGTTCTGCTAGAAGATATTGACTTGTTTGAATGTCTTTCATTTAGTCTAGTTTTGCTACCTATTCTTGACACAGTCAGCACAGTATATTTCATCGCAGTAGGTTCTCAGTACAGCATCAGTGTATGGCTGATCATTGTATTGTTAGTAGCTTTGATGTTTCCCGAATTCTTTGTTGCCAGATTTATACAATACTTTATGTGCATATTTATATCATTTTTAACTCACCTGTTATGAGCATGTTGGCTCACCATGACTATTAGGATGGCCCTTTATCCATGCATCAAAGCAATTTAAACATCTCCTAAACCACTGAATGAATTTTGAACAAACTTCACAGGATTAATCCGATGAGGCCCTCTTTCAAAATAATTCAAATTGATTTGATTGGTAAAAAAAACTGAGGCTTTCCTTGTAAATTTACAAGGTATTTGATGTGTAGCATCATCTATTGGACCTTTACTAATCATGATTATGGGGTAAAATTGGCCCCTGCACCCCAGAAGTTACTTGATTTTACATTGATTTATATAGGAAAAACTTTTAAAAAAATCTTGTCAGAAACCAAAAGGCCTGCAGTTAAGATATTTGGTGTGTAATTGGCTAGTGGACCTCTTTCAAGAATTTGACAGAATTGGCCCTTCCCCAGGGGTCACTGAATTTAAAAATACTTACATAGGAAAAAAAATGAAAAAAAAAAACACATTTTGTCAGAAACTGCAAGGCCTGTAGTTGAGATGTTGGATGTGTAATATGGCCTAGTGGACCTCCATCAAGTTTGTTCAAATGATGGCGCTTGGGTCAAAATTGGCCCTGTCTAAGGTTTCACTTGGTTTTATGTAGACTTGTTAATGAAGAAACATTAAAATATTCAGTTGATCTTGACCAAGTAATGCTTGCTAGCATAGTGAGCGTTTGCATAGCAGTTAGATATGACACCAAGGGAGGCTGTGAAAAGTCCTTAATGTTAGCATTTGCATCCCTGTTAATTGTATTGATAGTGTATAGAGCGCAAGCAGGGTACCAAATCCCTAACAGTTGCAAGCGGTATGCTTAACTGAACACAGCCCTGATCCCAACTGATATACACAGTATGTATGATACTCTGACAAGCATTGCTTTAACTTTTGTTAACATATCCTGGATTTTTTGTTTCCGATCAGTGACTTTGAATGGCAACTTTTAAATTGCAATGGGAATATAGTGTTACACCTTATGGGAAGAGGAAGATTAAGATTGATTTTCAGGTCAAGGTCACTGTTACTGAAAATGGCTTTGCTTGCCTATGGCAACACTTGAAATTTTGGTTTGTGCTTCTTTAAGATATTTTAAGGTCAAACTTATGTTTCCTCTCTATAACTTTGAAAGATTTTGGATGTTATTAATCACATTTGGCTTGTAAGTGTATAATTATAATAATAATTGAACAAAAAAAAAAGAGGAGAAAAAAAAGAAAAGAAACTGCATAAGTTTAAGTATACTTTCAAAAAAAAAAAAATCTTTGTGAGTATGAACCTTTTTAATCAAAAACAAAACAAAAACAAAAATTACTATTAACAATAATTTGTTGGTAAAAAAAAATAATGCTATTTACTTGGTGTGCTCTTTTCATCTTTTATATTTAATTTTTTTCTTATATTCATGGTCAAAAGTATCAAACTAATAAAACCAAATGGCCTAAGCATTTGTATCCTATAGACACATTTCTAGTTTCAACTGATTTGATTCCTGCTTTTGTCAGCCATTGAGACTGAGAGAAGAGCGGTAATTCACAGGAACTCCATTGATGCATTTGACAAATCCTTGTTGAAGTCCCAGAAAACTCTTTTTAAAAATACACTTCCCTCGATAGCAGGTAAAAGCTTGTTGTAGGTGGAAATTAGTTGGAAATATGGTAAATAAAATGCATTGTAGAATATTAAATTATATACCATTTGTTTTTCTGCATGTATTGATTTAGAAGTTAGAAGGAATTTCATTCTGAGAATATTGATGGGTTTTAAGTATGAAATAACAACTTGCTATAGAATGAGACAATTTAACACCCCCATTACCCCTGGAAGGTTGGGCTATAGAGGAATCGCTTTGTTCATCAGTCTTTCGGTCAGTCCCAAAGTTTAACAAAGGATTAGTCGATTTTCCAGTTATATTGCATAGATGTATGTCTTATGATTGAGGAGTGTAGCATACAAGAACCAAATTCCTGGCTCAAATGTCAAGGTCATATTGTGGTGGTCATAGATAAAACATCTGAATATTTACTCAAACTTGACAATAGATGGCAGAATTTACATATTGTTTGGCAGTAGTGCTTGCCTTATGAAGTCTGAGTGCCCTTTGCACAAAAAAAGAAAAAAAGAAAAGATTGCTAGCTAAAAGGTCACAGTCATACTCAAGAGGTTGAAGGTCAAAAATGAGTTGCTCGTACAGGCTCTAACTTGTCAGATGATCAGAGGATTTTCAAGTAACTTGGCATAACTGTTTGCGTTGTTATGATAGAGAGTTGCACACAAGAACCAGAAATCTAATTCTCCAAAACTATGAAAGAGATTTACAGTCGAACTTCAGTGACTCGAACACTGAAAACTTGAACACCATACTTTACTCGAACACATTTCAAGGCCCCAACAAAAATGTTCTTTACTCTTTATTGTTCAATCTGTCGAACACTGATGGCTGGAACTCTCGAATTTAATTTCCAGTCCCAGGTTTAAAGTGCTATGTATTTCAAACGTGTCTGTTGAACCAATCAACTCCCTACATGTGATGTTCACTGGCAATTTAATTACAACCTGTGGTGCAACGTTCACACAGAGATTGGCACAAGCATTTGTTAATTATTCTTATTAAAGTAATTTGCTGAATGTTACTTGTTTCATTTGAGCTGATATTTATGTTATCTGATTGTGCTATATTTGTTGATTATTCACAATAGTTTTTTTCTGCAAAAGAAAAAAGTAAACAGAGTATGCAGGAAATGTTACAACTTGCACGTTGGCCAATGTATGTGTACATCTATGTGAACGAAATGAATATTATAGTTGAGGTATGTGCTTTCATAATAGATTTTGTCAGCTGCTGTTTTATGGATTTATATCTTATTTAAAGAATAAAAGAATGACAAAGATAAGTATTTTATTTAATGATACCTTCAATGTTATTTTGCCGATGTTAGAATGAAAAAAAAAGAAGACAAATATGATTATTTATTTCAAGCGATCATTGCTAAAAGAAGGCCTTATAATAAATAATATCTTTTTGATACATGTATGTACATCATTATAACCACGGATGGGTGGAACCACCGATGACTAGAACTAATTGCTGTTCCCCCAGCCTGTTCGAGTCACTGAAGTTTGACTGTAGTTGATATTGCACATATGTTACCGTGGCCCTATTGTTTAATTATCTACCTTCATTTAATTCTTAATTGATTTGTTTTAGCTCACCTGAGCACGTAGTGCTCATGTGAGTTTTAGGATCAATGGCTGTCCGTCATCCACAGTTATTTCAAATGACATCTCCGAAACCACCGGGCCAGATTTGATGAAAATTGCCTGTGATGTTCCTTGCATGAAGCTATACCAAAGTTGTTCGAATGGTTCCGATCTGTTGCATATCTGGGTCACAGGAGCTAAAAATAGATTTTTAAAGTGAAATTTTTAAAAATCTTCTTCTCCAGAACCGCAAGGCCTAGAGTTTAGATATTTGGTGTGTGGCATTGTCTTATGGACTTTTACCAAGTTTGTTCAAATTATGACCCTGGGGTCCAAATTGGCTCCGTCCCAGGGGTCATTTGATTTTACATAGACTTACATTGGAAAAAATAGAAAAATCTTTTTGTCAGAAACCACAAGGCCTAGAGTTAAGATATTTGGTGTGTAACATAGCCTAGTAGACCTCTACTAAGTTTGTTCAAATCATGGCCCTGGGGTCAAAATTGGCCCCACCCCAGGGGTCACTTAATTTTACATATAGACTTAAATAGGAAAATCAAGAAAAATCTTCTTGTCAGAAACCACAAGGCCTAGAGTTTAGATATTTGGTGTGTAACATGACTAAGTAGACCTCTACTATGTTTGTTCAAATCATGGCCCTGGGGTCAAAATTAGCCTCGCCTTAGGGGTCACTTGATTTTATATAGACTTGTATAGGAAAATTATCAAAAGATCTTCTCAGAAACCACAAAGACTTGAGTTAAGATGTTTACTAGTAAACCACAACCAAATCAGTTCAATCATGGCCTGGTGTCAAAATTGGCCCTACCACAGGGGTCACTTGATTTTATATAGACTTATTAGAGCCATGACCTCCAAAATTAGGATGGCAGGTACAATTTACTGCGGAATTTAGATGATCTTGCTGTACTTCTGCATGGATTATGTATTCAGTATGGCTCATAATACAGTAATTGGCAATGAAGGCAATGTTTCTCAGGTGAGCGATTCAGGGCCATTTTGGCCCTCTGTTTTCCAGTGTATTAGTCATTTGCTATATGTCTTTGTGATAAAAGCTACTTACTCCACAAAGGAATTCAATTGAGCCCCCCTTGAGTGAGGCCAAGAGGGGTTAGGCTCAGACCAGGACATCAGTTTTTATGAACACATCTTGTTATGAACACTGCATGTATATGAACTTTGTAACCTGGGTAATACATGTGGTAGTCATTAGAAGGTTTGGTTGGTTAGTTTGTATGTTAGAAATGCTGAGCTTAATGTCAAATGTTGTTAATTTAGGTAAAGCCCTTGAAATGGTCCTGCTACATCTTGGACCACTAAACCTTTCCTAAAATAACCAAGGTACCTTAATGAAACATTAGGAAACCTTGGTTATCTCCATGAATGGCTATGAGGTCCAAAATGTAGCGGAACCAGGGGACTTTACCTTTAATGTAGCTTTTGTTAGCTCACTTGAGCACGTGCTCAGGATGGGCTATTAGGATTGATGAATGTCCGTCCATTCGTCATCCACAATTAGTTTGTTTGCACTCTAGCATCTTTATTTCTTAAGCAGTCAACTTTAAACTTTGTGACAATGTTTATTACCATAATATCTCGGCCAAGTTCGATTATGGCTGATATCGGCCCATTAGGTCAGGAGTTATGCCCCTTTTAATATAAAAAAAAAAAAAGAGTCAAATTTCACTTAGTCTGCACTATAGCATCTTCATTTCTTAAGCAGTCATCTCCAAACTTTATGACAATATTTATTAACGTAATCTCACAACTAAGGTCAATTATGGCGGATGTTGGCATATAAGGTCAAGGGGTTATGCCCCTTATAATATTAAAAAAAAATGCCATATTTCACATTGTTTTCACACTAGCATCTTCATTTCCTGAAGCAATCATCTTCAAACTTTATGACAATGTTTTTTACCATAATATCTTGACTTAAGTTTGATTATGGCTGATATCGGCCTATTAGGTCAGGAGTTATGCCCCTTTTAATGTTTAAATTTGTGTGTTCTCAGTCAAGTTTGACTTCAAATTTCGACCACAGGTACTGTTTAGTTTGTGGATTTATAAATGATCTCATGGATTATGTATTCAGTACAACTATGCCATAATTTAGTAACATGTACAGGCAATGAAGGCAGTTTTTCTCAGGTGAGCGTTTTTAGAGCCATCTTGATCCTCTTGTTTTAAATTGTTCCCATTGTTTTCACTGTTTTGTGCTTCTTTGTCAAGAAACACAAGGCCTGGAGTTAAGGTATTTGGTGTGTTTGTAAATGTATGGCATACTGAATCTTTACCAAGTTTGTTCAAATAATAAATCTTGGGTCAAAATTGGCCAGCCCCATTAAAAATTTACTTGCCAGAACCACAAGCCTAAAGTTAAGATTTTTAGCTCACCTGAGCACTTGTGCTCGGGTGAGCTTTTGTGATCGCCTTTTGTCTGTCGTGCATCGTCTGTGGTCAACAATTGCTTGTGAACACTAGAGGCCACAGTTTTGGCCCAATCTTCATGAAACTTGGTCAGGATGTTTGTCTACATGATATCTTGGATGAGTTCGAAAATGGGTAATGTGGGGTCAAAAAATAGGTCACCAGGTCAAATCTTAGAAAAATCTTGTGAACACTCTTGAAGCCTACATTTTTGTCCCAGTCTTCATTAAACTTGATATGAATGATGACCGCATGAATTCCCAGTTTAGTTCAAATTCAGGTAGGATCAATATGTAGGTCACTTAGTCAAATACTTTAGATGCCAGATTTTTTTAGCTCACCTGAGCAAAGCTCAGGATGAGCTATTGTGATCCCGTGAGCGTCCGTCGTGCGGCGTCAACAATTTTTAGTGTTTACACTCTATCACCTTTATTTCTTGAGCAATCATCTTCAAACTTTTAGAAAATGCTTATGACAATAATGTCTCGATTGAGTTCGATTAAAGCTGAGATCTGTTGATTAGGTCAGGAGTAATGCCCCTTTTAATATTCAAAAAATGCCATATTTCACGTTGTTTACACTCTAGCATCTGCATCTTTTGAGCAATCATCTTCAAACTTTATGGCAATGCTTATAACCATAATGTCTTGATTGAGTTCGATTATGGCTAAGATCTGTCAATTAGGTCAGGAGTTAAGCCCCTTTTAATATTAAAAAATGCCATATTTCACTTTGTTTACACTCTAGCATCTTCATCTTTTGAGCAATCATCTTCAACTTTTATGGCAATGCTTATGACAATAATGTCTCGATTGAGTTCGATTAAAGCTGAAATCTGTTGATTAGGTCAGGAGTTATGCCCCTTTAAATATAAAAAAAAATGCCAGATTTCACTTTGATTACACTCTAGCATCTTCATTTTTTTAGCAATCTTTGTCAAACTTTAAGACAATGTTTATGCCCATAATTTCGCAATCGGGTTCAATTATAACTGATATTGACAAGTTAATTTAGGAGTTATGCCCTTTTCACCATAAAAAAGCCAGATTTCACTTTTACACTCTAGCATCTTTATTTCTTGAGCAATCATCTTTCTCAGGTGAGCGATCAAGGGCCATCTTGGCCCTCTTGTTGTCATTATGCCTAACACAGCCATCTTACTCAGGTGAGCAACACAGGGCCATCTTGGCCCTCTTGTTGATGCTTAACATGGCCAACTTGGTTCAAATCATGTCCCTGGGGTCAAAATTGGCCTGCCTCAGAGGTCTCTTGGTTTTTTAATAGACTTAGATAGGATCTTCATGTCAGAAACCACAAAACATGGAGTTCAGATAATTGGTATATAACATTGCAAAGCTGGTCTCTGCCAAGTCTGCTCAAATAATGGCCCAGGGGTCAAAATTTGCCCTGTCCCAGGGTTCGCTTGATTAATATAGACTAATATAGGGCTTCTAATGACCTGAACAATTTGAACCTAGATACAGTTTTTGTGTGGAATCAAAACAATCTTGCTGTATTTCTGCATGGATTTTGATTTTAATACTTATTGCAGTAATATAGTAACTTGTATAGGCAATAAAGGTATTGTTCCTTAGGTGAGCGACTTTAGGGCCAATAATCTTGGCCCTCTTGTTGTATTTTACATAGAGCTCTCTGAAGTGTTAACACTGGTATTTGATGTATGTATATCAGATAGATTTGCATGTCTAGATCAAAGTGACTGTTGGAAATGGCTCATTTACATACATATATGATGTTTAGAGTAGAAATTGCATCTCCTTTTTCATTTTGGCAGGTGATTATCTATTGTAATATTTATTATCCTCATAAATTTTCATGTATAAATTTCTGACTTGATGAATATCAATTCGCTGAATCATAACCCTTTCCCTCATATAGACTCATTTTGACGCACTCATAGTACCACATAAAGCCTGATCTGCAGAAAACCACAGTTAAACCTTACCAAATTTAATTATAAAGTCCTCATTTCCAGACCACTGAGGAGCAGCGAACAGCATAAAACCTGATCAGCCTGCGAGTTACTCGCAGGCTGATCTGGTTTTATGCTGTTCGCATAGGTCTTTTCATGGTTTCCTCACTGAGGGAAAGGGTTAAATGGGATATGGATATTTCTTTCTTGTGCAGACCCTGTAGGATCTGAGCAAACAGAGGAGACCCTGATCAGATGGCTCTATCAAGGAACTGTCTGATCTGGTTCTGCTAATTGTGAAAGTGTCTAATGTAAAGGTTTAAATAGCAAGAGGATTACTTTCCAAGTACAGTTTAGCTCTTCACAGGGGGGTATCCAAAATTTTAATGAAATCCGTAAGTTTCATTTTGACTGGTAGTGTAGATTTATACAATGCAGAGCCATCAAAATGCTGCTTTTAGTGTCTAAACTAGAACTTTTTATATTGAATAATATTATAATTCATGAAAAACAATTAACAGATAAATGCATTGATGGATCTTGAAATAATTTGGCACAAATAATCTTTTAGAAAAGGTGTTGTGTCTTGTGCAAGACCCAGATCTGTAGCCCTAAGGGCAAGGTCACCATCTTGGGTCAAAAGTCAAAAAAGGAACATTTTGTTGTGTCTGGGTTCTTACACTATTATGTATGGATGGATTTTGAAACAACTTTGCACAAATGTTTCTTCTAGAGAAGACGGTGTGCTGTGCACAAGACCGAGGTCTCTAGCTCAAAGGTTGAAAAGTGGCGCTTTTTTTCTGTGCCCAGGCTATTAATGTAGGCTTCCAGATATGTGGCACATGCAAGATCAACATCTGTAACCTTAAAAGCAAGGCTACAATAAGTCAAAAAGAGAAGATGGTCCTGTCATACACATGACCTAGGTTTTAATGTTGGTGATTTCCTTTTTGGGCATTTGTCACAGACACTGCAACAGGTCTTGTTTTTAAATACGCTTGGCTGCTGCTATTTTTGTCAATCTAACATTTCAGATGACTGACAGATATGTACAGTTTTTAGAAGACTGTTGTTAACTTGTTACTTCGCATATTATGATGATGTTACCACATATAAATCATTACCTACCTATAACAGTATTTTGTCAGTATCTGTTCATTGTTGCCATGACAATTGCAGCCATCAACCAGGAGAAGCAGGAACAGGAGCTGAGAAATTCCATAGGAGGCCATGATAAAAACAGTTTGAAGAAGGTGGAGACACAGGAAAGAGATGCTCTGAAGGAAAGTAGGTGGCCAACAAATGTTTGCAATTCTTTTTCCTCTAGTGTAGAACTTGTTTACATGATTTTATTTATGGTCTGGTATTGTCACTCAGTTTTTAGCTCAACTGAGCACAAAGTGCTCAAGGTGAGCTTTTGTGATCGCCCTTCGTCCGTCGTCGTCCGTCGTCCGTCGTCAACAATTTGCTTTAAACGACATCTCCTCTGAAACCGCTGGACAGAATTTAATGAAACTTGGCAGGAATGTTCCTTGGGTGAGGCTCTACAAAAGTTGCTAAAATAAAGTTGATCCATGAAGAACTCAAAACTTGGCCAGATTTCAAAATAATTTGGTACAGATTTCCTTGGGTCAACCTCTACCAAATTTCTAAAATTTTCCGATCCGTAAAAAAACATGGCCGCCAGGGGCGGGGCTTATTTGCCTTATATGTATATAGAGAAACCTTTAAACAACATCTCCTCTGAAACCACTGGACAGAATTTGATTAAACTTGGCAGGGATGATCCTTGGGTCAACCTTCACAAAAGTTGCTAAAATAAACTTAATCCATGTAGAACTGTGGTTGCCATGGCAACAAAAAGAAGAAAAATATGAAAACTTTAAAAATCATCTCCTTCAAAACTACTGGCCAGATTTCAAAATAATTTGGTACAGATGTTCCTTGGGTCAACCTCTACCAAAGTTGCTAATATTATTCCGATCTGTAAAAAAACATGGCCGCCAGGGGCGGGGCTTATTTGCCTTATATGTATATAGAGAAACCTTTAAACAACATCTCCTCTGAAACCACTGGACAGAATTTGATTTAACTTGGCAGGGATGATACTTGGGTCAACCTTCACAAAAGTTGCTAAAATAAACTTGATCCATGTAGAACTGTGGTTGCCATGGCAACAAAAAGAAAAAAAAAATGAAAACTTTAAAAATCATCTTCTTCAAAACTACTGGCCAGATTTTAAAATAAATTGGTACAGATGTTCCTTGGGTCAACCTCTACCAAATTTGCTAAAATTATTCCGATCCGTAAAAAAACATGGCCGCCAGGGGCGGGGCTTATTTACCTTATTTGTATATAGAGAAACCTTTAAACAATATCTCCTCTGAAAACACTGGACAGAATTTGATTAAACTTGGCAGGGATGATCCTTGGGTCAACCTTCACAAAAGTTGCTAAAATAAACTTGATCCATGTAGAACTGTGGTTGCCATGGCAACAAAAAGAAAAAAAATATGAAAACTTTAAAAATCATCTCCTTCAAAACTACTGGCCAGATTTTAAAATAAATTGGTTCAGATGTTCCTTGGGTCAACCTATTTATCTCAGGTGAGCGATTTAGGGCCATCATGGGCCTCTTGTTTTGAACTTCTCATTTATTTTAAGTAGAATGAAATAAGAAAGCCCAAATTTTAAGATTCATGTGTTAAGATTATCATCAAAGTATATTTGCCAATTTTTTAAGGTACAAAAAGTCACATTTTAGTGTTTTTATGCAAATTTGGCTAAAATTTCAATAAAAAAAAGCAGTTTTAGTTAAAAAAAACAAATCAGGTGAGGTATGTATTTTTTTTACATTTTCAGAAACCATTTATATCAGAGAAATGACTCTAAAAAATAAAGGAAATCTGTCCGTTGAATTTTTTAAACGCCGCCGGAGGCGGTCGTATATTGGCGTCATCTTCTCCGTCTGTCCGTACGTCCATTTCTTGTGAACGCAACTCCTCCTACATTTCTGAATGAATCTTTTCAAAACTTGGTCAATGTCATAACTATAATGGGTAGATGTGCATGAAGTGGCGATTTTTCGGTCCATTGATTTTTAGCTCACCTGAGCACTTGTGCTCGGGTGAGCTATTGTGATCGCCTTTTGTCCGTCGTGCGCCGTCCGTCGTCAACAATTGCTTGTGAACACTCTAGAGGCCACAGTTTTGGCCCTATCTTTATGAAACTTGGTCAGGATGTTTGTCTACATGATATCTCGGATGAGTTCAAAATTGGGTCATGTGGGGTCAAAAACTAGGTCACCAGGTCAAATCTTAGAAAAACATTGTGAACATTCTGGAGGCCACAACTTTGGCCCAATCTTCATGAAACTTGGTCAGGATGTTTGTCTACATGATATCTCTGATGACTTTGAAATTGGGTAATTGGGGAAATTTTGGCCCAATCTTCATAAAATTTGGTCAAGATATTTGTCTACATAATATCTGGTGAGTTCGAAATTGGGTCATGTGGGATCAGGATTGATTTCATGAATGTCTGCCATGATTGCTAAAATGAAGTTGATCTCTGGTTTGTCATTTGATTTCCATATAGTAAAAATCATCTTGAATATGCTGATGTACACTGGTGAGCGTTTATGACCCTTGGGCCTCTTGTTTTATATAGGGAAAAATTTAAAAAAAACATCTCCTCTAAAACCAATGGACAGAATTTGATGAAACTTGGTATAAATGGTCCTTGGGTGGGACTCTACAAAAATTGCTCAAATAAAGTTGCTCTATGCAGAACTCTGGTTGCCATGGCAACAAAAAGAAAAAAATCTTGGAAAGTTTAAAAATCATCTCCTTCAAAACTACTGGCCAGATTTCAAAATAAATTGGTACAGATGATCCTTAGGGGTAGCACTACAAAGATTGCTAAAATTATTCGGATCCACAAAAAAAGCACGGACGCCAGGGGCCAGGCTTATTTTACATTTTTTTTTATATAGGGAAAGATAAAAAAAAAATCTACTCTAAAAAACCAATGGACAGAATTTGATGAAATTTGGTAAAAATGATCTTTGGATGCGAGTCTACAAAAATTGCTCAAATAAAAATGATCCATGCAGAACTCTGGTTGCCATGGCAATAAATAGAACAAAAATCATCTTCTTCAAGATTAATATAAATCATCTTCCAGATTAATAATTTGCAGGGTTTCAAAATGTTTTTAATTGGTACAGATGATCCTTGGGTGTAGCTCTACAAAGTATTCAAAATTATTTGGATGTGTGTTGTAAACTCGGCAACAATACGAGGGGGGGGGGCTTATTTATTATATTTATATTGATTTATGCAGAACTCTAGTTGCCATTGCAATGCTATGAAAAGATAAATTTAAAATTCATCTTGTTTAGAACTGCTAGCCAGATTTAAAATACATTGTTATAGATGTTTATTTAGGGTTAATTGGCTAATTTTTACTTTGTTTTTCAGACAATTTTAACAATTAATCAAAATCAAAGGAAATGTCCTTTGTTTTCACCTGACGTCATCAAGACCAATCCGCCATCAACCATTTTACTATTTGCACTTCTGTTTCAATTAAAGATTTACAGATATATACTTTTGAGTTTAAAAAACAGAAACACATGAAGATTGATTCTTTATTAAAGAAGTGAAATTGCATAAAGTGGTTATTTAATACAATATATAAATTCATTATTGAAGACGGAAAATATATACGTTGTAATTTTTTGCAGTTGTCAGTAATTAATTTCCTTAGTGTCCTATATGAGACAAACGGATCCATCAACCTCCAACAATCAGTTTTAAGTCACCATAAACTGTTCGGAGTCAAAGGTGTATTTTTGTGTGATTTTTCACTCCGTTGTCTAAAATATTTTTATCTTAATGGGAGCAAGCACGTTTTTCCCCCAAAAAAAGAAATGTAATCCATCACCTTACAACCTGTTAACTGTTCCAAGTCAAGGGTGTATTTTGTGTGGTTTTTGACTCCCGATTTATCTGTACTTAGCTGCTTTTTCCAGATTAACAACTTACTGATTTAACCTTTTCCTTCATATAGACTCATATTGACACTCTCAAAAGGAACCACATAAAATAGTCACAGTTAAACATTCCTTGTTACAGAAAACAATTGTTTCATTTTAAAATGCAGATGTACTCTGGTGAGCATCTATGGCCCTTGGGCCTCTTGTTTGTTTTTTTTGTTTTGTTTTTTTAAAAATGACCAAAATCTCCCCCTTTTAAAATAAAACGACAAACAAACAGATGAGTGTTGGCATCCGCATCAAGCTCTTGTTGTGTCGTAATTTCTTTATTCATATCAAATATACTGTACAGAAAAATGTTCAAAAGATAAACCAATTGAATAATTATATATTTCATTTCACCATCAGATGCCCACAAATGCCAATACTTACATCTCACTGTTGGCTAAGGGATTCTTGGCTAGTTATTCATTCTTATAAAGACATTGATTAGAACCATAGCATAATGCTGCTTCTATAAATGAGTACTCTTCAGACAGGATATGTAGAATCTAAATTGCTGAAACCTGATTGTTAAGAATTGTTATTTCTTGTATATGGATACAATAAGATTTTTCTAGATTTAAAAGATAGCAAGGTTAGGATTGTTTGTAACAGATAGGGACCATTGTGTCAAGTTCTGATGTTACTGCAGTGTCATCATTTGTGTTTTTCTACAGTTGTGGCTCAGGAGCAGACCCATAAAAATATCGAACAGTTCAACAAGGACAATCTGAGGAAGTCGCAGACACTGGAGAAGAACCCTCTCCCCACAAAAGAAGGTAAGTCTCAGTTTTGTCTCCCACTTTTCTTTTGAGCTTTCATATTTCTCTTTTACTCTCTGTCTGTCTTTCTCTCTGTCTGTCTGTCTCTCTTTTTCTCTCTTTCAGTTGTGAGTTGTTAGCAAAGACATCTCCCCTGAGACCACTTGGTAGAAATTGATAAAACCTTTCACTGTTCCCTGCCAATTTTAAAGCAGGCAGTTCAAGGCCCCTCTTGCTTGAAAAAAGGGGGGTCCTTGACAAAAAAAATAGGACTCATTTATAATATGCAAGTACACTCATCTGGTATCTTGCCTTGCAGTGCCACTTTAGGGATGTGTCAGAGCATTGCAAAAACAGTATTGCAACCATGAATATTTTTAAAACCAGTTGTAAAATAAGTCTTTGTTATATTTTTTGCTGTTCACTTCATCATTGAAGGTGGGGTGGGGCTATTCTCTTCCATTTCATTACAATTTGGATTGTTTTGTTTATTTTTTCTAAGTACAAAAGTTTCTGAAACAGTTTTGCTTTTTTGTTTGCCTAACCAACCTCTGACATATAAGTTTTGATCATGTATGACTACATCATGTGTGACTTAATTCTGAAATTTGAAAATTCCAAAATTCTGTTCAGTACTTATTAAACAAAACAAAGATAAATCATCCCTCAAAATGCCATAGAAGTTTTCAAAAATGTTCTATAAATAGAATTTATTTTAGCATGTACGGTCTTAAATAAAATTGATCTCTTGAAAAATGAAACCCCTATGTCGTTTGAAACTAGTTTCCCTATACATGTATACTCTATATAGAAAATTTCTTCTTCTAGGAAACCATGCTTAGAAATCTTTTGGCACAAATGGTCACCTAATGGCTGTCTATCATTATTGCTGAAATAAAGTTGAACCCATGAAAAATGAGGCCTCCAGATGATTGACTAACTTCATAGAATTCTTTGTATCTGAAACTTGAATCTGGTTGCTGCTGAAAGTAAACATGTAAAATCAAGTGACTTGAATTGTTTTATAAATATTAGCGTATGTAGTCTGGTGAGTGATCTAGGGCCATATAGCCCGCTTTTTTTTTAGCTCAAGGTGAGCTATTGTGATCACCCTCCATCCGTGGGCCATCGTCAACAATTTGTTTTAAATAACATCTCCTCTTAAACTGCTGGACAGAATTTGATTAAACTTTGCAGGGATGATCTTTGGGTGACCCTTCACAAAAGTTGCTAAGATAAACTTGATCCATGTAGAACTCTGGTTGCCATGGAATTGGAAAGAAAAAATATGAAAACTTAAAAAATCATCTCCTTCAAAACTACTGGCCAGATTTCAAAATGTTTTAGTACAGATTAATGATTATTATCTTGCCAGGGCTGACTTGGTATTGGACCACTATCTCCAATTATGGTCCTTGAAGTATAAAAAATGTCATATTTAACTTTGTTTACATTCTAGCATCCACATTTATAAAGCAATTTTGATCAGATGTATACATAATGATCATAAACCAAGCATTATCATGCCTTGTATGGAAGTTACGATCCATAATACTTAAGGTTGCCTTTAGAGCAGTGGTACTCAGGTGAGCAATATAGGGCCATCATGTCCCTCTTGTTTAATTACATGGGTGTAAGAATTTCTTAAATTTTCATTCACCCTTCACAAATTTGAGATAGTCAAATGAAGAAAAAAAAAGAGAGGAAATTTTCTAAAAAAAATTTGGCAGAACATGAAATTTGTACTCCCCTGATTTTAATGGCATATGAGTGAAGGGAGTGGGCAGGCATATGTTTTACAAACATCTCTTGTTTATTCCAAATTTATCACATAGAGTTAATTGACAAATTATTCAGTAACCACACTTTTTGTAATGGAATATTGCTGATCACGTAAGGTAAAAACAAATGTGTAAAAGAAGGTAATTCTTTATTGTTTATACACTTCAGAGCTGCAGCAAGGTTAGTTTGTAATATGTTTCCCGAGATCCTCATTTTGTGTAACATTCACCTTCCCCCACATATAGACTTGAATTATACTTCTAGACATGTAACTGTACCCTGCCCCAACATGTCAGTACCCAGTCCAAATATGTCACAGACTGGACAGAACATGTGATTCCACACTAAAATTTGACAGTGCAACAAACACCTTAAAGTTAAACTGCACTTCAGAAACCAAACACCTGTCATATCAATGTATGATCTTGCTACAAATGTTTCAAAACATTTCTAACAGTACAGTATAGAGTGTGTGTAATGCATTTACAGTGGCGCTATCATATCAGCTGTCAAAAAAACAGCATGGTACACTATTGAAATATGAACCGTATGGGATGTGCAATAGCACATTTGATTCACCTTTATGATTAGATATGATGCAATGTGTTCTTAATCTGATATAATATGCGATCTATAATCTGCAATACACAGTAAGCATGGTTTACATGTTATGATGACATTATTATACCCCCAGATACAAAGTATATCGGGGCTATATTGGAGTCCTGTACATCGGTTGGTCAGTCAGTCTGAAGAAGAGATTTGTCGGCCCTAATTCTTGGCTACTTTTGTAGGATTTTGATTGAACTTTACATGACTTTTAAGTACCAAGATAAGTTGTGCATATCATTGGAACATCACGATCTGCCTGATTTTAAATTAGATATCCCTTTGTTTTTATTTCTTAAATATATTTTTTCTGCGCAATTTCTCGGCTACCAATGGACTGATTTTACATAATTTAATACATATTGTTTAAAAATCACGACTGCTTATTTTGTATGATCTACAATATAGGTATATGAACAAATTACAATTATCTTTTTTTCAATGTATTTAATATTAGAGAGATAGAGAGAGTTAGAAAGGAAGCGAGCAAACAGTGTAGCAAAAAGTGTTCAGACAATGTTAAACATGTAAACTTTGATAAAACACATCAAATCAAAATTGATGTACAGGGGTTTACTTAAGATTTGACTTTCACTTGTCCAGTGGGCAAGTTAATTTGAATATCTACTAGCCCCCACTGAAAACAGGGTGCCCGATCTTGAAGTTTGTTGGTGTTTGTTTATGTTTAAAATTAAATATGTGCAACATTTAGGCGGATTTTAGTTATTATGTATCAAACACAAATTGCAAGCATTTTACCCCTGATATACTTTAGAAAAAAAAAAAAAACGAAAGATTTCATTTACATAAATAAATTGCCCGCCGGCTATCTTCTTTGAAAAATCACTTGCCCGCAGTGATTTTAACCCGGCGGGGGCAAGTGGGCGTCCACTTAAGAAAACCCCTGATATAGCCCAGCGTAAACTGAAATATTAATAAGTTTTAGTTCAAATAACATATTTTTTACAACTGCATTAAATTGCTTAAGGATGCATTGTGTTGGCTTCATAAAGTAATGTAGGACACAACAAAATTAATGTACATAGAATAAAAAAAGAAGTAAAAAAATATATATATTATACCACATATAATTATATTAAAAAAATGAATTCATATGTGGATGTTGAATTTAGATGTACAAAAAAAAAAATTATTTTCTTAAAAAATCAAGGGTGTCCTGAAACTGAGACTCTCGCTACAGTATACATTATGTGATGTAAGATTTACGATATACCATTGTTATACGATACAATCCCATTCATACCGTCTTGTATGATTTGATGTGATACAATATGATATGTTACAATGCAATTGAGTATATGATTTAACCCTTTCCCTCATAGATGAAACCATGAAAAGACCTATGCGAACAGCATAAAACCAGATCAGCCTGCGAGTAACTCGCAGGCTGATCAGGTTTTATGCTGTTCACTGCTCCTCAGTGGTCTGGAAATGAGGACTTTATAATTAAATTTGGTAAGGTTTAACTGTGGTTTTCTGCAGATCAGGCTTTGTGTGGTACCTACTGAGTGTGTCAAAATGAGTCTATATGAGGGAAAGGGTTAATACCATACAAACAATATAAACTATTTTTGACAACTGATGTGATAGCACCACTGTATACATGATGGAATATTAATTACATCATCTCTCTTGGGGGCTTCTTCATCAGAAATCAGCTGGATGTCGATATGGCTGAAATACTGTCACAGTGAAAACCAACTCCATTGCAGCATTATCTCTCCCCACCCATCCACTACCCCAACACCAAAATGAGAAGTTCTTAAATCATCCCTTGTTTTACTATGGATGTTTAATGCAGTACAGACTTAATATATGATGGAGGCTATAATCCATGCAAGATATTATACCAGAAGTTAAAACTTGTATCCATGTCAAGATCACTGTTCTCATGTTCAAAACAACCTTAAAGATAGCCATTTAGAATAATAAATTGTGCTTTATATAACTGAGTCAGTGTGTTTCTAATACTTGACTATAACTTATTTAAATAGATTGTTTTATGAAGTGTGTGAGTGTTTTGGATGACTTCTGATTGTTACAATGTGAATTTTTCTTTCACCATTTAAAATGCTAATATTGAATGTTTTTGTGTTTTAATAAAGTTTGATATATTACATTGTGATCTCACATTGAACTTGAGATTTCTAACCGACAATATCATAATCATATAAATTTATAAGTATCTTATAAAACAGAAAATCCTATTGATGGGGTAGAATTATGATTGAGAATAATCTTATTTTATATCTCTTGTATTTGATATAATAGAAAGCTTTTGATTTTTGTGAAAAGATAATCACTTCTGTAACTCTTGTTTTTCTATTTTAAGTTGTGGTTTTTTTTAACAGCTGATCATAAACTTCTAACATTAAAGTCATATCATTTTTTTTTAAATGCATATTTTATGTGTTTCAGATATTGAGGCAGAAAAGTCTGCTCAGTAACTGTGGAGATTTAGGGAGCAAACAACAGCAGCATTGTGCCTTTATACCTGTATGTGTCCTGGTCAAATGTTGGGAGAACCTGGCCCTCTGCCGCAGTCGTCCCACTGTGT
This sequence comes from Solen grandis, assembly GCA_021229015.1. Classification (NCBI taxonomy): domain Eukaryota; kingdom Metazoa; phylum Mollusca; class Bivalvia; order Adapedonta; family Solenidae; genus Solen; species Solen grandis. The sequence continues at coordinate 72,889,828 of CM037778.1, forward strand.
CATGGATATAGATTTCATCATAAGTCTTGTATCTATGGAAACATTAATGACATTACCCATATATCTGTAGATTTATATGAGTGTGCTGCTCAGCTTGAAATTGCCTTGAATTGTGTAAAGCTTGTTGGAAAAAAGTTTCTATGTAAGACATTTATAAACATACGTTTGGGACATTTTGGAAAATTTGTTTCTGAATTTACGCACAGAAGATAGTTACTTCTTGTCTTAACTTTAGCAGAGCAGAAGCCATACTACTGTATGAAACTGTTCTTTGATCAGTTTGTAAACTAATCTTATATTCCTCGCTATTAATGTTCGATTTCTTACATAACAGTCCAATCCAAATTTTAATGTGGCTCATTTTATTGAACATGTTTCATTTGAAATAACCTTTTTTTTCATGTTGCTCTGAAGAAAGATATTTGTGGAATTTCAATTTTCTCATTTTTCATGGAGATATTTTTTTACGCATTACTGTTTTTTGGGTGATCCTCTTAAAAACATTTCAACATATTGGAATTCACAAGAAAGAAAAAATTAATCTCAACTGTCTTCTAATGTGATCAGATATATTTAGGTCAGCCTGCTGTTTGCAAGATCATCAAGCATCGTCTCTGCCAATTGTTTTGTACATATGTGTAAAATATTTACTATCAAACTATAATTAGTGATCATGTAGTTCTGTGTTACACATTTATAATTGTTATAAAAATTTAAATGTAGAGTGCTTTCTTTCTCATTTCCTTTACTTCTCAAAGTACCTACAACCATGCGGGATTATTCTGGAGGGCATTGTAGGAGTAGGATGTTTAAATGAGTGAACAGTTACAAAAACATTCTCAGGTTTAACAAAGGGGTATTGTCTCTGCACATAGGAATTAGAAAAAAACAACCTTAAAGTTTACTTTTCTTTGTAGAATTTGTTTAATGGGCAGTAACTGTTTATTATATTCCCTAGAGTTTCCATAGACACTGAATATAGACATTTAGTACATAGTTGTTTTTCTTCTCAGCTCTAGTCTCACCTGCATTGTTAATTTTATTGATACTGTAAAGAAATCTATAAGTCAGTCCCAAGCTTGTGGTGTTTATTTTTATATCAGTCCAATTGTTGTTACTGTTAGTAGTTTAAAGGTATCAGAAGTGTAAAGAAATTTGAAAATACTGGGACGGAAATATATATCAATCAAATTAAGCTTTTTTATTGTACAATCTTACAAGCATACTGTAAAGAAACATTTCATCATTTTATATCAAGTTTAAACAGTAAGCTGTGTATTGATGGAGCAGAGTGACATTGTAAAGCTTTTTTCTTCACATTTGATGAGTGTTTACTTTAGCATGTTATTGATGAAAGTGTAAGCTAGTTCATTCCTTTAACATTGCAATATTTGGTGAATAGGTTTCCTTCAGACTTACTTCCATTCATGTTCTGGTTGATAACAAACTAGTTTTCAGTATTAATTATTTTACATCTTAAACATTCCTATTTAAAAGCAAAATGATTGGGGACCAAACATTTACTCTTTGTTTTCCCCACTAACATTCATCCCAGTATTGATGTCTCTTCTAAATACCGTTATAAATCCTTATCTCTGAATATGAGTCATTATTAACAAATTGCATAATGCCAATTCATTTTCTTTCATTTGCATAATTATTCTTCGTTAAAACTCACCTGAGGAAGGTGAGCTTTTGCGATCACCCTTTGTTTGTGGTGTGTTGTAAACAGTTTGCCATATCCTAATTGCCTAAAACAGGAGTTAATCTATTCTAAAAAAGGGGGGATAAGCTGTTTTTATATACATTATATGGACCATTTCAACAATTATTTTCTCTGGAATAAGTGATCTGTACTTTTAATTTATTTTGTACATGTTTTCTATAACAGATGCAGTGATGGTTCATAAAAAACTGGTTCTGCCCCAGGGGTGACTTTATTTTACATACAACTATATAGGAAAAACCTCAATCTTCTTACACCACAAAGCATGTAACATGGCTTAGTGAACCTCTACCAAGTTTGTCCAAATCATGGCCCTATGATCACTTGGTTCTATAAAGACGTACAAAGGGGAAAAAAAAAATCTTTCTGTCAGAAACCACAGTACTTGGGGTATAGTGAACCTCCACCATTTTTTTCAAATAATGGCCCTGAGGTCAAAATTTGTTCCACCCCTGGGTGGACTATGAACTTCAAAATTTGGTCCACATGTTCAGTTTTTGTGTGGAATTAAGATTATCTTGCTGTACTTCTGCCTGGATTATGTATTCAGTGGGACAGTGCTATAATGGGCAGTGTAGGCAGTATTTTCCAAATGAGCGGATTCATGGCAATCTTGGCCCTCTTTTGTTCTGTGGCGTGTTATGTTAAATGTTCTATTTTCAAATTGTTTCTTTCTCTTTTTTTTCAGTTTTAAGTATTACTCTGTCCTTTTGACCAGTCAGATATGATAAAATGTTATTAATCTATCTAATCCATCCATACTTACTTTATTTACTTGTATCATTGTTATAGTATTTTCAAAAAAACCTGTCTCATTTTATTTGTTTGCTTCCATATAATGCCATCATAAAAAAGTTTGTTTGCTGTGCTTCTACCAAGAAATAATTAGGTAGGTAGATATTTTTATGCTCTTTGAAGGGCAAGTATATAGCTGCTGCTGTCTTTCTGTCCGTCCTTCTAGTACAATTCTTATACATTCTATAATTTCATCATTTATCAATGGATCTTAAAATTAACTGTTAACCATCATATGGGGAAATCTGCAGTGTGCTCACACTCCGTGGTATTTTCGTCCAGTCAGTAACTCCATTTATCAGTGTATTTTAAGATAATTTGGCTGTGATTTTCTAGCAACGATGTTAATTATTTATCTCTTTTTACATGAAATGAACAGACCATACCTAGCCTTGATAGGCTGTTTAGAATTATAGTCTTTCGGTAACTTAAACAAAAAACTGCTATTGTCAATCAAGACTATACTTAATGCAAAAAATGACTTTGCATTGTGATGGTACTCTGGTGAGTATTCTAGGGCCTTTATGGTCCTCTTGTTTTTCATTTCTGGTCCATAACTCATTAATTTCTCAATCTGTAATCCTCACCCTCTGTACATTCACACATTTTAAGTGAAGCATAAAATAAACATTATCGAATCAGAAGTCATAAAGCAGAAAACATTATATATCAACCTATCAAATTCACATAATTTTGGCTCACCTGAGCACGAAGTGAGCTATTGTGATCACCCTCCGTCCGTTGTCCATTAGCAACAATTTGCTTTAAACATCTCTCAAACCGCTGGACAGAATTTGATTTAACTTGGCAGAGATGATCCTGTCTTATACATTTAAATAATTTCTTAACATTCAAAATCTATGCATCATTTCAGGAAATATGATAACAAATTTGAGCAGAATATACAAATCTGAATATATAGTAACATATATGACAGTAACAAATGGACTTAACAAAACATTTTGGATCATATCAGTATGTCATATGTTTTGGATATTAAAATAAGTATAAGAGTTTCATCACATGATCTATCTAATGAAATGAGGAGATACAATAATATTCCTAGAAATCAACGATTATGTTAACCCTTTCCCTCATAGAGGACACCATGAAAAGACCTATGCGAACAGCATAAAACCAGATCAGCCTGCAAGTAACTCGCAGGCTGATCAGGTTTTATGCTGTTCGCTGCTCTTCAGTGGTCTGGAAATGAGGATTTTGTAATTAAATTTGGTAAGGTTTAACTGTGGTTTTCTGCAGATCAGGCTTTATGTGGTACCTACTGTGTGCGTCAAAATGAGTCTATATAAGGGAAAGGGTTAAAGTTGCACAATGAATCTACCTGAAAGTGACTGTCAATTTTAACAAGTATGTCCAAAGTAAAGAGAATTAAGAAATACTTTATTCAGCCATTATCTTTGTTACCAGCCAACTATTTTAAAATTTAAAAGCATTTTGAGCCATCAAGAAAAATAATAAAATCTACTGCAAAATTTAATTTTTATGCAAATAAAGTAAGAGCCACAAATAATTGATATATGATCAGAAGTTATACTATATGATGTGATAATAGTTCTGTTTAATAGTTTCTTACCAAATAATTGATTAATACTTGTATATATTTCTCTGTAAATTTCATGTCTTCATTGCATATGTTTATATATTTAAAAACCTTAGTTTTAATTAAAAAAAAAAACAATACGATGTAAAAACTATGCACCCAATCACATCTCTGAGACATAACAAATAAAACCATTCATATAATTTTCAAGGAATATGATTTCCAGAAAGAAATTATATCTTGTCAAATAAAGAGTTAGTCTTTGAGTTGCATGTCCAATGAAAAATGTTAGTATGAAATCATGAATTTTACTTTTGAACCTCTCTGTCAATTAATTCAACAATTTAAATAATTACTTAATAACCAAAATCCTGAGTTTTACTTCGAAATATTAATGATTTTGAGATTCATCCACTTGAGAAAATACAATTGTTCATTTTAGTAAAAGAATACTTTTAAAGGCAAGGGAAGTTTCTTTTTTGGTCAAGTTACCGTATAAAGTATAACCAATGAAACCTAGCTGGCCCCCTGTTGGATGCATTTACTAAGTAATTCTGATAGACAGCTTTAAGGTGATTATTTTGTGCAATAACAAATTGTTCCAATTGTTGCTTTTAGAAAAGAGGGACTTTGAAATTTTATAAGGAACTAACTGTTCCCTTAGTTTTTTATGTTTGTTGGGTTTCACATCCCTTCGACAGTATTTCATTTGGAGACTATGTCTATTTGAGACAGATATAGTGCTACCACACTGCAGTATCACGCTGTAGACATGTGGCAGGATACCACACCGAGTCACATTATCCGGACACCAGGCCAACCAGCCCTGCAACTACCCTTATATGCTAAGCACCAAGCAAGGGAGCTATACCAGTACATTTTTTTTAAGACAATGTACAAAGTACAATTTTTTTTTTTGGTATATCAGAGCAGAGGATCAAACCAACAACCTCCCACTCTGGAGACGGACGTTCTTACCACATGGACACCGGGGATGGTACCTCATTTTTTATGGGATTAACTCGAGCATTATTTGGTAGAGGGTAAATGCCAAATAAAACTGAATCTTTATTTGCAATTGCAACAAAATTCATTATGAATCAAGTTAATTTAAGAAAATTTTGTGAAGGATAATCGGAGACAAGTTTCAGTGGTTTCAAAGTATAGAAAAATCTTTTTGTTTAATATATATCCACATCTGCATACATTCATTTAATATTTATTCACAAGGCAAGAATAGTCCTGTTAAATGATTGAAGTTTTAAAGACAACAAAATCTATATTTTTTTATATTGATTTTATTTTTCATAGCAACTCATTCAATGTGTTTATTTCCAAGTATACAACTTTTTCAAGTAAACAGTAAGAAAGAAAATTACATATAGACACACTTCACAAATGATAGCATATATTCTAGAAATCAGTTATTAAATCCATGAAAGAAAGAGAAAAAAGTCTTCTACAGAGTAATGTATTGGTCACTCTTTTTAAAATATTTTTGTTAATCATCTTTTTTTTTTTCATGAATAGAAATGAATCATATTTACATATACATGTGTACATACATATACATACATATCTATGTAATGGTACACAAATTTACCCATATACATACATACATATACATTCATACACATGCATATACTTCACAGTGTTAAGCTTTATATCTCAGTGCAAACACCACTGTAGATAAAAAACAAAACCAAAAAACTCAATAGAGTTCAATTGAGGCCAAGATGTAGCAGTTTTGACCAAAAAAAACAACAATTATCTGTGAAAAAAAAGCATTGACATTTTGATATAACATCGATATTATTCAGCCTTTGTGCCAAATGCAGATAATATATCAACCAGTTGGTGTTAGCAACTGTTTTATTTAGCTATATCCAGTAAATTGATAAGAGTACAAAAGTTTAGTGCTAAAAAGTAACCAGTAGTTTATTATGGTAGTTTCCTGAGGCCCCAGTTTCCACAAGTTGCTAAAAAAATGTGTGACATCAAAATTAAAGTCTTAATAATTCATATGTGGCTTGCTATTATTTAACATAACAATTGTATAATAAAAAAAAAATCAGTATTTCTTGGCTACACAATCTTTAATACAAATTGATTTTTTCTACAAATAGAATCTAAGTCCTAGAGATATGACCTGAGACCCTCATCCCCCCCTCACACACACACATGAACAGAGTTCCATATTTTCAATTAGCAATGAGTATTGGGAAATCATTACATTCAAAGTCAAGAAGTTGTGCTTAAAAATTAGTAACCCATTTAAAACATGAATGATTTTATCATATCCAATATAAGCTCTGTTGACATCAAGGAGTCCTGCTAACCAACCTTGCTTCAAGTTCTACTGGACCACAACAAATATCAGATCCATCACATAATTGATAAATAAGTATACCCTCCGATTCACAACTTGTCTTCATAAAATATGACAAAGTGTTGTATGGAACATTACATGACAGTTTGGACGTGTTTGAACAATTATGTTAATCAGAAGCACATCAGTAGAGCATGCAATATCAAATATGTTTTTCATAACTTACAAGTAGTATATACATACATGATATGATATAAACCTAGTGGATGATTTTCAAAGCCTAACGATTCCCACGATATGCACTAGTACTGAAAATGCAGACCTAAAACCAAAATTTCAATATAGGATTTCGGTAGGAACTTTAATCCAAATAATTTTATTTAAAAGTTTTCAGCTCTGTCCTGAGGACTTTGATTTAACGAAGTTATACTGTAGCCCCAACTTATGTGAAGCTGGGATATGAATAGGAGTTTCAGACTCCCAGACTGTCTTAAGTGTCAAAACACTGCTCAATATGAATGACATTTGTCTCCAATTGCTCCATTATTTCTCCTTGCTGGAGGCCTCCCGAGTCTGATGTAGGAACAGCAGATCCATCCTGCACCTCTGCTGGATTCAGCTCTCCCTTCTCAGCTTCTATCAGCTGCAGGTCCTGGGACTGTATAATCTGTGTGGTTTGCAGCCCCGCCCCTTCCTCCAGCCCTTGATCCTGGCCCTCAGTTATCACTTCCCCTCCTTGGTATTCCTGAATCACAGTCCCCTGCATTATCTCCCCTGTTATCTGTTCCTGTGACTCTGGGTCAACAATCTGTAAAATGACAATCTGACCTTCAGCCGTCTCCAAGGCATCTAGAGTTTGAGGAATACCTTGGATGCCATTTATACTGATTGTTCCATCTGCATTGTGAATCATGCCAATTGTGCCTTCCATAGAGACAGCTGCCATGTTGGTGACAGTGTTGCCGTCTGCTTGGGCCATCTGCTCCTCCTGAAGGACCTCTCCATCTTGAGACATGATGACGGACGTCTCCCCCGCCAGGGCCACATGCTGTGGACTGTCCTGGTCCACTGGTATCATCTCGTCCTTAAACAAGCCTTTCTCCTTCAGTAGCTGGTACTGCTTGGTTGTCACAGTGCCTAAGGCAAGACTGTGCAGGGCCTCAGCAGCGTCATTGGTGACCTGCTCTGAGTTCTGGTTGGAGTGTACTGCCACCTCCTCAAGTTTGTACTCTCCATTCAACTGGTCTGGTGCACTGTCAAAAATATCATTAACATGCTTGAGCATTCCATCCAGATATCCCTCTCGTGACAGAAGGTAGCATTCCAATTGGTGTTTACGTTTGTAATGGCGTACCAAAGTGTGACGGTGCCCACATCTTGCTGAACATTCTGCACATACATAGATATAGCCACTATGGTATGTCTGCATGTGTTTCTTCAGCTCAAATTCCCTGCAAAACTGTTTCTCACAGTGGTCACAATTCAGTTTGTTCAAAACCTTGTGTTCCAGTTTGTGTCTACTCAGCTGATCAGGGTATTTGAAACACTTCTCACAAACGTCACATTTGAAGTTTCTCTCATTTGAGTGAGAATACATATGAACCCTTAGATTGCCTTTTTGTTTAAAAGTTTTCTCACATTTCGGACACTTGACCATTTCTATGTCTTTAGTATGAAAAAGCTTGGTGTGAGCCAACAATCCTGTCTTTGATTTCAACATTTTACCACACTCAGTACACTGGTATTTGTAAATATTGAAATGGACACAGGTAATGTGCTCCTTCAGATAGACATCAAGATGGAAACGTTTCTCACAATGAGGACAAGGAAAATTTTTCTCCCCATGCAGCAGCATATGCTTTGTTAGGTTACTTCTATTAGAGAAGGACTTCCCACATGTGGGACACACCTCTTTAGTCTCCAGCTGGATGATCACTCTTTTCTCGTCTGTGTCATCAAGGGTAGCATCACAAACGTGATCATTAGCCAGGGTCTTGCTTGAAAATTGCTGGTTGCAGGTTGAGCACTCATACTTCCAGCATCCATGCTCCTTTGTGTGACGCTCAAGGTTTAGCTGACTTTTGAACACTCTCTTACAAACAGGACAGATAAACTCCTGGGAACTGACTTGACAGTCATGACTGGTGAGTGTTCCAACTTTGACAAATCTACGAAAGCACTTCTCACACTGATAAGGGTGAGAATGTGACAGGTAGTGCTCCCGGAACTGTTTACAGCTGTTGAAGTCCATCAGACATTTGTCACATTTTCCAATACCCAGGGTCTTGATTTTCTCAAGTGTCTGACATAGTGTCTGATGCTGTTCCAGCTCATCCTTGGAGGCTAGACTTTTGCCACAGTGTTCACAGGAATGGAGTTTCTCATGAAGCATCCTGTGCTGCTTGAGGTAATACAAAGACTGAAATGATTTTGGACAAATCCCACAGGAGTATTTACCACTTCCAGCATCATCATTGAAACCTTTCCTACATTTGTGTGAGCTCAGATCAGATTTGGAAGTAAATACTTTTGAGCATTCGTTGCATTTGACAGATTTGCAATTTTTCATGTGATTATTCTTTCCCGACAGCTTGGAGAACACTCGTGAACACAAATCACAGGCATAGAACTTGTATTCATCTATCAGATTGGGGCAGCACTTCAATACATGCTTCTGCATTGAGTCTTTTCTTGAAAATGTTTTCTTGCAGCGGATGCAAGAGAAAATATCCGTATGCATGACCATGTGTCTATACAGATACTGAGCATTTTTAAATGCTTGCTGGCAAATGTCACATACAAACTCTTCACTTTTTCCTTCTGCAGATGCCTGGGCTTCACTGCAACTACATACCTTGTCAGCGGATGTCACATCCTGGCTATTTGTGGTCACCTTTTTACATTTTTTGCATTTTCCAGAACCTTTTGAGTGATTCATAAAGTGGGCTATGGCATCTATTTCCTGTGTGAACTTGTCATCACAAAGAACACAGCAGTACATATCTTTGCTCTCCTCAAACATGACAACAGTCTTATTCATAACTTCAACTGTAGACTCACGGCTGCCTTCTAAATCATTCCCTTGACTTGCTTTTTCAGTTAATTCAACATCATTTGCTTCCTTTCCTTTTCAACTTCTTTAGTGTCTATGGACTGGCCTTGATCTGGTTTATCCTCATCTTCCTTTTTATCACAGTAGCTTCTCTAATATCAGCGTTAGAATCCTGATCTATAACACTATTGTTTTGATCATTTTCTTGTATTACATTTGATTCATTGTATACATCATTTTCCTCAGAGATATTAGCAACAGCACTGCTTTTGCTATCTGTCCCCATATCTGATTCTGGCACCAACACACTATCTACATGTACACTGCTACCAGAATCAGTTCCAACAACACTTTCTGTGTCGCCAACATTTTCAGAGTCTAGTTTCATCTTTTTAGGTCTTCCCCGACCTTTACTGGCCGATTTTTCTGTTGCAGACCCTACTAGCACATCTTCTGACACACTATCACTGCCACTCTCTCGGTGCCTTCCCACCCTCCCCACTACATAGTCCCCTTCAAACTTACTGTGCTTCCCTTTTCTACTCCTCCTTGGTTGCACCCTGACAGAAGACAGTGACACCTCCTTCTGTGGATTATAATCTACATCAAAGTCATTGTCTGTCTCATCTATCTCTATCTTTAACTTCCGCTCCACTAGTTCCTCATCTTCATCTGATTCAGGGACATCATACTGCTCGCTCATCGGTTCAATGTTATCATTATTGTCATCATCATGATTATCCACTCTATCAAATGTCCGTTTTCTCTCGTAAGTGTTCACAACAGACTGATTTAATTCCAATTTTTCATTCTGATCCATCATCTCATACCCATGTCCAATATTTTTTGACTGAGACTTTCTAGGTCTGCCTCTACCTCTCTTCTGGGTTGGAGTTCCTGAAACAAAAGAGGTTTTGAAATTAAAACATCCACTTAGTTGACTTAACCTGAAGGTGATAATATTATAAAAGAAAACAAGAGTGCTCTTTGGAACACAGGCTGAAGTGTGACAAGAAAAAGTGTGACGGACAGACAGACGATGGAAAAGTGATTCCTGTGTGTCACCTCTACTTACAGCAGGTAACACAAAAATCAAGCAATCAATTTAAACAATGTTTAATTAACAATTTGTGTTGATAACATGACTAATGTGATCGTGTTTGCAGATATTCCTGCACAATGTAATATCTGTCTATATGCAAGGCCATCAATAAGTGTAATTTAATTCACCTGACGCTCTTCTAATGTCTGGAACATAATGTTAGGTTCTGCAGTTTTCAGACAAAAAGAATGTTGTCTCTAGCACACTAAGAAACTTACAACATATTTTGACTCTTCACTCTTAGTTGTAAAGCTCAACATGTCAAGTGACAAGAAACCAAGTTTTCAACTGTTGACCTAGGCAAAGAGATTACCATGTATTTCCAACCCTGCTGTAATAGCAAATATGACATTGAACACATTAAGATGTCATAAATGGTCCTTGTCACCTAAATATGTTTAAATTTTTTTTTCAAGGTAAACTATCACTTAATTTTTATGTTTAGATGAGATTGCATCCCTTACACAAAGTTGAATGTGAACGTGATGCTGTGGCACAATATTTTGGCTATTTTTACATGAAGTGGAGCAGAAATTGTTAAAAATTAAAAAAAAAAAATATTGTTTATCATGCTTGAGTAATTTTCACAAACACTTTTAATATTTGGTTTACAGTGGTACTTTTTTTATTAATCTACATGTACTTCTAAAACTATTTGCAATATTGATTAGAAAAATATGACCAAGGTAATGTAGTATTGATTATTTTTGCATAGACTAAATTCTTGCAATGATTATCAATGACTAATTCGCCTGGTGTTAAATTTGCTCATGTTCAGTTTAGAGTTAGATCCATGAACAATTAACAAATGTTACAACAGCTTTGCACATTCAAGAAAAAATATAGCTAAGGTGATCAAAAAACACAGTTCACTAGGCTAAGTTTGTTTTCCTATTGTTTGTGTGTGCAGCGTTTCTCCTGATAGAAATTCCTAGTCTCAGGGACCTTTTATTTAACAGGTAACATTGTCTTACAAAGATTGTTGTATAAACAAACTTCAGTCAAAACTGTCTTTAAGTGGTCAGTCGAGGGAACAAGAGAAAGTGGCCACTTAACACAGGTTGTCACTAAATGAAGTTTAAAAATATAACGAAATGATACATTTTGGTAATATAAAATTGACAGCTAAATGCAGGTTGACCGCATAGTACAGATGGCCGCTAATAAAGGTTCAACTGTATCAAATTGTCGGCAAAGGCTGCTAGGGAGTCGTCAGTTAAGGGTTTAACAGTGTGAACAACACACATAAATTTCATGCACAGGTAAAGCAAACGAAATAAAATACTAGTACATGTATAATCTTTTTAGGTCTTAGAAAGGATTATGATTCAGTAAGAAATGCAGAAGGTATATTGACTTCGGTAAATATTATTTTGTTGTTTGTTATTTTGTTGTTTGTGGGGACATAAATTATAAAGAGAGCAAATAAACACCTAATCAAAAATGAACATCTTCTGCACAAGCCCTCAGACATTTTCTATATAAAGACCTTTCACTATTAAAATCACTATTTCAGATCCCCTTTTCCTGTTCATTGAAACTCAACGATCAGACCAACTCATAATTAAGACCAGTAAACAGCAGTCCCAAGGGTGGTCTTATTATTGAAATTTTACTGTAAACTGTCTTACATTTGCGGAATGCAGATTGGGTGAAGATCATGAAAATTAGACCAGCTTGAACACTACTCATTATTCTGTTTGCTTATATAGTGATGAAGTACTATGTAGAAATTACGCAACTTAATAAGGTCATGAATATGTAGGTAAAGATATATCAGATAATGGGTTGTAAGACAAAAACAAGAGGGTCATGATAGCCCTGAATCGCTCAACTGATTATAAATGAGCAACATTTTTCATATTGACATACTTTTTAACCCCACATGACCCAACTTTAACTTGTCCAAGATTTTATGGATACAGACATTCCGACCAAGTTTCATGAAGATTTGGACAAAAATGTGGCCTCTAGAGTGTGAACAAAGTTTTTCTTAGATTTGACCTCATGACCTACTTTATAAAAAAACATGACCCAACTTCAGACTTGTCCAAGATTTTATATTTAATGACAAAATGTGGCCTTAGATTTAACAAGTTTTTCTAAGATTTACCTATGACCTACTTTTTACCCCCATGACCCAATTTTGAACTTGCCCAAGATTTTATGGAAACAAACATTCTGACCAAGTTTCATGAAGATTGGGCCAAAAATGTGGCCTCTAGAGTGTTAACAAGCCAAATTGTTGACGATGCACGTCGCACGACGGACGAAGGGGGATCACAAAACCATGCGCACAGTATGAAGACTAAATGTGTAGGTATATTTTTCTTTATGTTTTTGGGCCAGGCATGTTTAAAGTATATAAATGTTGATGACATACTAATATGCTTGGTGACATCATCAGTAAATGGGATTTAAGTCAGACACTGCAATTTTATATTTGTGGTGAATGGTTATGTCCTTTGACAAAAATAACTTGTTTCATGGAAACAAAAACTCTCTTTTAGTAAGTGACATTGACCTTGACTCTACTGAACTCAAAATCCCAGTTTTTCTCTTTCCACAAGGAATCAAATAAAATACAAATATTAATTATCACATCTCAAATCTAAAAAAAAAACTATTTTCAATAAGATTATTTGTGTTTAAAAAAAACAAACAAAACTAAATCTATCACTAAAGGTGATTAATACCCCCACAAAACACTTTGATGTAGGAGAAGCCAGACTCTAGGTGGAGCATAGATAAGAACCTGTATACATAGTATATTGGTTATGATATTAAGTAAGTAAATAAGTAAGTAAAGTTTGTATTTAAAGTGGTTAGAGAGAGTTATGGTTGTTTGGCAGTGTTGAGTTACAGATCTTGGACACTGCACTTCTTCTAGTCACCATCTGTTTACATTTAAAGTTTCAAGTCAATATCTTGTATAATTTTTTAGTTATGTTCCTGACAAAAAAAAAAAAGAATTAAACAAAGGGAGATAATTCAAGAATAGGAATATATAAAGTTAGTTTTTGGACACTGCACTTCCAACACCTTGTATAATTTTCGAGTTATGTTCCTGAAAGGGAGATAATTCAAACATGGGACTAGACAGAGTTACAGTTCTTAAACATGCACTGATAGTCCCCATCTGTTTTAATTTCAATTTAATAATTTTAAAAATTCCAACCATGCAACCAACCGACAGACCAACTGACCAACTACAAGGTGACTCCTATATACACCCACCCCCCCCTGCAAAAAAAAAAAAAAAACTAGTTTAGAGTTAATCCATCATGTCTTATTAAAGTTTCTACACCCATTCAATATTATCCTGACAACAGGCCAATCATTCATGAAACTATCCCTATATACTGAAAAAGCAAGGGAAGATCAGCACCCTCATTCAATGAATTTGTTATGCTGTAGATGGCATATTGAATCTCGTAAATATGCTGCAATTTTTCTGCAACCCAAGCTGACCTGAAGATTGCAAAGTTTGTTTCAACACTGTGACCAACCTATGACTTGGTGTTTCCTTGGCCGACCACGCCTTGGCTTCGCAGGTTTGGGCATGATCCCCAGTACATGACCTCGAAGATGCTGCACCATGTCAGTCTGGTTGTTAAACGTGTTACCACACCGTGGACAGTAGTAAGCCTTCATTACTATTGCTGCCATCTTACCCTGCAAAATAAAACAATAAGTCTTGGTAATTTAATATTTAGGTATCACACCAAACCACAATTTTCTGACACCGGGACAATCAGTCCTGGAACTACATTTATAAGCTGAGCGCCAAGCAAGGAATCTATACTAGTACCATTTTTCAAGACTTTGGTATGTTGCTGTCAGGAATCAAATCCATGACTTCTTGCTCCATAAATGGATGCTCTAACCAATCAGCCATTAACTGAGGTCACTCACTTATCAATCATCCCCCATAATTCTTTCTTCACCTCTTAAATTTATATCCACTCCTTGATCTCGGCAAGGATTTCTAATTAAAATACAATGAGACCTATACAAAACATGTCCAACCAATAAACAATTTAGACAAGAGGCCCATGATGGCCCTAAATCGCTCACCTGAGATAAATAGGTTGACCCAAGGAACATCTGTACCTATTTATTTTAAAATCTGGCCAGTAGTTTTGAAGAAGATGATTTTTAAAGTTTTCATTTTTTTTTCTTTTTGTTTGCCATGGCAACAAGAGTTCTATATGGATCAAGCTTATTTTAGGAACTTTTGTGAAGGTTGACCCGAGGATCATTCCTGCCAAATTTAATCAAATTCTGTCCAGTGGTTTCAGAGGAAATGTTGATTAAAATTTTCCCTATATACATATAAGGCAAATAAGCCCCGCACCTGGCGGCCATGTTTTTTACGGATCGGAAAAATTTTAGCAACTTTGGTAGAGGTTGACCCAAGGAACATCTGTACCAATTTATTTTAAAATCTGGCCAGTAGTTTTGAAGGAGATGATTTTTAAAGTTTTCATATTTTTTTCCTTCTTTTTGTTGCCATGGCAACCAGAGTTCTACATGGATCAAGTTTATTTTAGCAACTTTTGTGAAGGTTGACCCAAGGATCATCCCTGCCAAGTTTAATCAAATTCTGTCCCGTGGTTTCAGAGGAGATGTTGTTTAAAGGTTTCTCTATATACATATAAGGCAAATAAGCCCTGCCCTGGCGGCCATGTTTTTTTACGGATCAGAATAATTTTAGCAACTTTGGTAGAGGTTGACCCAAGGAACATCTGTACCAATTTATTTTAAAATCTGGCCAGTAGTTTTGAAGAAGATGATTTTTAAAGTTTTCAAATTATTTTTCTTTTTGTAGCCATGGCAACCAGAGTTCTTCATGGATCAACTTTATTTTAGCAACTTTTGTAGAGCCTCTCCCAAGTTTCATTAAATTCTGTCCAGCGGTTTCAGAGGAGATGTCGTTTAAAGCAAATTGTTGACGACAGACGACGCCGGACGAAGGGCGATCACAAAAGCTCACCTTGAGCACTTTGTGCTCAGGTAAGCTAAAAAATGAATACCAGAAAATTTACAAAAATGTTTTCAAAGTTTTGGAGTTAAAGATTGGTGCTGTCAACACTCAAACAGACGGATCCCACTTACAGATTGTGACGATACTTCCTCCACTTCTTGGTCATCCGTCTGTTCTGACAGTCCCTCAGTGTCTGTCACTGCATCTTGCTGCAGGGGCTCTATCCTGTGGCCCAGTAACACTGAGCACAATATACATAAAGCTTATAAACATACATACAAGTATAATATAATTGCCATAATCTGAGAACTGATGGGAAAAAATAAAATGCTTTGATGATTACAGAGCTCAGACATAAGTAATTTACTGTATACACATGTATACATTTTTTTTGTAAGTTTTTATGACCACTGTTCACTTACCAGTATGTCATTTTTCTCACATTACATGACTACTAAAACTATTGATCTCAAGATGTGTACAATGTTTAATGCAAGAGAATGAATTATTGTCTTACATTTAAGAAAGGGGTTAATATGATTAATAGAAAAACTTGAATTTTTAGCTTCAGCTTACTATTTTACATGTCTGTTACTACCAGTTTAATCACTAATTAGTAATTTTGGGGAGATAAATTATCCACCTTTTACCGGTGGTTTCCCCTTGCCAAAAACCGACATTTTTTCCAAAATAACTACCTATTTTCCCAATGAAATTTCTTTTTTCCTCAAATGAAATAATTCATGGAATATTCATGCAATTCGTATTTCTCATAATTATAATGCTGATTTGAAACTTTCTTTGACATATAATACCTATAATTGGGTAATTGTTTTGTTAATTTAAAACATTTTCATTATTTTATGGTTTCCCAATTGTTTCGTTTCAAATGCTTAGTTTCCCAATAAGAAAGCCACAGCTTTTAAAAAAAATTTTTTTTAAAGAATCACACTGAATTGGTTTATCATTTGGGGGTTCTCACTAACTTCTAATATGAAGTCCTGGAGCCTAAGTTCTGGGAAAAGGATTCCTATATGAAAACATGGGAGGACTCCCAACTTGTTGGCAAATCTTTCGAAAGGACACTAGTTTGATTTCACATTGAAATGCTTTCAATTAACTCTTTACCTCATGAATATTCATGAAGGAATTTATTATTTGATTAATATTAATTTACTGACCTTAAATTGATATATCAAATAATTGTTGTTGTTTTTTTTGCCTCACAGACTGAGTAGAGACTGATCTACAATACTGTAGGAGCAAAAGTGGCTCGTACTGTTTGCTCATACAATATTACAGCTTTAATTATCCTATCTGATCTGGAGTCAACTTCCCCCTTTCACTTATTTTATTCACATCATTATGATCTTCAATTTTCCTGTCTCCAGAGACCTTAATTCATTAAATTAATTATCATCTGAAAAAGTAAAGCCTTCATTTCTTCAAGCTTTGAAGAATTCTTTCTCACCTCGTGTGATACCGTCAGGATGCGTGGGTTTGTTGAGTTTTTTGGCAAAGTTTGGTGTATACCAGACCTGCAGCTCCTCTCCTTCCTGGATGTCCCGGGTTGTGTTGTAGAAAATGTTGGCACCCAGCTGGTAGGCCATACAGTTTTGGGTTTCACGTGTCAGAGCCGCCCGCACCAGGCACATCCAGTTACACTCATTCTCATCTGTCGTGTCTAAACACACTGTGCTGCCATCTTTACTGATCAGCTATGGATGGAATACTGGTAGGTTTAAATAAGCCATATGTGAATTCAACTGTCAAACAACCTCTGGAATTATTATATTGGTGCAATGATACAATTGTAAGTTGCAAGTAGCATGGTTGCACAATGGTCTGTCTACCTACCTCTCTATCAGTCTGTCCATATAATTACTATAAACAAGAACTGTCCATTGGCAGCATGCTCGACTATTCTACCACTTATAAGTTAAAAGTTGTGTTAACCAAAAGTCCAAAAGAGGCCATAATTTGTGTCAAATTCGGTCAAAAATGATCTAACTAGTTCATTTAATGCTCCTGAAGACCATTGTGACATATTACAGGAATAAGCATAGCTGGTTACTAAGATGTATGTATCATAGTAAATTGCATACATACCTTTAACTAAATTTCCTTACACGTAAAACTTTCAGCAAAATTTTCAAAATTCGAAAAGGGCCATAATTTACAATAAATTCAGTCAAGAATTACTAACTTGATGGTCTGGTGCCCCTGAACACCTATATAAAGTTTCAAGTAAATCCCATAACTGATTGCTTACACAGACACCAGGGAATAATAGCTGACATACTTCTAAAGTCACTGCAACAATGAAATTTAAAAACATTTCATGCCATGGATTTTCATTTTTGACATCTGTACAGAACATCTAGACAGAGCTTTTATCTCAATTTGTGATTTCATTTTCTTTAATTTATTCTTTGTTTTTTTATGGTTTTTTTTAGTATGAATAATCATTTTAGTTTAAAGCTTGTCACTATGAACAAATAAAAGTGTTCCCTTGAACACATTTGTCACCTTCAAAAAAAGGTGTGACAGACATATGGATAGCCAGACAACGTAGAAGTGATCCCTATGTGTCATCTCTGCTTACAGCAGGTGACACAAAAACAAGCATGAGACAAATATTTATATCTCACATTAAGTTTGTTTCAAAGGAGTTTGGATAAAACTGCAAAGACCAATGTCATATGTTTCAAACCACTGAAAAAAAAACACTTATATACAGAAAACAAAACAGTGATGCACACACAATTTTTCATTAGGTAGATAGCAATAGCACTGCATACATATGGCGGTTACCTTCAAGGTAAAAAATCCTTCATCTTCAAATATATGTGTGGTTCTCTTGGCTTCATATGGACCCAGCTGTGTTTTGAAGGGGATGGTTTCCTTGGCAACCACTCCAACCAGACCACTGCCATTGTCAACTACCTCAAGTGTTGAGGGAAGGGTCAGGCGTGCCCTGGGGGAAATGACGAATCATGAAACTACAAGCTTTAATGCTGAATTTGTTGATGAAATAACCTTTAAACAAGATCTATTTTAAGTCTAAGAAAAAGTGGATGACAAGACTATGAAACCTGGATTAAAATATTCTTGAGATAACAGGGTGGTTCAACCCTGTCACCACAAGGCAGCTATCAGGAACGGGACTTACGGTATTTAACCCTTTCCCTCATAGAGGATATCATGAAAAGACCTATGCAAATAGCATAAAACCAGATCAGCCTGCGAGTATCTCGCAGGCTGATCAGGTTTTATGCTGTTCACTGCTCCTCAGTGGTCTGGAAATGAGGATTTTATAATTAAATTTGGTAAGGTTTAACTGTGGTTTTCTGCAGATCAGGCTTTATGTAGTACCTATTGAGTGCGTCAAAATGAGTCTATGAGGGAAAGGGTTAAGCAGTATGAAGTGAGTGCAGCATGCACTCTGCAATAATTAGGACTTTCTGCCTGTAGGCAGAAAGTCCTTTTGGGTTTGTACCGTTTTTTTCTTCTTATTCTTTTTTTCTTCTTTTCTACGCCTTAATTTCTATATGTTACAAAAGTCACAGGACCATGAAAAAATAAAGGCGTATACATCATATGCTGAAATTTTGATTTTTAAATGATTTTCATATGCCTATGACGTCACACTTTACGTTGTCTACAAAAGACTGTTCGCAGTCTACAGCCATTATTTCTGGACCGATTTACATCAAAATTTCACAGAATGTGTATGTTATGTTCTAGTTGTGCATCCCGTTGTCTGTTTTTCCGAATTCGAAAAAGAAAAGGTTTTATGGCAAATCCAAGATTCGAGCCACTGACGTCAAATTTTAAATACGTATAAAATTACTTCCAGATGAGTTAAGGAGCTGATTTTTGTAAGAATATAAGCCTCCAAGAGTTCTTTACATTCTGTGAAGATGAACATCATTTGACATCATAAGGTGAAAAATAATTTCTAATTTCTACGTGTTAACTTTTATATGTTGCCAACATCAAAGCAACTTGAACATTCAATAGCATATGCCTCAGATACAACATTTTGCATTTCAATGATTTTCATTTGCCTATGATGTGTTTTGACGTCAAACTTGACGTCATC